>CM060963.1:142926718-143421718 GCA_030765045.1 Tenodera sinensis
ATGCCTGACACTCTTGAAGATCTACGACGTCGAATTGTTGAAGCTGTGAATTTGATAACTGGAGACCAGCTGATTCGTGTGTGGCAAGAAATGAGCCACCGTTTTCACATTTGTCAAAACACGGTGCTCATATTGAATGCATAATATAAAATTGCAAACTTTTCCCTCTCCATGAGCGTTGGAAACATGTTTCTATCTTTTGCAGTTTGGAAGGAATAAATGTTTGAAATCTGTTGTTTCGTTTTGAATAGCCCTGTATTTCGAAGTGGTTTAGTAGTTGATCAGGGCTTCACGGGTGATGTTCATAAATCTGACACGGCTGATCATCCGTGAACCCTTGATTAATAACGCTTCAAATCTAGTTTTAGTAGTTGATTGTACACGTTCGACAATAATTATTAACTCATTTTAATTTTTACTTTAGTAGCAAGCGACTGATGTCATAACACAGAATGTTGCCTTAGTATTCCTTCTGCGGCAATAACAATTAATTCTGAATACTATACAGGTAAACGACTCTGCCGCTGTTAGTATATCGTTGCTGTGAATTTGAATTATTTATTCATATTTTAAATACTTTTAATACTACAGTATTAAGGTGTGCTCCTGCTATTAGTTGCGACTGCGCATCGGGTAGTCAATGTCGCATAATAACTGTGAGATTAATGAGTCTCAGCTGAATTCCAATGAGCTTTTCCACAGTTTCGTTTGTGAACAAACCATGAGCTGTAGGTAAGCCTAATACGTAGGTATCCCAAACACAGGACGCAAGCTGATTGAATACCACAGAGTAACGATTCCAATCCGATGTCCCTTTCTGTGCCGTCGTAACGTTGCTTTGAAGAGCAATGACGCGACGAGCAGTTTTTGCATCACTGTATGCACGAAACGCGCAGTATTGCAGATATTTGGTAAATCGGAAATTCCAGGCGTAGGTACATACATACACGTGTGTGAATCTCTATGCGTGTATGGTAAATACTCGTTATTGAATGAAGCGAGTTTAATAGCTACGTAGCTTCAAACTATTTTCCATACATAACCGATCTGCCAAAACGACGGACATGGATATTTTTAGTTATTTTCTCTTTCGCAATATGCCTTACATACAAAATAACAAGCTTTAAAATCTGCGGTATGTCTAATATTACTGTGCTATTTGTTTCATTTTTTTTCAGCTTTATGGTTGGGTTTTGTGCTTAATCCTGAAATACTTTTTTATCATAACAAAGCATTGGTACATTGCTAGTACAAATGCAGTAGGAATGGTCCGTCTCTCTATCGGATAGGATACTAGTCTCTAAATCAAGATTTCTTTATTTTTCAAGAATTGTTTTCTTGTTCGGATTTAGTGAATCCTATATGAAAACTGGGAAATACGGTTAAAAGTAAAATAAAACAAAAATTAATAAATAGAAATCAAATTTAAGACGAATATCATGAGTAAGTGTTGTTTCTGGAGTCATAGTCTAATACCGCATACTGTAATGAGTTAAAGGCGGCGTATAAAGAGAATAAATAAAAAGAATCAAAACAAATATGTCACAAAACATTTTATGTATGCTAGCGTTTATAAATTAATTTACTAAATTAAGCGGTTGACGAAAACTAATTTTTATAGAATATCATTACTATTATTGGATTAATCAAAGTTCCATATATTTTCAAACAAATTAATCCAAGAAAACACTACACTTTTTCCACAGAAATTAATAATTTTATTTGAATATAAGCTGGCCCCGTAGTACAGTTGGTAGAGCGCCTGCCTGCTGTGCAAGGGGTCCCGGGTTTGATTCCCGGCGGGGGTAGGAATTCTTCTCCAGCCAAGATTATTACTCACCCTTCCCTGAGTCTGGAAGTATAATGATGGTGCCGTGGCTGAGTGGTTAGACCCTCGTCTACCACCTAGGCGATCCCAGGGACCCGCACGTAGTATTCGTAGTGGACGAAGCGGCGCCTGGGTGACTTTTCTCCGGGATCTCCGGTTTCCCCCACCATTCATTACACCAATTGCTCCATTATCACTTTTCCAATAATCTACCTGCATTTCACATTATCTTTTTCCTCACTATCATACCTGGTGATTGGCTGACCACCTGATTCCAGGTCTTCACTCTGTCTGGTCCAGAGGTTCCTGTAGCCCCCCGACAGGCTTCTGACCCTAGGCACTGGCTTGTAAGTCCTAGGGCGTTTAAGTCCCACATAAGGGAGGGTAATCAAGGAAAGAAAGTTTGAAACAAGAAAACGATGAGCATAAAGTAGATACGTATTTTAAATTTGCAGTCGTTGATAGGACATATCTTTTTGAAAAATGGAGTAAGTATCCCTTTTTGTGAGAGATATTGGATTGCAGAGTCTAACTTTTAGCTCAAAGAGACATTTTATTTTAGAAAAATTCAGAAAGTCATCATTGGCATAATGATGATTTGCAGTATTCTTGTTAGTTTAGACTTCTAAATCCGTAGTTTTAGCAAAATTTCGCCCTTCGCTGCTGAGAAACTCCAACTAGATTAAGCTTATACTACTGCACCGCCGAAAATGATATTTGTTTATTTTGCAACATATATAAATGTCTCATATTTACATTACAGAATTTTGGACTATGGTTAAGTAATAAGTGCACATTTTGCAGGAGAAGTCATCATTTAGTGTTTTATTGAAACAGTTATAAAATACATTTAAGATATCAGTAATTAAATGTAGGAAACTTCTAACACTGAAGGACTGAATTTCAATCCCAGATATTCTAGTAAGATTTAGTTGTAAGCATAATAACTTGCAACACTCTGTTTCTTTCACTTAAACCGATTATAATATAAGGTATACTAAGGCCATGACCATACGTTTAAAACACAATTCGCCTTTCTTCATGAACTGAAATATGTCACGCCTTCAAAACCCTTGACCTGTGTTCCGTATAGAAGAAAGACAGCCAAACGGATGGACACATTGCCAATGACACTGATTTGGACATGCAACTTCCCAGTTTATAATTCAGCACTATCTTTCTAAGTAAAGAGGATATTAAGTGTGCAAAATGGATCGTTTGGGTTAATTTTTAAATTCTCAGAAGTGTTTCTTAAACTAGAAGAGGAAACCCTTACTCTTATGGAACGGTTCCGTGAGCTCCATTTCACTGAAAAGGCTGTACTCCAAACAACTGTAATGTACCAAAGCACGGTTTATTCGTGGAACAGATCTTTAAAGCGTCGGCTAATTATCATAATTTACCAATAATTATGATACTAATAATGGTGATTATGATAATAAGAATAACTAAACAAATAAAATAACTAACAATAATAATAGCTATAATTACAAACATCGGTAATAATGATAAACATAATAACGCTAATAAACGCGCAATAAGACAACAAGAATACTTATTATAGTAATTATAGTAAGATAAATAATAATACACAATAATAAACTAATAATAATAATAATAATAATAATAATAATAATAATAATAATAATAATAATAATAATAATAATAATAATAATAATAATAATAGTAATAATAATAATAATAATAATAATAATAATAATAATAATAATAATAATAATAATAATAATAATAATAATAATAATAATAATAATAATAATAATAATAATAATAATACAATAACATTAATAAGAAACGAAGAAATGCTAATGAAGCATTACGTGCCCTCATGTTTGCATATATATTGTTACGGCAATTTACAATCTGTGATTCGCATTGTGGCACATACAGGAATGAGTTTATTCCCTGGAAAATAAAGTCCTGTAAGCGAAGTGGAATATATTCTATGACTGTTCTTGTCCATTATCACGGGCTACACACGTTAGTTGAAGCCCGGGAATCATCGTTCATCTTCTCTTACAGGCAGAGCAAAGTTCACTCACGCCCCTGGCGCCCACTTCATAGGAATTGCGCCGTTGCGTTCTGCAACTCTTTTAACGCACTTAACCTAAAGACGGATGAAGTGAGCTATCTGGTAAATAGCGGGTATTGTTCTCATCCTGCGGATTGGCAACTAGGTAACCCTGCACTTTACAGACGATGCGAAATGCAGGTGCTAACATTTCATTCACCACTCGCTCATTAGAGCTGCTATGATGCTTGTTGTTAACGTGTTCTAGTAGCGCAACTGTTAATATACTAAAAGGTCAAGATGAAAGTCGGAACTTCAAATTACGCCTGTGAATAAATGGGTCTTTGGTTCAATTGTGTATGAACGTTCAAGGAAACCTTGTGTCCTTTTCGTGTGCACTAGAAAGTGGATTTGGCTATAAATACGAAGTTCTAGCCATCCGTGCTTACTGTGGGACAATGCTTTCAAATAGAAAACAGGTCGAGCACCTACGAGTATTATAACCAGAAAACGGGTAAATTGACAGTCCGGCATGTTAAATGCACTACTTTGGGAATCAGAGAGGTTCACAAGATCATAATATGGGCTTACAAACGTCATCTAGTTTGTACTGCATTTTGTAAACTCCCAGAAAATTTTGTTGGCTTTGCTTTATATGGAAGTACAGCTTTAATTGGTCAAATATTATGTACTGATACTTTATGATTGTAGTTATGATTACAGTAGTATTATGAAGTTATTTATGATGTTCATTAAAGCATGTTCTAACAAGTAACAATTTGTGTTTTCATGAAATTTACGTAATTAAACGAATGAATTGAAACGATAGTTCCATGCCAATCTATCAGTTCTCGCTAAGTTGACTAAACATAAGAAGTGACAGTATTTGAACCACGGATCTTCACTGCTGAAGACCAACGCGCACACTGTTCCATCACGAGAGTACATGCGGCTGAAATTGATACGATGCGATGTAGTGGACAGTATTTACGGCATAGCCTGTAAAACGACAGGACTTTATAACTTCTCAACACTTTTAAACAACCAAGGGTAAGTTTTAGCATACGGCGAACAAAATAAAACATTTCAGGAACGAAACATTGCCTGATCCTCATTCGCTTCTTCCAACACAACGTTTATGTAATCTATGCCTTTCAAAACCGAAACAAAGGCATTCGGTTTGCTACTGTTATTTAAAACACGCACATTTAAGTTTGTGCCATAAAATTACACAAACATTCAGCGGCGATTACAATAAAAGATGTGGTTCAGCATGTGTGCCTTTTCCAAGCTCATGATGAACTGTACGTGCCCTTTGTGCAAAGAGAGTTGGTGTGACAATCCCTAAGGCCAACCAGTCGATCAGCACTGACCGTATTGAATTGACGCATGGCATGGTCAGCCTGTCCACTCCCACAGCAGTTGATGGCGTATTAACAACGAATTGCTACCCAATGGTCCTCACCTTGCTAGATCAATACCTACTGGATTCATTCACAAAAATTGCTTTCGTTTTGGAGTTACAGATTATCTGTAATTATTTTGCCTGATATTATGCACAAATGAGACTTAAGCCTCGCAAGACAATTTAACAAATTCACCATCTCAATGTAAAACACTAGATAGTAAAATCAACCAAAGTCAACAAATGTGTGTGCTTTAACTTAAAAATCTTATGTGTTAAAGTCAAATGCATTTCTCCGTTCACTCTTGTAAAAATCATTCTTAGAAACCCTTAACCTCAAAATTCGTATTAATTGACATAAACATTTGTAGATATTGTTTTACCGCACATACCCTTGTAGGCACAAGGGGATTAGTGGGAATACCAGGTGAGTCAGCTGCTCCTTATTCTCGAGTTTTATGCAATCCGCATTTTATACTCCAACATGAAAACATCGACCCCATTACTAGGTTCTAACCACGTATTTAACATGGATGTTGAACACTCGATGAAATTAGTGCTAATATAGATGTTATCACATCGGCTTTTAATATATTCGTAATTAGACAGCTGACGTTTGCACTTCTGCAAATGTTCACTGGAACCAGCGAATATTACATCTTAAACGGAATGTTTACCTCACACGTTACTAGGTAGCTCAGTTGAAACAAGCAACTCCCAAGTAATCTGTTTGCTGTGAAGGTGGTTTGAATCACCTGAATTTACTAACTTTTTTACCGTGCAATCCTCACAATTTACAAATTATTATTCTGAAAACGGTCATTATGTTCATTTTTATTGCTTTATTCATGTTTTATAGCATTGTTTGATGTTTCTTTATTGGTGAACTACAAATAGGTAGTTGTTTAAACATACCTATAGGTAGGTGCAATTGGAATAAGGATCACGTATACACAGGGTTGAACAGATCTACAAGCTACTGTAATACGCTCAGGAACGGTTTCTGGATTGTCCAGCACCTCTGCATAAATGCGTTCTTTTAAGTAACCCCAGAGAAAGAACTCAAGGGGTGTCAGATCAGGTTATCTGGCAGGCCAGGGGACTGGTCCTTGTCTTCCTATCCAATAACCAGGATGTGCAGCATTCAAATGATTGTAGACGATCCTCGACCGATACGGAGAAGCGCCGTTGTGTTGAAACCACATCGTCATTCGCTCCTGCAGTGGTACATTCTCTAGTAATAAGGGGTGAGCTACGGAGGAATTCCAGGTAGCGTGCTCCTGTTACATCCCCCTCGAAGAATAATGGTTCAACAAGGTGGTCTCCCTAGATTCCACAACAGACATTTACACCCCACTGCTCTTAGAATGCTGCCTCCCTTATCCAAAAAGTATTATCAACCCTCCAATAGCGCATATTGTGACGATTTCCAGTTCCATTGTTGTGGAATCTTGATTCGCCAGAAAACAATATACTGGATGCAAATCCAGCAACCATTCACAAAAGATCATTCGAGTTTCGAAATCTCTCCCGTGAAGAGCTTGGTGTAGGTGCAAACCATAAGAATTGAACTTATTAGTGTTCAATATTCGCACTACAGAAGACTGGCTGATGTTCACCTGCTGAGTAGCTCCCGGTGCACTATATGCGGATTGTTCTGGGTGACATTCAAAACTGCTTCTGCATTAACACCCGATGTTGCTGGTGGGTGTCTATGAGGAGGCATTCTTGCAAGTGATGCTGTTAATCGCAGACGCCTTTCAACATTCTGGAAGCTGTTTGCTGTTGGTTGCATTCTATTCGGATATCCCTCCCGAGATATTTTCTCCAGTGTATTTGTTCTTACTTCTCCGTAGATCAAAAGCATATCTACGTACTCGTCTGTCGAATACACAATGAAAGACTGGCACAAAATATTGTGCGACAGCATACGTGTGGAGAACGCAGGGGTCGGCATTTGCAACACAATACATCATGCCAGTCCAATGGGCCAGAAGTCATTATAACTGGTCAATTACAAAATGCAGACAAGCAAAAACAATTTAAATCATGCCGTAAACCGTCAGGGACTTTATAATTAGATTATTGTGGATTCGGTTTCCAAGTTTTTATGGAAAAAAAATTATACTACTGAGACTCGAACCTATGGCATTGGAGCTTAGCGCAGAGGAAAGCACACACAACCCTATTCAGCTATTTTGAGACCTAACTGAAAGCGCGTACCGCGTTCAATGTTAGGACTTGCATGCCTGGTGCTAGGCCATTGCCACCTCGCAAGTTTGCGTGCTTGATTTAGCCTTTTAAGACAGTTTTAATCATTTGCTGGGCATTTTAATATGATTACTTCAATGGCAAAAGGTGTTATGCATATTAATTGAGATGCACGAGGCGTAGTTCACGCAAAAATGTAGATAAACTGTTATTTAATAATATGTCCGTTTTGACAGTGCGGGTCCATGATGAATGAGGCGTGTCTAAAGTTTTCCTAATTTTTGGCAGCCAACCCCTGCTCCAAGTACAAGAATCCACCATTTTCTTTTTAGCTGGCGTTATTAGCGTACCCATATGATAGGTCCAATCTTTCCGAGGCGTTTACTGAATTACGTTGCTATGTATACTCTAATAAAAAGTTTGTAAAATCGGTCGGAAACCGGAATTCGCTCTCAGTAAACGAGTCGTATGTTTTTGAGGTGTACTTTAGCGAGGAGTACATTCTGTCCCTTAAACCGCTGTTGCTCTCAATTTTGCGTTTTCCTCTCTTTAAGAACGTTAAGCGATACATTTTAGTAAGCTTAAAACTGGACTAAGGCGCTCATGCCGTTAGATGGGTGGCCTACCTTCCAAGAAAATAAGGCGCGGCTGTCTCACCTGGTATAGTAGGTTTAAGCAGTGGTCAAATCTTTCAAGAGCCCGTCACTAGAGACCGGAACTTCGGCAGAATGTCTTTTTAAATGTCTCAAATCTATCTTCAATTTGAAATTGAATCTGTACGAACTATAACTTTGTGATTGAAATGCCACAGTTTTATATTGCCTTTTTCTGCCTTTTAAAATATAATCGAAATAAATGCTTTTTGTTGCCTTTATTTCATTATTTATTTGTTGTTTATTCATTATTGAACGTTTACTTTAGGTAAATTTTATTTCAAATATCGTTAGTGCGTGACAATGAAAGTTACTTCGCCGAAAGTATATTATTGTCTTTAAATTGTAGACAACATAGGCGTTCTTCATTCAGTTCATTATTTTATTTGCAACAATGAGTGCTGCAGCGCAAATAAATGTATAGATAAAATAAAGCGTTTGAGCTACCGCTTATGTTTATTTTAAAAGGCATTAATGAGTGCGGGTCTAACTTTGTGTTTCTTTCAGTTTTCATTGCGATGTTGTAGCTAGCAGCTAGATGCCCAAATTGTGTTCCTTTGTGTAGTAAATTACAAAGGTATGTTAATACTTTTTGGATCCGACGATAATGTACTGACTGCAAAATATGCGAGCAGTTAGTGAACTACGAAAAGAAGCATTTTATATCACAACATATCGGCACAATCAAACACAAAATGTTCACTTTCCAAGGCTGCTGGGAGGAAGATTTCTTTGCTTCCAACAGTAATTGCTACATCGAGACGAAAATTCCAGTTTACATTTGACTTACATAAGTAAAGCTTTCCTCAGCGCCAGAATCCCTTTGTGGAAATTACAGAACCCTACATTATCACAATTTTTGGAGATGTATACTAACCAATCTGTACTGAGCAAGTCAGGTTTGCGAAAATGTTACTTAGCCGAATGTTATGATGAAACAATAAAAACCATTAAAGAGAAAATGACAGAAAAAAAATCTGATGGTTGCACTCCAATGACTTTCTCTACTCTTGTACTAATCATTCTTACATACCCTTATTCCTGTATCTTCTTTGTGTTAGTTGAGGTAAACATTTGTACAAATTATCTTATTGTCTATTATCTTGTAGGTGCAAGGGGAATATGGAATATAATAGGCTTTGAGCATTAGATCTTTTAAAGATTTGAGATTTCGTTTTCTTTGCACGACTAACATAAAAAAATGAATAACGATGTTCCATCTGACAGAAGTATAAGTTCTCCAAAACTTACATAAATAACAAGACATATCTCTGAAATGGTTCACTCTAGAAAAGCATTATTCAGACATAAATTGTGTATTTTAGGAAGATATACATTTTTTGTATGTTAAGATTTGGTAAGATACGGCTTACCAGTTATGCTAAGGCCATCAAGAGTAAATATGATTACAGGGGCTATAGCCAGAAAATTCAAGATATACATTTCATTTGTCTTAAAATATCTCAAACATTTCATTTTAATCAAAATCGCCATTTTCAAGAACCTCACAATTTTCGAAAAATCTTCCATGTAAAGGTTAGTTTAGGGTGGAGCAATTTTCTTCAAAATCTTAGTGTCGCATCCTTGAAAGGCATTAAACTTAAATACCAACTTCGGTTTTTAACCGAGTTTTCGATTTTGTGTTATGCTATCCACAGACTGACAGACACACAGACAGACAGACAGAAAGACAGACAGACAGACAGACAGACAGAAAAACAGACAGACAGACACACACACACACGGACCGTTTTCTAAAATGCTTTTTTTTGGATTCGTAGTAGAGAAAGTAATAATATCTGTTTTGGTATTTATAATGCCTTTCCCCTGCCTATTTTATCTATTTATAATGCCTTTTTTCCTGCCTATTTTACTTATTTATAATGCCGTTTTTCCTCTGCCTATTTTATCTATTTGTAATGCCTTTTCTCTGCCTATTTTATCTATTTGCAATGCCTTTTTACCTAAATATTTTATCTATTTATAATGTCCTTTTTCCTGCATGTTTTATCTCTTTATAATGCCTTTTTCCCTGCCTATTTTATGTATTTATAATGCCCTTTTTCCCCTGCATATTTTACCTATTTATAATGCCCTTTTCCCCTGCCTATTTTACCTATTTACAATGCCTTTTTACATAAATATTTCATCTATTTATAATGCCTTTTTTCCTGCATATTTTATCTATTTATAATGCCTTTTCCCCTGCCTATTTTATGTATTTATAATTCCCTTTTTCCCTTGCATATTTTACCTACTTATAATGTCCTTTTCCCCTGCCTATTTTACCTATTTATAATGCCTTTTTACCTAAATATTTCCTCTATTTATAATGCCTCTTTTTCCTGCATATTTTAGCAATTTATGTCTTTTTGCCTGACTATTTTAGTGATTTATGATGTCTAAACTTCCGGTCTCTGTTGATGGCTTTATGTTCCACACTCTATGCTTCATCAAGAGTGAGAGAGAAGATAGAGAGACAGAGAGAGAGAGAGAGAAAGAAAGAGAAAGCACGAATTAACGCCTTCCTATTTGAGAAAGTTATAAGTATTTTTAAAATGAAAAGTAATAACAAGGAGTATCTCATGAATGCTAAAAAAAGAGAAACACTTGTGAACTTTAATAAGACCTATACTTCTATGTAGTAACATTTTGCTTATTCTTTATGGTTTATCAGCCACCAGACAGTTATGCAAATTTCGCTTTATCAGTTATGCAAAACTCTTTCAGAACGAAGAAATATTCGTGTCGCATTCTTAGAACCACTGAATTTAAACACCAAGTTTGGGTGTTAATCGACTTTTCGTTTTTGAGTGTTGAGCCGGATAGACGCATGTGTACGTGCGCTCTCTCTCTCTCTCTCTCTCTCTCTCTCTCTCTCTCTCTCTCCATCTACACGTAAAGACAGACACACACAGACCTGTTTCTAAAATATTATTTTTAAATCAGGGAATCAGAAAACAAGTATTTTCGGTATCGAATTTTTAGGTGTAATACAATACTCACTCTACTTATTGTAGTACATATTAGAGAAAGTAAAATATAGGGCTGGAAGGTCTATATCTTATAACATGGAGCTCTAGTGGTTCTTTTAGACTTTAAAGTCTAAGTTATTTGTTTTTCCCTTTTACACATAGACGAGATACCTACACAATGAGAAATGAGTACAATAATCCTCACACATAAAATGAGAACAGAGAGGACTTGCATAACTAGAGGCCAATACGCCTAATGCCAAACACTAATAAAATATTCACAAAGACACTGACAAATAGGCTTGCCAAGATAATATATAAAAACCTAGTAGAGGAACAGGGTGGTTTCAGAGCAAGATACAGTACTTTTGACACTCTACAAACAATAAATAGTCTTCCCGAAGGCATAAATCCATAAATCGCATTCATTATCGAAAAGTATTTTACTCAGTGGAACATAACAGTCTTACAAAGCTAATGAAAGCAATAATCATACACCCAAAATATATAAGACTGTTAGGCAAGATATACATGAGAAGCTACGCAAAAGTGAAAACCGAAATTGAGGGGACCTTCTCGGACGGGGAAGTGTAAGTCAACCTGATCTTTCTACATGATGGACACTATACACAGATTGAGATACCGATAATTGAGGACAAGACAATAAGCAATATGGTACATAAATATTTGCTTCATTTACTTATTAAAAGTAGTATGTTTTCAAGTTCAGTAGCACCTTCAAGTAGGAATGCCACAGAAAACATGGTGCAGAATGGGCAGTACGGATAATGAATGCTGTATTGCAATTTAATTTGAATGCTTTCTGCACGGTCAATGACCTCATCTAGGATATTGGGTCGCGCAGTGAGGTGTCTATCTCACAGGATTGTTAATTTTGCGGCGCAGTTATGACCACCCAGAAAACATCAGGTAGTAAACAATATGACTGATTATGTGGGAAAACTGTTAGACGAAGGGGAAAAAAAAAAAAATCTAATTCACCGAAGTGAATGCATATGAAAGTAATATTTATCAAAATATCTGCAGCTATACTCCTAATACCTACCCGTGTAATTCTGTTCAGTTCAAAGTGTGTCAAGACGTGCTGCATGACGTCACTTTGTCTAGCTGCTGAGTCAAGAACTAACACTTCCACAGATGAATGATTCTTGCGATCGAGTTCTCTAGCAAACACGGCTTTAGCCTGAACATGAGAATGTAGCCGTCTGTCTGGTATGTGTCCTAGCAAACTCTGTTTTGCATTGTTATTTGTTTGCTTGATATCGGAGGTCCGTAGAAGCTGTAAAAGGGATATTTCTTATCATTGCTAGTGTAAGACAAGAATTCTTCAACTGCGAGTTGTGACTCCCTGTAGTAAGCAAAAGTATTACCCATGCGGAACAGAAGGACGTTGGCAAGTTTATGTGAGAAAGATTAACAGGACTAGTTTGGTTATGTTATGCTTTTGTGTGGGACACTGCTAGGCTAGGCACCTACGTGTTACGATTATCAGTAGTGTTCGGACGCCGTGTTAGCTAGGCAACTTCTTCGCCACATGTGTTCTACGTTATGCCATTCTCCTTGGAACTGACCATCGCTTTAAAGACTTCACTCACAATAAATGACGTCATGTCAACTTTAAAATGAACACTTAGTATGTATATATGGTATATGCTACATATAATTGTTCTATCAAAATAGGTATTTGAAATGGCGATATTATACATTTCTTGGTAGATACAACGGAATACAGCGATAATCAAATATGTTAAGGCTTGAAATATGATGACTTATCTTTGCCAGACCTGAAATTAAAAAAAAAAAAAATAATAAAAAAAAAAAAAAAAAAAAAACCCCATTTGAGAAAAGTTAAAATACTGTAAAATTCAACACAATCACAAGAAAACGGTCAACTTCACAGGAAATGTATTTCATTCATATACATTTTGTGCTTTTAACAATATCTAGGCATATTGTTTGTGTGTATTGCAGTTTACCATTTATGCAAAGGTCTTTTAGAATGAAGAGGCCTTCAGGAGATTTTTCCAGAAAATTCAAGATATACATTTCATTTGTGACAAAAATATCTTAAACGTATGGTAATTTAATCAAAATGGCTAATTACCTTTGGAGGAAATGTGAATTTTCAAAATATTTTCTACAAAGGGATAAAGGGTAGTGGGATAGGAGAATCCGCATCTCTAAGGGATGCTGAACTTAAATATACAGTTTGGTATTTAATCGTTCTTTCGTTTATGAGTTACGCTGTTTACAGGTAGATGCCCACACGCGCACGCCCAGTCAGTCTCGGACTTACACCCACAATCACATACCTTTTTGTAAAAGTGCATTATTTTTGTTTAAGGAGTTTCTGTAACGACTGCTCCTATGTACAAAGAATAAAAATGAATCATGGCAACCATTACAACACTTTTAGAAATTGCATTGATAAATAATCAGTCCTGTTTTTACTTATTATTGCAACTAATCCATACAGTTTGTCTTTCTAGATTGGTCTAATAGCAAAAAGGTTTCTAAAGTAATTTATTTTGTTTTTTTGTATAGGTCGTGGTTTAAAAGGATGGTATTAAACTTTTACCACATACAGGATATTTTGTATGAATTAGTTATTCAATACAGAAATGTAAGTGGTAACTCTTGTATTGATGTTTCCAAAATCCATAAAAGTTCCTTTTGTCTGTGTGTGTGTGTGTGTGTGTGTGAGAGAGAGAGAGAGAGAGAGAGAGAGAGAGAGAGAGAGAGAGAGAGAGAGAGAAAGAGAGGGAGACAGACAGTAGGGTGAGGGGGGCTGAGAAGCATAACTTAGAACCTAACGCTCAGATCAACACCAAACTTACTATTTAATTCCAATATCTTCAAAAGTACAGGATGTAGTTTCATGTACAACGGTGAGGCTCATACGTACAGACTTCCAGACAGCACTTCCGTTTTTACTGCCGAGCTGTTTGCCATTTTTTATTTTTTACTCTTTGTTTCTAGTTCTGTTCCTGACAGCTTCATTATATGCTGCGACTCTATGAGCGCTGTTCAGGCGTTGCAACAGTTTCTCGGCACATCAGCATTGATAATTAAAATCCAGACACTCGTTTCACAGTTAGTCACTCGCGGATACCAGTTTATTTTTACATGGATCCCAGGCCATGTGGGTATTCCCGGCAACGAGGAGGCAGATGTGGCTGCTAAGGCTGCATGTCGTTTGCCGGTGTTTTCCACACATGCTCTTCCTTTTAGAGATGTGCAGCGATACTTCCGCTGCCATCTTTATTCCTATTGGCAGAAATCTTGGGAAGAGCTGACTGGCACCCAACTACGGACAATTAAGGACTCAGTAAAACCCTGGCGGACTTCTTGCAGGGATTCCCGTCGGGCAGAGGTCATTTTAACGCGGTTACGCATAGGTCACACACGAGCCACACATGGCCACCATCTGTGTGGTGACCCGGCCCCTGTCTGTCACACGTGCGACGTCCAACTCTCCGTGTCGCACGTTTTAATTGATTGTCCGAGATACGCCCCGGTGCGCCAGTCGCTTGGCCTGGGTTTTAGTCTGCGGTCCATCCTAGGCGACGACCCAGTCTCCGCAGATACGGTGCTGCGGTTCGTTGCTCAAATTGGATTCGCCAAACAAGTATAACTTGTGCTTTTAGTATTAGACTTTTGAGTAAGATTTAAAAATCTGCAATTAGGTTTGTTTTGTTTTACTGTTTAGTATTTTAAACCTTTTTAGCGTTTTAATCTTTTTGGTGTTTTAACGGTTTTACCATTAACCTTTTTAGTATTTTAACCGTTTTAGCATTTTTTAGTTTTGTATTTTAGCTTAGTTCTTAACCAGAAGTTAGCGAGTGTTTTATCCTTTAAAATTGACTTGGGGCCCAAATGACCTAGCTGTCGACGGGCCCTTAAACACCACTCACTCACTCACTCACTCTTCAAAAGTGTGACACGAAGATTTTCTCGTAATTACCGCATACTAAGTTTTTCTTTGTGTCAACAATTTTTAGTTAGTTGTTATTTACTAAAAACAGCTCTGACCAAATTGATTAAAATTGGCATGAATAAATCTTATATCTTGAATCTTTAGTGAATAGCTTCTGAGAGTTCTTCTTTCGAACTGAGTGTTGTATGCTTTTCGTATAACTAGGAAACCCATAATAGACAGACAAAAACGTATTTTGGGAAAAATTAGTGTCAAATAACACTCTTGGCAGCCAGTTTAGAAATGTTTAGGCTTTGTGATTACATCTTCACAAGTGTGTATGTTATCTGATGGAAGGTACTTGAAAGTTTATAATTCTTCTTTTTTTTTTTCTCTCTTCGTAAGCGTTCGTTGCTATGACCATGGCAGAGCATTCCTCCTTGACTGCGATAAGCTTCCGATAAGCAGTTGTATTTCACTATATTCTATATGATTACACATTCTTGATTAATTTGAAATAATAATGTGACGCCGAAACGTGGCGCAAAACAAAGGACTGTCGAGGCCGGGCTGCTTCGCGCCACATCTGGGCCGGCGAGTGGGAAAGGACGCTCAAGTTCAGGCTGCCTCGCGCAACTGCTTGTGCATACGTAACTAACAATAATAGAAGTGGCTACACCAAGGAGCCTTCTCTAGAAATTCGAGAAAAATCTGGTCACGTGATCGCCGCCGTGTGTGTAGAAGTCGAGAAAGGTCCATGTGACATGATCCCCACTATACCAGGTGGCCCATTCCAGCCGACCTTCGGGTAGGTAGATAACTCTTTGTGCGATAAAAGAGTTGCAGAAATCACAGGGATAAATTCAGTCAGTGGCGTGTGTAAACTTTGTTTGCTTCTAAGAGAACGAGTGGCAGAGGAAATGCTCAGGCTTCAACTAGCGTGTGCGTAGCGCGTAATAATAGAGAGGAACAGTCTTACAATATTTTTCACTTCCCTTACAAGACTTTATTTACCAGGGAATAAACTCATTCCTGTATATGCTTCTATTGTCTGACATTACGGATTACAGATTGTAAATTGCCGTAACAAAATTCATGCAAAATGAGGGCACGTAATGTTTGATTGCATTTCTTTGTTTCTTATTAATGTTATTGTTGTATTTTATTATTATTTCATTTGTTGTTACTATTGCTATTGTTATTATATTGTTATTAAAATATTGCTATTACCTTTATTGTTTTATTCTCATTAGTTTATTATTGTTAATTATATTACTATTATTTCTCATATTATTATAAGAATAACAATTTTTGTATTATTTTATCTTAATTATTTTTAATAGTGCTTATTATTATTGGTATTATTTTTGTTACTATTACTAATATTTTTATTAGTATTATTGTTAGTTATTGCTAATTTTTGTAGTATTACCATCAGAATCACTATTATTGTATCACAATTATTAGTTTTATTTTAATTAGTTCTGGTATTATAATTTTCATTATTACATTAATACAAATATTTTTATTATTGTTATGGTTTATTATTATTTTATTGTTCTCATCGTTATCATCAGACCACCTCCGTAGAGCAGTTGGTAGCGCGCCTACTTCTGGCACGGAGGACCCGGGTTCGATCCCCGGTACCCGCATGGGATTATTCCCCCGCTGAGAGGTCTGGTAAGGGGAGCACTCTGCCTCGCTAGGTCCCTGAGGGGCTAATGAGGAGCTATCCTGCTAGAAAGGTAGCGTTCCTAAAAGGCCAAGTAGTCTCCTTACAGTCGGGGGAGTCGGCGTGCCGACCCCCGCCATCCCCAACCTGCACTCCTCCGTGGCTTTGGCTGCGGCAGGAGGACGCAGCGGTCGGGCCATGAAGGTAACCTCTGCATAGGGGGGACGCCCTAGGGGATTATTATTATCATCACAGGCTACTGTTATGGTGACTTCACTCATAGAATAGGTGTTCAAAATGATGGATGCCTTGTTGATTAATACAATGTTTCAATCGTCTCCTTGTATCTATATGGAAATTTCTGAGAAGTGCGGTGTGATAGATACATATGCTGTAACGATCCTTTGAGTTTTTATTTTCAAAGACAATATTCCTGAATGTCTCCAAAAGAAATAATCCAATGGGATTAGATCTAGAGATCTTGCTGGCCAAGGCATTGGGCCACCTAGGTCCATCCAGTGTCAAGGATACAATTAATTGAAATTGACTTTACAGGTTGATAATGGTAAGGTGGTGCACCATCTCGTTTGAACCAGAGCGCAGAGTTGTTCCGCCATGGTACAGGAACCTCAACAAGAAAAACCTGAAGCTCACCTTGCAGGAATTCCAGATACCGTGGTCCTCTAAGTCTGACTGGGAGAAAGAATCCGCTACCGCCGCCGCCACCACCGCCACCCCCACCACCACCGCCAATAATAATAATAATAATAATAATAATAATAATAATAATAATAATGATGATGATGATGATGATGATGATGATGATGATGATGATGATGATGATGATGATGATGATGATGATGATGATGATGATGATGATGATGATAATAATAATAATAATAATAATAATAATAATAATAATAATAATAATAATAATAATAATAATAATAATAATAATAATAATAATAATAATAATAATAATAATAATAATAATAATAATAATAAACACCAATAAGAATAAAATAATAAATTTAATATTAATTTTAAGAATATAAACAATATAAATAATATACAGAATAATAATAATTAAAATAATAATCAAATACAACAATAAAATTAATAAGAAACAAATAAATGCCAATCAAGCATTACACACCCTGATGTTTGCATGGATATTGTTACGACAATTTACAATCTGTAATCCGTAATGTTAGACAATAGGAGCATATACATGAATGAGTTTATTCCCTGGAAATAAGGTCTTGGATGTGAATTTGGGAATATTCTGAGACTGTTCTTCTCTATTATCACGCGCTGCACACGCCAATTGAACCCTAGGCATTTCCTCTGCCACTCTTTTCTCTCACAAGCATACCAAAGTTCACGCACGCCACTGGCTGGATTTACCCCTATGATTTCTGCAAGTCTTTTAAGGCACCAAGGGTTATCTACTTACCCGAGGGCCGGCTGGAGTGGGTCACCTGGTATAAGGAAACCAGGAAACATCAGTGAGTAAGTTTCACGACTACATACATCAGTCGGTCAGTGTGCCAGTGAGTGCGAGACAGCTGTGCGTATGTGCGAAAGATACATCGATCGTCGTGGAGAAGAGGGTGTCGAGTGATTGCATCACCGTAGTGAGCATATAAGAGAGTAGGTGAAAGAAAAAACCTAAGAGATTGAGCCAGATTACGAAAGTAAAAGTTGTGAATTCTGTTGGCACGAAAGGCTGTAGACTGCGTTAACGGGGAGGAGAAAGCTGTATTTGTATAGGTAAAAATGCATCATGAATGATAACATGGATCGAGGAACAACCTTTTAACGAACGTCGTTATATATAAAGTTTGGGCGAAAATTTGTAATGGAGAGAGAAAGTTGCGTAGCCCCATCACATCAAATTGGTTATTTTCTAGTAATATTCTGAAGCTTTCTACCAATAGGTATTTGTCTCAACATCGGCTTTTAGAAGCTGTCATTTATCTTTCTAACTCGGCGGATTTACAATCGGCAAATTCCATTTTCCTACAGAAACTTTGTTCTGAGGAAGCTGTGACATTTAGATTGGAATTCAGTTTTCTGTTACTACGTTCTCAACCAGTTCTGGAGATGAAATTACTTCTTTGAAAAGTTTATTCTCTTGCTGTCGTACCTCCTCGGTTTCTAAACTCGCGAACGAAAGCTCATTTTTCCCCCTTAGTTTATAAACTGGAAGTTGTGGCATTGCTATTATTGTAGCGCATCTCACCCTTAGAACACAGTACACGTTAAATGAGCACAGTGTTGCAACATGTACTAGTTGCGAATCTTTCTCCGCGCGCTACCCCGAGGTGGCCGGAGTCCTGTACTTAGTCCTTCAATTGCTGCTTGACGGGCACTTTTAACTTTGGTATCTCTCCACGTCTTTGTCACTGTTTGGCCTACATTTACAAATGGCTCGTCTGTATAAACAATTGATTTCCCCTTGTACCTAAACCTTTTTCTTTTTTAGATATTTATATCATCATCTGATGATATCGTCTCTTTCTTTTTTTTTTCTTTTTTTTATTTATTTAGAGTCGCTTTAACAATTAAGTCATATGGCGACTATTCTATATAATACATCGGCATGCAATAAACTTGTTACAATTATTTAACCAAAATCATGGAAATACTAATCAACCAATCAGTACAACAAAAGTATCCTTAATATTAGATTTCAGTATGTAAGTTTGTACTTTTGAGGAATGATAATATTCTTCTGCAGTTTGATGGCGTGTTCAGAATGGTGAATAAGTTTCCAGTGATGTGATGAAGCTGTCGTTGTATAGCGTAATGCTTGCATCCTGTGAGATGTTTTACTGTGGGACGGGTGTTGCAGACTTCACATTGTGGTGGCTGGCCTTTGCTGAGGAGGTATGAGTGGGTTAACGTTGTATCACCAATACGGAGACGTGAGATAATCACCTGCTCTTTCCTGCTAAGAGAGTAGACAGGGGAAGAATTAGTGTCTCCTTTCCTTACCATGTGTAGTTTTTCTGGAGGCGATTGACTCCAGGCCTGTTTCCATCTAGTTTTGATTAGTCTGGAGAAGCATTTTGTAATATCATGATAAGGTACTGCTTGCTGTTCATCTGTGTCTGTTAGCCGACTTGTTTCTTTAGTAGCTTTGTACGCTTCAGCTCGTATTGGGTATTGTCCTTCCTCAAGGCCCCTATAATCCGCCATGCTTTCTTTTCCTGAAGGTTTGCATTCTGTAGAGTGTTTTCCCAGGCTGTTGTTCTATGCGCACGGTCCGTCTCTTACTATTAATATGCACTTGTTACCCCTTCTTTCATATTCGAACCGCAAAACATGTAAGAACCAACTAAGAGTGGTCTTTGAGAAATTTGGTAGGGTCTCATCACTGTTGATCCGTGACAAAATATATTCAGCGTGGGTGGAATATTTGCAAACTGTAAAGAATGAACAATTCGCCGCACTCCACTTTACACTATTCCATCATATTGCGTTAAACTGGCGTTTTTTTTTTGTTTTCCCGCCCTTTTTGCTTTCCTTTTTGATGCCGTGCTTAGAGGTCCTTTCATTACTTCCTTTTTAATCCTATACACTACTGCTTCTAAATACCCGGTAGCTTTAGCTGTTTCTTTTACTACCTTGCTAACACTCATTTTATTTGAAAAATAATCTAACACATTCATAATTATTTGGCGCTCCTTACTTCCTAATTTACTTCCTAGCTTCCCCTTCCATAACTACAAATATTTACGGAAAATGTTAAATAAATAACGAAACAACAGCTCACTGATTCCACACAGTTACACGACTTCTTTCCAACTAATGTTAGTGCTGCTCCTTATACTATCTTCTGTGTCAGGCCTGGCGCGAGAGTACGCTGAATAGATGAATACCTTTTGTTTGCCTTACTCGATGAAAGAAACAGGCTACAGTCTTTTGGTTTATTTTAAAAATTTTCTCCAAGCCTCGTTAACATTTGTTCTTGCTTGGTCCCCGATGTAAGCTCAATAATAAAAAAGTTTCACACTGCGTAACTTTTGCAGTGCACAGATATAAAATTTTCCAAAAACATTTAATTTATAAAATTGTAACACTTAACTGACTAAATATAGAGAATTCAAAGTAGGCAGGTAGTAGCACTACAGTTTACTCTATCTAAGAAGAAATATAGGCGTATTCTAGCAGTTAGTTTGTTAGTGCGTGATGAGCATAAAAACAGCAAATATCGGACTTCTATCCAGGTCCTCCTTGGGGTTTTTTGGAGGTTTCCCCGGGTCACCAGACGAATGCTGGGAAGGATTTCATGTCTCCGAATTTCCTGTTCATCCATTTCGTTAGATTAATAATTTGATTTAACGCTTCGTCCCAATAGGTTTCTTCCAGGGTTGGAACAGTCGACGAGCATCGCGGCAGCAGCACGGCAGGGGGAACAAATGTGCTCTGGAAATATGGTCCCCCGAATTAGAATGCGAGCCTACTGGTTTCCTACAAGTCCGAGAGGGGGGAAGCCTGTTTCATAGTCTCGCGACCCCCTTAGGAGTATGAACCCAAAGGGGTGGGAGAGAAACCGGGATGAGCCAGCCTTCGTCGGGGTGCTTCTAACTGGGAAAATGTAGGGATCCTACCCTTTGCTCTGTTTTGGCAACGTTCCGGCCGCCCTTTGGATCCATTCGTCTCATCCATCCTACTGGGGGTGCCCCGTCACGGGCATCGGCAAAAAAGATCCTCTTTTTGTCGAGGTGCTAAGTCCCTCACCGCAGGCTGTCATACAGTCATTGAGTCAATACGTTCTTAGCATAACTTTCTTTAATTTTCTCGAAATTTCAAGTAAACTTAAATACTTATATAGATATACAAAGTCAAATCTGTGCACTAAAGTACAGAGACAAAAATATTGACATTTTAGTGAAATACCAATATAAAACACAATAAACTTACATGAATTCCAAACAAATTTTAAATAAATTAACACATTTTGCAAAATTGTTAACATTTCAGGCTGAATTCCAGTGATAGTTTCTTTAACCGCGTCCTATCCCCGACAATGTGGATGTATGTAATGGCTAAGCAAAGCAGGAATACAGTAAAATATTGGCTCCTTTGTGTAAGGTTGTTACTGATGAGTTATCCTTGGCGATAGGTGGTATTATTTACTTTTAGATTTATGGCAGCACTCTCTTTAGACGCTTTTTCGCACGATGGGGTTCTTCTAATGAAAAACTAGGACAATTAAACCCAGCTTATAAAAGGTCAATGTTAATATATGTCACTTATTCACTTCAGGTGTGTGTGTGTGTTTGTGTGTGTGTGTGTGTGTGTATGTATGTGTGGTCGAATATAAAGCTATTTAATTTCCAGCCCTAAAACAGAAGTGACATTTTTATTACCAAATAGTTGGGTATGTTTTTATGATATCCGTATGAAGAGAGGTGTACAGAATTTATATTTTTGTTAACAAAAATACGAGTAATAAACCTCTTTAAGTTAAACTATCGTTGCATATGTTGCGAAAATAATGTTCAATATAGATACCTATATCCACTTTATTTTACATTATATGCAGAAGTCTGCAATGTATTTTACTACGAGAACCTCTACTAATTTCTAATACGTTTAATAATACATGCATCGGAAACCTTTTATTAATGTTCATTTAAGTAATTTCTCTCTACTATCTTTGTACATTACAGTCATATTCATTACTGATAAAGTAAGGCAGACATAAAACAGGGAAAAGGATCTAGAAAGTATAATGACTCTACTGAACCCGTATTTATAGTTAAGATGAAAATAAATTTCCACGCTAGGGTTACAAATTCTATGCTACACCCAAAGTCTTTAAATTGCTGGATTAATATTGTTTATTGTTTTTTCTTTCTTTACCCGTTTATCTTTCCCGTATGGAGGACTGACACCCCATAGGACTTACAAGACTGTCCAGGGTCAGATGTTTGTCGGGGAGTAGACGAACCTATGGACTGGACGAAGTAAAGACCTGGAGGCGGATGGTCAGCCCAGCACCGGCTATGAGATTGAGAAAGAGTATAGTATGAAAGGCAGGTGAAGTGGATGAATAGAAAGGTGATGATAGAGCAGTTGGTGGAATAAGTGGTGGGGAAAACCTCTATATCCTTTGTTTCCGCTGGAGATTTTTTTAGTGGGTAATGCCTTCGGAAAAAGCTCTGCTACTCGCTGTGCCCTCCAATACATTGGAAGTCCATAAATGGATTTTTTCTCCACTCGAAAAAAAAAAAAAAAAAAAAAAAGCAGATGGAGTTACAGACATGAGTCGGTCAGTGGTCAATGAGTGAGAGACAGTTGTGTGTGTCTGTGTGTGGGGAGGAGGGGGGTAAGTCGTGAAAGGTACGTCGTGTTGAAGGGAAGAAGTTTTAATGAGTGTCGAGTGATTTTATCGTCATAGCGTGTGAGAGACAAAGAAAGTGAAGAAAGACACTGAAAAGCCAGAGTTTAAGGCTACGAGAAGAAAACCGTTTGAGTTGTAATATAAAGAAAGACTATAGACTGTGTTAACATTAGTAGAAGAGAATTATGTTTTGTGCAACATTTTAGAGGGAGAATAAAATGATAGAAAAGTAACTGGACTGATTTTTTCGTTTTGTACAATATCATTTAAACTTATTTTACTCAGAGAAGACAAAATTTTCAGCGTGGAACGACCAAAAGCAGAAGCACAGTTCAAAGTTTTAAATTTCTACTAATAGAAAAAAAATATAGATTGGAAATGAAAGAGGCAGAAAAATTAGCAAATTGTTAATGCAGCTTAAAGAACAATCTTCAATTGCAGGTTATTCAAAATTATATAAATACTGCTATTAAAGAACATGCGAGTGCGTGAACAGAAAGGAAAGTAAGAATTGCGAAGTACAGCACTAGACAGAGTGGCAGTTAAATCTACCAAACACTCAACTATGAGAAAAACTAAAGCAACGCATATGTTGCTTTTAACCAGAAGATTACATGGTGTTAGCACGCTGAGCCGTAAACACCTCTTTTGTCTTTAACTCTATGAAGGAAGAAGGTTTCTCCGCAGAGTCCCTAGAGAGTGTTGTATTTTCTCATTACTGTCGCGACCTCCCTCTTCATTCTTGTGCCACCATTTGCATACAAGGGCACAAACGGTTTAAAGCACATGCAGGAGTCATTTAGGACAGTGTTAAGTTTTCGAGGCGGTCAGGGTGGAAGAAAACTACCACTGTTCTACTGACACACATCCACAAAATGCAATATCATTGCCAGTGTTGGTTACGTAGATTTAAAATGTGGTCTGTGAGGTCTGCAGAATAAAAGTAACACTACCATAAATACTTAACCCACAACGACAGAAACGTCTATGTTGCCTTCATTACCCTCAAAGCAGCCGTACGAAAAGCTCTTACAGCTTCCTTGTGGGTACACTTATTTTGATTAACGTTCAATTCTTTTCTAATGTAACAAAAGGTAATTCGTAGTTATATGTGTAAAGGTATTAAAGTGAATAAAGAAACGGCTTTAACGTTTCAGGAGCGTAATGCTGTTTTATGATTATGGTTCCTTTTGAATGTTCGGAATGATGGAAGAGAAAGGTGGTCGTGAACCGAACGCTTGGAAGCAAATAATTCAACTAGTTTAGCAAAGTTTGGTACTTCCAAGTTCTCTGTTGCTTCAATTTAGTAAACGCTATATAAAGACGAAATTAAAAGATTTTAAAGTTTGCATAATGTTTACGGTGTTTCCTTTTGCCATCCTGTATATATCAATTCACATATTATTAAAGTATACCTAAATAATGTGAAGCCGGGCGCGGCTCAAAACAAAGGACTGTCGGGTCCAGGCTGCTTCACGCCACATGCAGGGTTGGTGAGCGGGAAAAAGCGTTCAAGATCAGGCTGCCTCACCCATCTGTTTGTGACCTAACAACAATTAAAACGACTACACAAACAAGCGGGTTTCTCCAGAGCCTTCGAGAAAGACACAGCTGCGTCACCGTTGGCGCGTTTGTGGAGATCTAGAAATATCCTTGTGAGGTCAGCCCTGCTATATAAGGAGACGAGAAAGCAGCAGCTAGTTACAGTTACGGACATGAATCGACCAATATGTCAGCCAGTGTCTGGCAGCTGTGTGTCTGGTACGTCTCGTGCGTCATAAAGAATATTGTAAGGCACGCCGAGTGATTACGTCGTCGCAGTGAGTGTATGAGAGACAGAGAAAGTGAAGAAAGAGACATGGAAGGACTGAGCAAGGCTATGGAAGTTAAAGTTGTGAGTTGTGATAGCACGAAAGCTTTTACACTGCGTTAACTGTGTATTTGTGATAACATGTTAGAAGACGATAAAGTGATAAACAAATGACCGGATTGATGTCGCCTTGTCACACTGATTCGCCGAATTGCCATTTTGTTTCAATACACATATTAATTAAAGAGAAAAATACACAATTCATAACAAACTGAACATTGAACACCATTGTTACTAAATTTCTCTTAAGATTTTAACAAATTTTTGTGTCGGGCAGATCTTATATGACAAAAGATTGAAGCAGAATCTATTACAGTTTGATAATGAAACTTACCATACATATTTGCATTTTCTTATGATTGTTCTCTAGTTTTCAACTGAATATCAGCAAATAATACATCTTTCAGATTTTTCTGAACTTGTAGATCCAAATAGAAATAAGGAGTAAAATATGTCAATTGCATAAGAAAGTTATACGTGTTGCTGATGAAAATAACTAACCACCGAGCAAGTAGATGTCGCACTAGCGTGTAAGACTCGCATTCCTGAGGTTCAGGGTTCAATTACCATCGACCTCCACCCTGACCTTGGGTTTTCGGGGTTTTCCCTGGTCGGTAGGTTAATGCTGGGGTGGTTTCCCTTCTGCCATTATCTTATTTCCCTTATTCTTATTTCCCTTATTCTACTTTCATTTCATTCTCATGTTTCGGGTATACCTCTAAGTTTCGTAGCATGGGGTGGCACTTTCCCCGTGGACAGTAGAGGGCTGCCAGGTTGGACGAGTCGCTCATCTGCTCTAGGCAGTTCCAGTTGAAGCTGTAATATAGCTTCCTAGTTATTACCTCGCCATTTGAAGCTGAAGTCGTTGGTGACGTGATGTTGTTGGTCACGTTGATGTAGTTTGGTGTGTGGTCTCCGGCTAGCTGAGCTTGATCTCTTTATCTCGGGTTTACGTGAGTGTAAAGGACAACCCAAGAACAACTTTGCAGATCATTTATTGCATCTTTAAATGTTTTCGGGAGTTATGCCGATTCTATATGTGTATCTGTAGAAGCATCGCAATCACATCTGCGTAGCACGAACTACACGAACTCCCGTACTGCTCTCTGGTTGAGTACTGACTAGACGCTTCTCTCTTACCCACGCCAAGAAGACCGTTCGCTTCCAATTTGAATGTCATGACGTCATCCAAGAAAGCCTCGTATCCAAAATGTTATTTCCTTTTCCCGCAATTTAGAAATGTCCCTTTCTATTATAACATGTTCTTTTATGAATTTTGAATATATAATTACCTTTTTAGGATTAAACGATGTTTACTTTATATTTTATTAGATATATCGCGCGACTTTTAAGGTTTGTAGAACTGACTTTCGAACGTATATTTTAAACTATGTGGTATGACGTCATGACTCGTTAATTTCAAACCAATAATGCGTTTATTCTACAAATTTAACGACTATTATTTACTCATATCTTGCTCACCTTACAACACTTCCTGCTATATTATCTATTTATGTTATTACTCAATATTTATCGCAAATCTCAGATCCGGCAATTAAATTAAAACGTATCTTTTTCAAAAGCCCATTCGATCGGAAATCTAAATTTCGGTATCAAATGCCCCCATTTATATTATTTTATTATTTCATAATAAAATAATGTAAATGTCTTGCCCGAAAGAAAATTAAAAATTACTCCTGTATTTTGAATAATCGGCAACACTCCCATTATATACAATTTTCAATTACACTGTTTTGAAATTGGTGATTAACATATTTTCTCATTAATCTTTTTAACATGACAAACAATTGTACACTTGACTAAACATTAATCCTTAAATACTAATTACAATATGTTATGGTTTCTTCTGTGAAGCTTCTATATAAAGGTTAAACTTCAAGAGTCTTTCTTTATACTTCCTTCTTTCAGTTCATGTTTGCTCACTTCGCTCTCACTATCACTTGCACTGTGATTTTTCACTTTTGTTATTGTAACACATATCTGTACTAGATCCTTTAAGCACTAAAATGTACATATATTTTTATATAAATCCATTGCACTCTTTAGACAAGTTCTTTCTTTGTCTTTCTGTGATAACTATCTATACATCTAAATATTTTAACAAATGTTTACAAAGTAAATATTCTGTTTTCTCTCTATGCGGAAATGAACAATTTAACAATCTTTCTGAAGCTGTTATTATGAGCTCTATACAACATATTTTTAAGCTCTTTGTAGTATATAGCAATTCACATTCTGCATTTTTCATGAATATGTAAGTACCTGACCAATATATGATTTTCAAGTAAGCTAACATTTACAATTTATCTCAAAGCTGATTGGGCGCCAATATACAAATGACACTTCCAATTTTTCTTTTACATTAAATCAAGGTTCCAATGCACCACACGGTTTCTTGTATGGTCGAAGGAGTTGTTTATGCCATCTTCCCAGACATTTTTCATTTTTAACATCTTTTAATTCATAGGTATGATAACCAAATTTGGATATAATTTCTGCAGGACCTTTATATAACAGTTCCATCCTTTTGCTCCTACCTCTCAAGGCACTTGATAACTTATGGTCTTTAACTAGTACCCAATCGCCTATCTTAGGTTCCCATTTATGTTTTCTACTCTTTTTCTTTAATTTTCGCTTCTCTGCCTTTTTCTTGATTCGTTCAAAAGCAATTTTCGCTCTTTCTTCTTCACTTAACTGAATGTCATTAATTTTCAGTGTTTTTGGTACCCCGATCAATATTGGTTCTGGTTCAATTCCTAACATTAATTTTATTGGTGCAAACCCAGTAGTTACATTAATGGTGTGATTGATAATCTTTTCTATCAATGGACAATATTTCACCCAATCCTTGTGATTATGATGTGTAAGTACACGTAAATAAATTCCTATATCTCGGAGGACACGTTCTGTTGGATTCCCTGATGGAAAGTATGAGGAACAATGATATAATTTTATCTCATGATTTTCTAGGGTTTCTTTAAAGATTTTGCTCCGATGAACTGTAGCATTGTCTGTTAAGATTGCCTGAATCTTGCCATATTTAGGCACATAATCTTTTATTATCTTTCCTACACATGTTTTGCTGCTGATATTCCTAACAGGATAAATTTTAATAAATTTACTAAAAACATCATGAAGAACAAACATATATCTACATCCAAATTGTCCTACTGGTAGCTCCCCATGTGCATCAGCAGTAACTAGTACATTTTTCCCTTCTCTTATAATTGTCTGAGGTTCTATATCAAATTTGATATTAAATGGTTTGGCCCTTTGACATAAATCACAGCTTGAACATATTTTTCTCACTTTCTTTGCCAAATGTTTTATATAAAAATGGTCACTAATTACCATGATTAGCTTTTCACTACCTGTATGAGCTAGTGTTTTGTGATAAGCAAGTATAAGTTTCTCTTGTAAAGCTTTTGGTACCATTATTTTCCATTTAGGTTCAATTCTTCCATGAAATTTATAGATTTTTCCCTCATAAATACCTATATTATCTTTTAGATTTTCTGTGATTGGTTGTGCCTTTTCTTTCAATTTTCTAAGTTCATCGTCCTCTGTCTGTAATTGTTCCAAATTTCGAAATTCTTTAGCTAATTGTGTCCCTTCTAAGGTTTTCAAATATAGTATGGTTACATCATGTTTGTTGTCACTAATTGTATCTGGTATTGTATAATTGGTTTTCATCCTTGATAACAAATCACTAAAAATATTTTGACTTCCTGCTATGTGTCTGATTTCTATGTTATGGGATGTGATCTCATGGATATATCTAGAAATACGTGTGCTTGTGAGTTTGCAAGAGTTCATAAATGCCAAACTAACATGATCTGTGTAAACTATTACTGGGTTGTTATATACATATTGCTTAAATTTTACAAGTGCAAAGTAAATAGCTGCTATTTCTTTTTCTGTAGTGCAAGCCTGTGATTCAGTCCTTGAAAGCCCCCTTGAAGCTACAGCAATGAGGTGATCTTTTCCTTCCTCATCTTTTTGTAATATGACACTACCATAACCTAGTCCTGAAGCATCTGTATAAATTATGTAGGGGAGATCTTCCCTAGGTTTTTCCAATAAAATTGACGCTGCAAACAATGTTTTTACCTTTTCAAAAGATTCTTGTTCTACTGATGACCATTGCCATTTTACATCTTTTCTCAAAAGTTGTCTTAATGGGGCTACTACGGTTGCATATTCCAGGATAAATCTTGACTGATAATTTAGAATACCAAGAAATCTTCTCAATTGCTTTATATTTTTAGGAGCTGGTATTTTATTTATGCTTTCAATTCTGTCGGGATTAGGCCTGATTCCCTCATTTGAAATAACATAACCTAAAAATTCTGTCTGTTTCACAAAGAATGCAGTTTTACTTGGCTTTATTGTCATGTTTGCTTTCTTTAACTGACTAAGCACATAATTGATATGATTTAAATGATCCTCTATATTTTCTGAAAAAATCACAAAATCATCCACATACTGAGCTACAAATTTCTTTATGGTTTCTCCAAAAATTTCATACAAAGCTCTTAATAGTGCACTACCACTGGTATTCATGCCAAAGGCGCAAACTCGAAACTGATATAATATTCCTGAATGTAAAAACGCTGTATATTTTCTTAAATCTTCTCTAAGTGGGATCTGCCAAAAAGATGCTGTAAGATCTAGAGTAGAAAAAATTTTGCCCTTCTGCAATTTGTTCAATATTACCTCTACACTTTCTGGTCTAAATCTATCAGGTTTACAATGTTGATTTAGTTTTCTCGCGTCTAATGTCACCCTAATCTTTCCATTGGCCTTATTTACAATACATAGGGGATTCACAAATTCTGAATTCGAAATCTCAATAACCTCATCTTCTAACATTGACTTTATAACTGCATCTACCTCTTCTCTTATTGTACTAGGGATAGCTCTCGCTTTATGTGTAAAAGGTTTGATGGGTATCATCTCAAACGAATGAGTATAAATATTACATTTACCAGGTTTCTCAGAGAATACTTCTTTATTTCGGATTAATATTTCAAACAGTTTATCCCTCTGTTGTTCATTTAGTTGATCAGCCTGAGTTACTTTTTTCCTCAACAATTCTTCTAAGTCTTCACTACTCTCCCTATCATAGTACCTAGTTGCATCAGAAACCCTCAAATTGTCTATGAAATCATTTTTATCCCATTCTACATTTTCTTTATTATCGACAATGTACTCTTTGACATTTACTTCAGTTAATTCCATAGCTCCTACTTTAACATATTCTACAAAGAATGTATCCCCTTGGATTTCTTCTTCCTCTTTTTCTCGTACAATAGTTTCTGAACTACTATCTTCCACAAAAGGCACTATAATGGTCTCATCTTCAACTTTCATTTCTACAATCATGTTTTTAAAATTCACCACAGCTTCCCAGGCATAAAGACAATCACAACCTATTATAATATCTGTCACAAGTCTTCCTACAATCAGAAATAAAATTCCAAGTATTCTCCCATTTATTTCAATATTTATCATTGCTTGAAATTTTACTCTTTCTTTTCGTTTTCCCACAGCTAGCGAGCAATATATCCCATTAACTGGTAAAGACATTACTTTAAAGCCACTACTTTGTAAATTATCATAAAAATTTTGTGAGCATACTGTGCTATTTGATCCCGTATCTATAATTGCATTGTATTGTTTTCCATTTACTCCAATTTTGATTTTAGGTGGATCTCCTACTTTTTCATTTTCGTCGATTCTATTTTTCCATTCTCTTTTCTTTTGTATCATCATTTGCCTTCCAGGACTATTTATTTCCGAGTACTTATCACAATCATTACTAGGATACCCAGTTCTCACTGAAGGCGCGTTTGACCGGGTCTGGCGTTTCCCTGATTTTTAGGTATGGCTCCTGTACTATTTCCCGAATTGTTACTTCTGTTTTCCTGCATTAAATGGGGGTTACTTCCTACCATGTTTTTGACCGTGTTAATGGCCTCGACCATTTCTGCATTTTCGGGGGAATTTCGTCCATTAGAATACCTTTCTTCCTGTCTTGGTGACCTTGGTCTAAACTCATTATCTCCGTTTGTCCAATACCCATCATTTGAATTTCTACTATGTCCAAAATAACGTCCCCGTCTACCTCGATCAAATCTATTTGTATTCATATAATTCACCCTTATATTTCTTCCCCTTAGATTACCATTTCTATTTTGGTGATGCCCTTCCTGGTTATATCTACCTTGATTTTCCCACCGGAATGATTCCATCCTTGGTACTGGTCCTTTATATCTTTCCCTAACCTCACTTCTATTCTGATAATACTGTGCCCCTTGCCCGAAAGAATTGACAGTTTCTTTTCCTTCATATGTATTTCCAAATGCGTGTTTTGGCTTATTGACTTCTAAGGCGGATAATAATTCTATCATAGCTGCAATGCTATCGGTTCGGGCTATGATTAGGTAATGTTGAAGTGTTTCCGGAAAATGTGGAGTAACTATATTTATTAGATCTTTTTCATCCAAGGGAGGATCCAACATCTTCGATTTTCTCGCTATTCTCATAAAATAGTTTACCATGGATTCCTCCGATCTAGGATTAAATTTTCCATTGCTTAATTCAACTCTTATATTAGCCTGCCTACTAGCTCCCCAATATCTGGTTAAAAAGATGTTCCTAAAGGTCCTGTAGTCATTATTGTTACCCATAGAAAGGCCTAGCCAATTAGCAGCATTACCCTTTAGGCATTTTCTTACTATCACCATCTTGTACTCCTCTGGTATACGTTTCACCGTGAAGTACTCTTGTAACCCTTCTAAAAAGGCTTTAGGATCATCTGAATCTTCATTTTCAAAAACTGGAGGTGTCATTTCATTTAAGACATGGTTAGGCCAATGTAAATTTGAATTGTCACCTATCCCTGAGCTATTTCCGAGATCAGAATGGGAATTACTGTTACCCCTATTTTGCATCGAAATGTCAGCTGATACACCTGGTATTGCCTCGTTTCTTGCAACTTCTTTACTAAGATTGTTGTGATTACATGCACTTTCACTTAATTTCAAATTTTCTAAGGCCTCTTTTACCTGAGTAATTTCTGTTACTACTCCTTTTATTTGGTCTGTAACATCCTCCAAATTTCTAACCTGCCTTTCATTTTCTACATCATATCTTTCTATTCTAACTTTACACCCCTGTAACTCTTCTCTAATTTCTTCCCTTTGTTTGTCTAATCTATATGTTACTTTTTCCCTTTCTTTATCTAATTTTTCACTCACTTGTTGACCTAATTTCTTTTCAGAATTCTTTACTTCTTGCCTTATTGTCTCTAATTCTCCCTTAACCTGTTCTACCTGTTCTCTATTTTCTTTTACTTCACTACTAACTTTATTAATTTCCTCCCTAACTTCTTCCCTAAAGGTTTCGAAAGCTCTCTTCTGATTTTCCAATTGCATTCCCAATTCCTGTTGTCCCTTCTCTACTTTCTGTCCTAACTCTTTACTATTTTCATCTATCCTTTGACTTAACTCTTTACTATTTTCCTCTATCTTTTGACTTAAATCTGTACTCATCTTTTTCATTATCGTTTGAAACATATTCTCTATTTCTGACATAAATGCTGGCCTTTCTGAATTACTACTAAACATTTCTGCACTACCTCTAGGTGTTTCTCTAACGTTCTGATCTTCTAATTCTTGGCATATTATGCTACCAATTACATTCCGATTAAACTCTTCCATCCTACTTATACTTTCCCGAATTTCCGGACTTTCAAAACCTCTAAACTCACTATCACTGTCTTCCATTTCTAAGCTATTTATATGTGTTTTTCTACTCACCAAAATTTTCAATATTTTCACTATTTCACTTTAACTGCACTTAAACTTGTTCACTACACGTTTCACAGATGTTGACGCGCTGGGCACCTTCTTGTCTGCTGGTTCGATGCTGGCTCGGTCGTCTTGTGGTTTGGTCCATTCTTTCGAAGCCACACGTTGGGAAGCCAATTTGAAGCTGTAATATAGCTTCCTAGTTATTACCTCGCCATTTGAAGCTGAAGTCGTTGGTGACGTGATGTTGTTGGTCACGTTGATGTAGTTTGGTGTGTGGTCTCCGGCTAGCTGAGCTTGATCTCTTTATCTCGGGTTTACGTGAGTGTAAAGGACAACCCAAGAACAACTTTGCAGATCATTTATTGCATCTTTAAATGTTTTCGGGAGTTATGCCGATTCTATATGTGTATCTGTAGAAGCATCGCAATCACATCTGCGTAGCACGAACTACACGAACTCCCGTACTGCTCTCTGGTTGAGTACTGACTAGACGCTTCTCTCTTACCCACGCCAAGAAGACCGTTCGCTTCCAATTTGAATGTCATGACGTCATCCAAGAAAGCCTCGTATCCAAAATGTTATTTCCTTTTCCCGCAATTTAGAAATGTCCCTTTCTATTATAACATGTTCTTTTATGAATTTTGAATATATAATTACCTTTTTAGGATTAAACGATGTTTACTTTATATTTTATTAGATATATCGCGCGACTTTTAAGGTTTGTAGAACTGACTTTCGAACGTATATTTTAAACTATGTGGTATGACGTCATGACTCGTTAATTTCAAACCAATAATGCGTTTATTCTACAAATTTAACGACTATTATTTACTCATATCTTGCTCACCTTACAACACTTCCTGCTATATTATCTATTTATGTTATTACTCAATATTTATCGCAAATCTCAGATCCGGCAATTAAATTAAAACGTATCTTTTTCAAAAGCCCATTCGATCGGAAATCTAAATTTCGGTATCACAGTTCAGGTCGAGTCTTGGAGTCAGGAAATGTTTGGGACTTCGGCGCGCTTCCTGTTCATTCACGACATCACTCCTTGTGGGACGTGTTAGCCGGAGTACGTCGCAGTGCACCAAGTGTTCTTCGTTGTATACCTTATAACTAGACAGGACTGCAACGGAAGTAATGTGCGATATACCTAATGTGTCCTAAGTATGCGCACTGTTTAGCAAGTGGAGTCATGCATCCGTAGGATTGCATAGGAACTGGGCACATGTCCAACCAAATAATTGCTAAAGTTTACTCATTTTAATCTTCGTGTGATCGCTATGTTTACCTTCTCTACCTCATTCCTAGTAGGTAGAGCATTCCACCCAAAAATTCAACACCTATCGAAGTTCTTCTTCTTGTTCTTCTCCACCAAGCATTAAACCTTTCCAGGGTCTTGTTGCGTGCTCCAAATGTTTAATTCATTGATTTATCCATCGTTCCTAGGTCTTCCGACATTTGTTCTTTTTGGTTTGTATTATGGTATTTTTGTCGGGTAACGTTCCTCATTGATTCACTCTACGTGATCTAGCCACTTTTGACTGTTATCTATTTCTTCATTTAGGTTAGAGACCCTTAATTGATTCCTTATACCATCATTCTTTATTCTGTCTCTTCTAGTGACTCCTAAAACTGTTGTTAAAAACGTCATTTCCGCTGCCTGTAATCTACCTTTATGCCTATTTGTCATTGTACAAGTTTCACTAGTGTACAGGACTGCTGGAATAATTTTGATTAAAATGTCATATGTTTGAAATTTGTTTATGACAAATGAAATGTATATCTTGAATTTTCTGGCTATAGCCTCTGTAGTTGTATTTACTCTGGGCGACTGTTAAACCGTTAGAGATACACAAAATTTTACTGCACAAAAAATTCAGATCTCGCTAAAGCACACAATTTATGTCTGAATAAATTTTTTCTAGAGTGAACCATTTCGGAGATGTTCCTTGTTATGTGTGTCAGTTTCGGAAAAGTTAAAACATTGGTGAAATGGAACATCGTTGTTCATTTATTTATATGTTAAGCGTACAAAGAGAATGGAATCTCAAAGCTTTAAAATATTTGACTATCGCACAAAGCCTACTGTATTCTAACATTCCCCTTGCAGCTACAAGGAAATAAGCAATAGGATAATTTGTACAAATGTTTGTCTCAACTAACATGAAGAAGATATAGGAATAAGAGTTTGTAAGAATGGTTAGTACAAGAGTAAAGAAAGCAATGTGAGTGCAACACATCAGATTTCTTTAAAGTTCCTTTAATTGTTCCGCATATTTTTGAGAAACTTTCAAGTTTAGTTCCAATATCTGCTTCTTTAATGCATGATACTGAAGATCCTAAAAATTTAAACGTGTATACCTCTTCAATTATGCCATTGTATAATACAAACTTTCTTCTTAACAAGCGGATTCCCTGGAATGCCATGGATTTAGTTTTATTTTTTGAACTGTCAAAATTATAATTAAGAAAACCATTTTGTGCAGTTGAAATAGTGCCCTATGTGGGGAATCTTCATTATCAGAAATTATTATTTGATCATCTGCACTAAAATTTTTTTCTTGTTATACTCAGGAGTTATATTTAACGTACTTAGTCGCTGCTTCCATTCAGGATAGCGCTGTCTAAATACAAATGAAATAAAGTGGTGATGTCTTACTCCGATATTAACATCTGCTGTCTTAGAATTCCCATTTTTTGTTTAATACATATTTTTGGGCCCCTATATATTTCTTTAAATATCTCAACAATATGATTTTGTATTCCTCTGTTAGGCATTATCTCCCATAACTTTCTTCCTTTTACTCTGTCAAATGCCGTTATAAAATCTATAAATGTTATATTTGTTGGGCAGTTAAATTCTCTCCCGTTTCCTGTTATTTCTTTAATAATGAAAATGTTATCGGTGCGTGATCTTCCTATCCTAAATCATGTCTGTTCTTATAAAATAATTATTTCAATAATATTACGGACCATTTGATTTAAAATTCTTGCATATAATTTGTAAGTGCTATTTAACAGGTTAATTCCTCTGTAATTTCCTGGCTTGGCTTTACCTACGTTGTTAAAAAAGGGCACAATTAATGAACTTTTCCGTTCTTCTGGTATTTTCTTTTGTTGCCAACATCGATTTAAAATATTTAGTAATCTATATTTCATTCCTTCAGGTAAGTATTTCAATAATTATGTATTTATTTCATCTGGCCCTGTCGAAATTTCACCAAAAATAGAGAGTTTGAGGACGCTTGAGCCAAAAGAGCATGTGTTTCTATGTTTATGTCTCTGGGGAACTGCATAAGTCAAAGATAAAACTCCGATAGATAGCAATGTCTTCTACGTCTTCTAAAGATTCGGCACGAGAATTTTCAAGAAAATCCAATTAAACATTGCATATTAAATGGATATTCTTCTTGGAAAATTTCGATTTCATCTATCCCTTTTGTACCTACAACGAAATGTATAACGCAACTATGATATTCCTGTAAATGTTTATTCTCGAGCAACATAACGCAGATATAAAGCTTTGGTAGGAATAGTTTCTAGAAGCTGTATGAAAAATCTGATGTGTCGCACGTACACGACTTTCTCTACTCTTGCACAAACTATTCCTACAAACACTTATTCTATGTACTTCATGCTAATCGAGATAAACATTTGTAGAAGTGATCTCATTGGTAATTTAGTTGTAGATGTAAAGGGAATACAGTAGGCTTTAAGCGTTAACATTGGTCTACAATGAAACATTTTCAAGAATTGAAACTTATGTTTCTTATGTATTTTTACCCATCAAGCATGAATATGTTATTTGTTTCTTTTTTGTAGCATCCTCAGTTTTAAAAATGCTCCTTTATATAACAATGGTTATAGAAGACAATCTGGTAGATTTCTTAAGCATCACCCGAGAAACCTTTGCTACATCTGTGGGTACATTTTTTTTAATATTCTGACTGAACTAATACCGTTCATTGCATGTACTTGTGTGCTCCCTTCAGTGTTCAAATACCGCCTTCAGTAGTGATGTTTCATATCTATAAAGCCCAAGAATGAATATAATTTCGTTAAGTTAAACGCTCGTCCCGTTCCCCTGGCCAGGTAGATAACCAGTCCAACACATGTACTGAGGGCAGCCTCCTCTCCCGGCTAAGCGACTGGTTACCTGTGTTGCCTTGGCCTGCACTTTTTTTTTACTTTAAACATACATTAAGTTAATCAGCTGGCGTCTTTTGTTTTCTGTGTTTTTTATTTTTACTTTTTTGTTTTGTTTTTTCTAACATAATACATAGATTTACCGTATAAAAAGTCAACTGCAAAAGGGGAGAATGTTACTTTTGTTATTTGACGTTAAATTACTGTTAAACCTTAAAACCATATAACTGTAAATTCAGCAAATTGAAATTGCTTATTTTTTTGTCAAATAACGGAAATACATTCCTCTGTTTTTAATGTATTTTTTTAAATTGCAAGGCGTATGATCTACGGCTGCATGGATTTGCTGAGACCAGAAGTTATCTGCTGCCAGCGAGCCTGTCTCAAGAAACTGAACCAGTCCTTCCTCTCTGCAACTGGGCAGAGTTTATTCTGTTTAAGGATCCAGTACAATATTCTTGTTACCAGCCAAACCATACAGCTTTGGAGTGGAATCTTCTGAAAACGAAAGTCCAAACCCTGGAGCTTCTGAAGGCATGGCGGAGCTTGCGGTGGACATCATTTGGCGATGTAGTTCCGGAGCTCTACCCAGATAACCTCAACCTACTTACAGGAAGCAATTTGGTGGCCCAGTGTATCAACGGCGCCACAAGATGGACATTGGCTTGATTGTATCCTTCCATGTCGCTAGAGTTTACTCGCTGTCTCATTTAAGACTTCATAGGCGGTTTCCTGCCAATCACTGGGCACATGTTTGCAAAATAGATTCTGCCAGACGACTTTTCAGTCCCTGGTATATTTCTCTGCCACCCTGAAAACCAGATGAACTGCAATGAGCATACGACACTGGTTCCGGGTGCATTCGAAGGCCGTAATGTCTTCGCTGGTGTCCAGGATCCGTTTTAGGTGAAGGGTGGTGGGTATAAATCCGTAGAATGCCATCTGAGGGCTATGAAGCTGTTCCTTCCAGAAATTCTGATCAATTGAAGAACCAGAACCACGCAACGATTGTACAGCGGTTTTCCCCAATAACGCCATGCATTTCATGGCAATGTCCACTAAGCCGCAACCCCCTTTGGATGGAGGCAAAAGTAGTTGAGGCCGGCTCACGTTATATGATTTTCCAGTCCACAAAAAGTAACCAAGCAGTTCTTCCAGTTTCTGTGTGCCACGTTTTGAGGTCGGCAGAACCTGTGCCACATACCAAATTTGGCTCAGAACATAACTATGCAGGTACCAGATGCGTTGTAACAAATTCAGGTACCGGATCCTCTCCAGTGATAAAGAATGGCGTAAACGATTAATTTTCTCCCTCCAATTAACAGCAATAGTATCTTCTATACCAGGTGAGTCAGCCGCGCCTTATTTTTTTGGAAGGTAGGCCACCCATCTAATGGCATGTGTACCTCAGTCCAGTTTTGGACTAAAATGTATTGCTTGACGTTCTTAACGAGAGGAATGCGCAAAATTGAGAGCAACAGTGGTTTAAGGGACAGAACGTACTCGTCGCTAAAGTACACCTCAAAAACATACGACTCGTTTACTGAGAGCGAATTCCGGTTTCCGACCGATTTTACAAACTTTTTATTAGAGTATACATAGCAACGTAATTCAGTAAACGCCTCGGAAAAGATGGACCTACCATTTGGGTACACTACACTAACGTCAGCTAAAAAGAAAATGGTGGATTCTTGCACTTAGAGCAGGGATTGGCTTCTAAAAATTAGGAAAAATGTTGAGACACGCCTTATCCATCATGGACCCGTACAGTCAAAACGGACATATTATTAAATAACAGTTTATTTACATTTTTGCGTGAACTACTCCTCGTGCATCTCAATTAATGTGCATAACAGCTTTTGCCATTTAAGTAATAATATTACAACGCCCAGCAAATGATTAAAACTGTCTTAAAAGGCTAAATCAAGCACGAAAACTTGCGAGGTGGCAATGGTCCAGCGTCAGGCATGCAAGTCCTTCTATTGCACGCGGTACGTGCTTTCAGTCAAGTCTCGAAATAGCTGAATAGGATTGTGACGTGTCCTCTACGCTAACCCCCAACGACACAGGTTTGAGCCTCAGCATTGAAAATACTATTTTTTTTACGTTCATCAAAACTTGGAAACTGAATACACAATAATCTAATTATAAAGTTCCTGAGGATTTAGGACATTATAGCTTAAATCGTTTCCGGTTGTCTGCATTTTGTAACTGACTTCTGCCTTATTCACTGGCATGATGTATTGTGTTGTGAATGCCGACCCCTGCGTTCTCCACACGTATGATGTCGCATATTTTGTGTCAGTCTTTTATTATGTATTCGACAGACGAGTACGTAGATATGCTTTTGATTTATGGGAAAGCAAGAACAAATACACCAGCGGCTCAGCATCTATATCGGGAGAGATATCCGAACAGACGAAAACCAATAGCAAACACCTTCCGGAATGTTCAAAGGCGTCTGCGTGTAACAGCGTCACTTGCAAGAATAGTCACGCACCAGCAAAATCGGGTGTTAATGCGGAAGCAGTTTTGAACGCCACCCAGAACAATCCGCATACTAGTACACGGTCAGTTTCTCAGGAGGTGAACATCAGCCAATCTTCTGGAGTGCGAATATTGAACACTAATGAGTTCCATCCTTATCGTTTGAACCTACACCAAGCACTTCACGGGAGAGGTTTGGAAGCTCGAGTAACCTTTTGTGAATGGTTGCTGGAGCGAGTAGCAAGTGATGTGGGATTCGCATACAGGATATTGTTTTCTGACAAATCAAGATTCCACAACAATGGAACTGAAAGTCGTCACAATATACGCAATAGGAGTATTGATAATCCTCATTGGGTAAGGGAGGCAGTATTCCAAGAGCAGTGAGGTGTAAATGTCTGGTGTGGAATCTTGGGAGACCACTTTGTTGAACCATTATTCTTCGAGGGGCAGCTAACAGGAGCACGCTACCTGGCATTCTTCCGTAGCTCACCCCTTATTATTAGGGAATGTGCCACTGCAGGAGCGAATGACATGTGGTTTCAACACAACGGCGCTCCTCCGTATCGATCGAGGATCGTCTGCAATTATATGAATACTGCACGTCCTGGTCATTGGATAGGAAGACAAGGACCAGTCTCCTGCCATGCCAGATCACCTGATCTGACACCCCTTGACTTGTTTCTCTGGGATTATTTAAAAGAAGGCATTTATGCAGAGGAGCTGGACAATCCAGAAACCCTTCGCCAGCGTATTACAGTGGCTTGTAGACCTGTTCAACCCGCCATGCTACACCAAGTCAAGGGCTCCATCCAACAGCGTGCTCAGGCGTGCATTACCCAAGAAGGACACAAGTTCGAGCACTTGCTTCGTTAGAGGAGTCGTGTTCCAGGAATAGAAGAAGGGTCATTCCAGCGCCGCTAAACGTATCACTATGAAATATTTTTAATAGCACAATAATTCACTGTCTGCAAAATTGAGTTTAGCTTCCATGCTAAACTCTGACAATGTAATTTTCTTGCTTTCTGTGTTCAAATGTGTATAAATGATCCTTATTTCAATTGCACCTACCTATAGGTGTGTTTAAACAACTACATAATTGTAGTTCACCAATAAAGAAACATCAAACAATGCCATAAAATATAAATAAAACAACAAAGATGAATATAATAACAGTTTTCAGAATAATAATTTGTAAATTGTGAGGATTGCAAGGTAAAAGATTAGTACATGCAGGTGATTCGAACCACCTTCACAGCAGACAGATTACTTCGGAGTGTTGCGCTCATTCCAACTGACCTACCTAGTAATTTGCGAGGTAAACAATCCGTTTAAGATGTAATATTCGCTGGTTCCAGTGAACATTTGCAGAAGTGCAAACATCAGCAGTCTAATTACGAATATATTAAAAGGCGGTGTGATAACATCTATATTAGTAGTAATTTCATCGAGTATTTGACATCCATGTTAAATACGCGGGTAGAACCTAGTAATGGCGTTGATGTTTTCATATTGGAGTATAAAATGCGGATTGCATAAAACTCCAGAATAAGGGGCAGCTGACTCAGCTGTAGTGGTGACACATTGCATCTCCTAAGGTCTGCAGCGGTTCCGGTCAATGTCCTAATACTAGAATCTCAGATTTAGCTGCATTTAACACTGCACCAGACATCGTTGTATACCGCTCCAGTCCATGCTGAATGGTTGCCATATCGTGATTATCTGCAGCCACAATGGTCACATCACCAGCATAGGCTATAAGCGTAAACCGTTCATCAACGTTCGTTAACCCCTCGCATGGTGTGTTGCAGCCTCTGGAGTAAGGAGTTCAATGCCAATGAGAACAATCCCATTGATAGCGGGCAGCCTTGACGTACTGATCGTTTTATTCGTACCGGCCTGGAAAACCATCCGTTCCATAAGACTCGAGACTGTGCTGTGCCGTAGAGTCCCTGAATAAGATTGATTACCGGCACAGGAAATTTCGCAGCCGTTAAGCAGTTCCACAGATACGAATGGCACACCCTATCAAAAGCCTGTTGAAAGTCAAGATTGATCAAAGCCACAGCTTTATGTTCTCTGCGGAAATGGATTAACATCTCACGCAGTTCCACGAGTGTGACAATAATATTCCTTTCCGTCATTGCCATCCCATAGTGCCTCATTGTAGAAATGTAGCAACTGCTTCTTCACCTGTGCCCACCCAATTCCAAGGGATTGAAAAATGGCACGAATCGCTGGTTTTGAAGTATCAGTCCACCAAAGACTTTTCCTAGTTGATATTCGAAAGACCGACTGTAACTGAAGCCATTTTGCCTGAAACTGTTCCAGAATGTCTGTGTCTTCCAAAAGAGAACTATTGAGCCTCCAGTATCCGCGGTCGGCAGTCTCAAGCCTTAGTTCACGAATTTGCAGTTCACACAGTACTGCGTGATGGTTGCTAAACGCCACTGGAAGTACACAAATTCAATGTACATTTGGAGCTATTCCTGCAGATAGACAATGACGATCGATGCGGGAGGCAGAGATGTTGCGGATAAAAGCGAATTCCTCGTCATTTCCATGCTTAAGATCCCATGCATCCTGAAGTTGCAGCTGGGTTACTAGATGTTGTAACATGATGTTGAAATTCGGAGTATAATTTTGGTCCTTCGCCTGCAGTGAGCAATTGGAGGTCACCGGCGAGAAGAATTTCCTTGCCATGGAGCAAATGTGGGGTTAAGTCGTTTTGCAAGAACCACCTCTCTTGTCGATTCTGTGTACCTGCCGGAGCATATATGTTAACCAGTACAGTCTCATCCAATGTTGCTGAGAGGATCCCGCCGGAGTGTTCCATCTGAAACTCCTGTAGTGGAAGTCCTTTCCTGTACGTAATGGCAGTTCTTCCACCGTTTAAGCCTAGATTATTACAATTATAGTCATAATTGTAAAAAGCATCCAATTTGTAAGTATTTACTTCTTGGAGAAAGCAATGTCAATGTTGTTCACCTGGAGGAAACTATGAAGCAGTTTTTGTGTTACCAGAGTTCTACAAGCATTCACATTCATAGTTGCAATCGATCGTAGATATATCATGTTGAAAAGAGACGATAGCAAAGCTGGTATAACGAGGGCTTCGACGTTCTTGGCCACTTGCATTGTCACTGGTCGGACTCCGGTGTATATCTGGAGGTATCTGTGTCGGAAGCTTTCTTCTAAGCCACAGGACATATTAGGACACCTGGGGCTTCCGTGTTACTGAAAATGATTCGGCCAATCCGATTCTGCCACTCTCGCTTCAAATTGAGAGAGGTGGGATCCACCAGCCACCTCTGCTTGCATAGAAACTGCGACTTCTTCAGCGGACCTTGGTCGGTCATATAGGGAACTATGTTGCAATTCGACTACTTCCGGTCGAGGATCACTCGCGAATGATCGCGCCGCTGAAGCGGTGCCGGAGGTGTCCTCCCGAAAACGGGAGTCAATCCCTATCTCCACCGCTGGGCACATCGCACTCTGCTGTAGCTTTGCTGCTTCGCAATCACCCTGCTTCCTTTGCCCTTCCTTTCAAGTAGAACCTCACAGGAGTTCCTGTCGCCTCCCTCCTCCAGGATCCTGCTGCCAATCAATGCTGAAGCATTCGCTTGTGTCAGTGCTCCAGCCGTAGCTGCTGTGTCTGTGGACGGCATCTGTTGTAACTGGCTCATGAACTCCTTCCGTATCTTACTCCAGCTCCATCTGGGTGCTTTAGCAAGGTTCTTCACTATGGGTTTTACTGTATGCCCACAAAAAGAAGGCTAGAGGGGAATGAAGGGCAGAGGGGGCTTGAATTGTGTATCTACTCCGGTAGCAGACCTGTGTAGTAGGAAATGAGTGTATGAGAGTACATATTTCTAGCTATGGGTGTGTTATGTGACAACGTTGTGTATTTTAAACAAGCCTAGCATCTTTGTCATACTCGGAAACTAGGCATAGACACTGTGCGGGAAGCACAAAATGATTACGCTACACATTCCTAAGACTTGCCTTCTTGTCCTGGGCATACAGTACTTGTCTTCACCCTCTTAGCCCATTTCTTCTCGGTCGGGTGTTTCTCTTTTCCTGAAGCAGTCTCACTCACCAGTGGACCAACCCCGGGTGGTATTTTCCCCTCCGAAGTGGACATATGTACTCGTTTCCCAGTAGTGTCTTGAAGTGCGGAGGCATAATCCCTTTGCAGTGGAGGCATCGCCTCATCCTGTTGGCGGCCACTTACAACGGAAGTTTGCGTGTTGTCAGCCGTGCGATGCGAACCCTCACTCTGCATGTCTACGACAGCAGGCGTCGGTTCTGTGTCGTTTCTCCGTCCAGGAGCCACTGGGCGCACAGCGGTCGGACGGTGCGGGTAAGTTTCGTTTACATGTTCTGTAAAGTTCTGTTCAACGTTCAAAGTTCTGTGCTACTGCAGACGAACAGGAACAGGGTTGGCCGGCATAGGACACCGATAATCTGTAGCTGCCGATGACGATAAAACTAGGAATGTTCGTCTTCAGCTGCATATTTACCGCTCGTACCCCATTAAACACCGGGACACCATACCTGCAGTGCGGTATAGGTCGCTCTTGCACTCACTCACTCACTGTCACGCGACACCCGCTGTAGCCAATCAAGCAGTTTTCCTGCTACGTCCTCTCTGCCCATGCGGTGGGGCTAGACTGCGATTTATTAAACCTTGCAGACGACATGTGACATCAGTAGTGACGAAACTGTATGATCTTTATTTCGGGTGCAAGTTAGGTAATGAGGACCGAAAATGGGCACCACATATTGCCTGTGTGACATGTTCGTCTCATCTTAACGGTTGGGTGAAGCAAAAAAGTAAAGTTACAATGCGTTTTGTTATTCCGATGATGTGGAGGGAATCGACCAATCGCGGAGATGATTGCTGTTTCTGCATTGTTAAATTGGAAGGGAATAAGGGCAAGAATAGAAACAACATCAAGTATCCCTGCATCAAGTCAGCTATTCGACCAGTACCGCACATTTCCTACTTACGTGCCCCCCGTTCCTTCAGACACATGGTTATTTGAAGATTTAAAAAAAAAAAAAAAAAAAAAAAAAAAAAAAAAAAAAAAAAAAAAACCTCAGGTCATAGCTAGTACAGACACAGAGCATGCAAGCTCTGATTTCAATTATGAAGAAATGAAGCTGCATCTCTTGATACAAGATGATTTGAATGACCTTATTGGTGGCCTTCATCTTTCTAAGGCACAAGCTGAACTTTTGGGTTCGCGTCTGAAACAGTGAAATTTATTAGACAAAGATGTTAGGGTTTCTTGCTTTTGACATCGTCAGGCTGCATTTGCACCATTCTTTGTCATGGAAGACTCAGTCTGTTACTACAATGACGTGAATGGTCTATTTAATGCTGTGGGGATGGAACATTTACCAGTGGAATGGTGACTATTCGATGATGGCTCCAAAACTGGCCCAAAGGGGCACTCTTTCACAATAGCAAAGTATATCCTTCTGTTCCCATAGCTTACCCCACTAAACTGAAGCACACATACAGCAGTATGGAACTTTCGTTGAATAAAATTCAATATGACATCCACAAGGGGCAAATCTGTGCTGGCTTCAAAGTAATTGGGTTAATTACAGGATTACAGTCTGTGTATGTAAAGCATTGCTGTTTTCTTTGTGAATGGGATAACCGTGATCAGAAGAGTCACTACAACAGAATGATTTGGCCTGCCTGTACACAAATGGAACCTGGTTGTAAGAACGTATCAAACGTTCCATTGGTGAAATTGAAGGACGTTTTGTTACCACCACTTCACATAAAATTTGGACTTATAAAGCCGTTCCTTGTTGCAATGGACAAAGCTTTGAACCCTCTTGAACTGGACTGCCGAAATTCTTTCAGAAAACGTTATATGATTTTTTTTTTTTTTTTTTTTTTTGAAACAGGAGAGCACACAATAGCGATGTAACTACTACTCTTACCTTAATCTCGGTTATAACATGTCGTTAAAAACGCACATTTTTCACCCACTTCCTGCTGGTGCTCTTGGACAAGTCTCGGATGAACATGGGGAAAGATTGTATCAGATCATATCGGTTTCGGAGCAACGCAATCAGGAGCAATGTGCAACAAGTACGACAACTGACTACTGTTGTGCACTACTGCACGATAATGGTGGCCCCGTAGCTCGGTTGGTAGAATACCTGTCTGCTGTACAAGGGGTCTCGGATTCGATTCCTGGCAGTGTGTAGGAATTTTACTCCAGCCAAGATTACTCCTCATGTGGAAGTATAATGGCGGCGCCGTGGCTGAGCTATTAGACCGCTCGCCTACCACCTAGGCGAGACCCACATGTGGTAGATGGACGAAGCGGCGTCTGGGCGGATTTTCTCCGGGTTCTCCGGTTTCTTCCACCATTAATTCCACAAATTGCTCTATAATCACCCTTCCAATCACCCATTTAGCCTACATTTCATATCATCCTCTTCCTCACTATCATACTTGGTGCTTGGCTGACCACCTGCTTCCAGGTCTTCACTCTGTCTGGTCCAGAGGTTCCACTGCTCCCCGACAGGCATCTGACCCTAGGTGCTGACTTGTAAGTCCTAGGGGTGTACTCTCCCTTTATGTAGATAAAGACAGGGTAATCAGGGAAAGGAGAAGAAAGAAGGACTCGCTTGTGTAAGAGTTCAATGAGTCATAAATAGCATCAATAACAAACAAGTTAAGTAGGTAATAGATATTTTGGTATTTTCTATATCCTTAGTTGTTAGGCAAAAGGTAGCAGTGTTCCAAATATAACATGTTTCAGCTCTTCTGGATTTCATTTCTTACTATTGTTCTGTAGAGCGAACACCGCTCGCAAAATTTATTTCGAGTTGGAAAGAAATGTTCCTTTTATTTGTTTCTCACGTCTTTCTGGTTCGAGAAGTCGTGAAGCTAGGCAACGAATATAACTCGGTCTTGTGGAATCAGCCACGTGGCTGCACGTACGGAACACAGAAAATAGTTAAAATGAAAGACTTTTATACCTGACAGCATGACGTGCAGCGTAGGAACAAATATAAAAGATTTTTTTTTCTTCAACTCAGCCGGAGAAATTCAACATCGTAAATAGGTTAACAGATGAGTAACTAGTGTCAGTGCCATGTAAATATATAACTGGCACAAATAATGACCATTGAGGTTCAGTGAGCTACACAAATGAGAAAAAAAGTTACTGTGCTTACGGCAGAGATGTAATTTTTCCATGATTAATTAAATATTACGACATTCTAGTCTGTCAAATAACGGCAGTATTAAATTATATTGTGATGCCGGCCCACGGCAGCGGCAACACAACAAAAGAAGTCGGGGCTGGGCTGTACCACCACACTGACACGGAGCGTAACAATGACGCCCAAGACTCGCAGTTTGCGTACACGTGACTAAAAACAATGAGCGTGGCACATAACAAAGCATTGCTGGAACTTTTGAGAATATCTGGCGTGTTTGTAGGAGTTTGAGAAGGGACCGTGTGATGTCATCCCCACTATACAAGGAGACAAGGCAACGACTTAGGGGAGTTAAGGTTGCAGACAGAAATCGCACAGTGGGCTAGTGAGTACGAGACAGCTGTGCATGTGTATTTGTGTGATACTGTCGTTGCGAAAGATATGTCGCGTCAAACCGAAGAAGCTTTTATGAGTGTTGACTGATAGCATCGTCGGAGTTAATCTATGAGAGACAGAAAAAGAAGAATGTCAATGAAAGGACTCAGTCAAGGCTACGAGAAGAAAGCAATTGTGAACTGTAATATCACGAAAGACTGCAGACTGTGTTAACGACAGTAAATAGAGAACTGGTTATTTTTGATAAAAGTTTGGGGGCAAAATTAAGCGAGAAAAGTAATTGAACTGGTTTTTCTAATTTTTTTCACATGTCAGGAGGGGGATTCGTCGAATTGGCCATTTGTTAGAGTATTATACGCAAAGAACATAAAAAAGCGACGAAGTCAAATAAAATTGTTTATCTATTAAGTGGATGCACTCGACGGTTGTGGTTCAAATGAACAACTCTCATTTAACAGGAAACAAAATGTTGACTTGTACCATCCACCAGAGTACTTGTAAAGTACAGAGTATTTATTTATAAATGTCCTGAGACATAGACTTCCTTAACATGGTCTAGCTGGGGACCTTCCAGTTTTTAAAACGCTGATTAAAGATTTCACCAGTTTATTAACTCACAGTTATGCTACTTCAACTAATAGAAGGAAGGAGTATGTTAGCTTTTACTCCGACAGTCAGTAACTTATGGACCATATATCTCTGCATTAGCTAACTTGAAGATAGCTCCATCTATGAAATTGAACAATAGAAAATGTCCATACTGTAGCAAGCTTCTATGGTGGGCAGAGGTGGGGCACGCAGAGGTCGGGTGGTGGACCTTGGCCCCGATGAGCTGTTGTGCCACGGGGTTATGTAGCAAACTTTGAACGTCTTCTTTTTCTTGTTCTTCTTCAACACGGCTTAGACCATTTAACCTGTTCCGGTTCCAAAGTTTGGTTCATATTACCTTTTCCTCGGTCGCTCTATGTTCTAATGTCTTTCAGGTAGATAGTTATTTGCTATTTTGGGAATTCTATTTGCTTCCACTCTATTTAAGTGCTGTTTCCAGTAATTGATTCTGTATTCTATTATTGTTTTGTTTAATTCTTCTACTTTTATTTGTTAACATATTTTATCGTTTTGTATTTGTCTAGTCTTGTATATCCACCTGTGGCTCTAAGGAATTTCAATTCTGCTTTTTGTATATTTATTTTACATTATGCCATCAGTATCATCGTGTGTTAAAATTGGGACAGCCATTGTTTTGTATAGTCTTTTATGGAATCGTTCCTTGCTTTATTCTTTAAGGTTCTTTTTATTGTACTTGTTCTGTACCCAAATTTATTTAATTTTTTCAATATCTATTTTGTTCGGTATTTTATTTCACATCCGAGAGAATTAAATTACATTATTTATTGTGTTTTATTTATTTTGTAAAACTATTTTACACCGAATTGGATGGATACTTTAAGTGGAATAGTTTTTGTTTTATTTATAAATGTTTCTAGTTTATATGGTTTTGCTATTTCATATAACTCATACGCTATTCCTTGCTATTAATACTTGATCGTCTGCGTATACCATTGCTTTGAATATACTTGTCCCTAAATTAATTCCCCTATTGTTTGTTGATTCCATATCATTGTCATGTCATCCATATATAAATTAAAAACAGCGGCAGACATTGGACAACATTGTCTAATTCCTTTTGAAATCAGTATTATTTCTGGTTATTTATCCTGATTTTCATTTCTGCATATAAGTTCTCTGTAAAAGCAACCCGGTGGCACAATAACCCATCCTTACCAAAGCCTACCGCCCGACCGCTGCGTCCTCCACCTTTGTCCACCACAGGCATCACGAGTGGGGTGCATTACTGGAGGTGAGATGTGGTCAGCACCCCGGTCCCTTCCGGTCATTATGGGACCTTGGATCGCTACGTTTCAATGAAGTAGCTCCTGAATTGGCCCCTCAGGGACCTAACGAGGCTGGGTGCTTTTATAAATTTATAAATATTGATATAGGTTTTGCTATATCCCATTCTTTAGGAATTCCCCCTTCTGTTCAACATTTAATGCATAGCTTTCATAATCTTTTGTGGAAGTTTCTTGGAACATAGTTTAACAATTCAGGGTTATTATTGTCTACACCAAATGCTTTGTTATTTTTACTTTGAATATAAAGTATACTAATACAAATATCAGAGACAATGACACTCATTAAAGAAGATGCAAAGAGAATTACTGACTTTCAAGTTCTACTGACTTGCAACTTTCAGCTTTCCTGAACTCAAGTCAACTCTGCATTCCTGGTCTACGAACCCATAAGCGCTATTACGTCACACGCAACTGAGTTTGACTCTATAATATGTTAGTTTCAGATAGATACCATGTCCTACTAATAGTACCTCATTATTACGAAACGCCCGCCTCTGTAGCGTGGTGGTAGCGCATCTGTCTCACGTCCAAGATGTCGCAAATTCGAATCTCGCTTAGGGTGCGTTATCCGGATAAGGTTTTTTTATAAGGTTTTCCCTTATCCTGAGAAGACGAATGTCGGGTAACTTAAAGATCCATGTACCTCGGGCTCATCTGAGCATCATTTCACCCATGTCATTCATTCATCACCCGATACGACACTACGTTGGAGGACGTTAAAAATAGTTATGAAATACTGCGGCGCTGTATTACGTCCAATTAAATTGCGCTCACAGTTGCCTTTTTCGTTTTATTATTGAGTGAAAGCAACAATGGCGAGGAAAACAATTTAGACTAATTTATACAGTCAAAACAGAAAATGTTCCCAAATAAAAAAAATTCTAGCAATGAAATTAATGGAGTGGAAATCCTAAATTAATATATACAAGCAATGATACAGTGTGCACGTTTTGGCGATTTTCTTTGTCTGATGTTTTATGAATTTTATATTTTTTAAAAGTAACATCAATTTTTCGACTCTTTCATGTGTAGGATATTCAAAGTTAATTAATGCACTTGAAAGAACAACGTTGTGGAATATCTGAAAATGGAAATAAATTCGTGCACCCTTTAGGAATTTCACGAATGCTTTACGCCTAAGGGATATATGTAATTGGCAGAGGAGGTGGATGTTTCACATCCGACTTCCTGCTGATTTTGTCCCCGTTCAACACATTAAACTTTCAGAGCTTTTTGCTATTAAAACGAATGTAACTATTAAATAATTATAGTATACCTTTACATTTGTACTCTGACCACAAATATATTCTTTGCCTTTAATGGCATTTATTCATGTTTTTACTTTGCCTTGGACATATATGCACATTGCACCCACATATATTAGAATGCATTAGAATTACACCGATATATTAGAATCTCAGAACTAGTATTATTTCCAATTGCCAGTTTTCGGAAACTTCAATGATCTATTGCATAGAGGGTAAGGGTGGGCGGAGAAGCATCTCGTCAGCTAATCCGATTGCGGAGTTAGGGGTGCTACAACCAGACGGGATGGCTCAGGCGGTAACGTCTGTGGCCCTCATTCTGAAGCTCGCGGGTTCGATTCTCGTGGTTGACTTTCCTGATCCATGGTTTTTTCCTTGGTTTTCCCGGGTCGCCAGGAGAATGCTGGTAAGGATAATTACATCCTTCATCCCGTCGGTTCTTTCAGGGTCGCAAGTATTAGCTAAGGCGTTAGATACAGCTTGGCAGGGATGATATGCGCACAATAACTCTTTCCTTCCCTAGTGATCCTGGTGGAAAAGGGGACGGCATCTGAGGGCGTTGTCCGCGCGCCGAGGTCTCCCTGAGGTGGCCTCGAAAGACCTCAAGAGTTTGAGGTGTCATCAAACTTGTGGAACCTTAGGAACCTCTGTAAATGCCTGTGCCGTTGGATTGGATCTGGCCGTCCGGTGTCCCTTAGGAGTACTACAAGCTTGACTTCAGTGCCGAACTCCCTCCATATCTCTCCTATTTCTATTCTCTTACTCCTCCTATGGTTTGTTATTTGCGACGCCCCTGCCTATAATCCAGTGCAGTTTAATTATATTTCCTTTCGACCTACTTAATCCTTAGAAATTACTATGTCTGATTTTTCGAGTAACCTGAAGTAAATAAAAAAATTAGGGCTTTGTAAGATAAGGTTGTAAAGAATATTGTGTGTGTGTGTGTAACGGATTAATTAGTGGGGGGCACGAACAGCAGTTGGAAGAGCCAAAAAGAGAGGGTGGTCGGCAAGAGATGGAACAGCTTGAGATGACGCCAGAGAAAAAAGCCTGTGGTCTAGAGGTTTCTACTGCGTAGTTAGTGTGCGTTTTTTTTGGAGTCTACCGTGAGATGTGACCAGGAGTTCGTCCGCCATCAACAAGGGGAAGTAGAACCCGGGCACCAGTGCAAGTCGGCACCCACTGGTCGTGGGGAATGCAAGATAGGCGCATAAACTTCATTCTCCCAGTTACATGGAATACGACTTGGTGCATGTGGTTCCCTTTGGCAAAGGAGCGGTATGGACTTCTGAGGTGGTTGAGCCAGTTAAGTCTGGTTAGAGACGTCGCCTATGTGCAAGGAGGCTTCGATGAATGGCGGTGAAAGCTGAGGACACCGTTGTACACTGTCGACCAGGGCGTGGCTACTCCAGGCTGGAAGTTCTCCGTACATCCTATATCTTCTAGTGCCGACATCGGGATGAGTATCAGTTTTGTTAATAATACTTTGTAGGAGTGGGAAAACTCCAGAGGGACAGTTAACAAAGGGGGATTGCTCTGTACGAGGCCCCTTATCAGTAAACCGGAGAGCAACTCGGTAGTTTAGTTAGTGGATATTGTCACAGACTGTACGCAAGATTTCCAGCTAGTATTTTCTCTGTAATTAACTGATTCCAAATATAGGAAAGGTTCTTGTTTTCATTTTAGAATTTTCATGTTAATATTTAATAGCGTTCATTATCAAGTTGGTGGTTTCATTTTAATATTTTTAAGTTACTACGTAACGGAGTTCATTGTTAAAATTATTGTTTTTTAACTAATTGCTTGTTAATATTTAACACCTTTCACTATAATAAATGTTATGCTATGCTGTAGTGTGTTGTGTTACTTGGTAGTACCCTGTAACGATCCTGCGGAATACGCTAGTAAGGAAAGGGAAAGGTAGTAGGTGTAAGCAAAACGCAAAAGGAGCGTAACACTGGTAGCAGAGCCATTTTGTCCTACATACACGTTTTAGTGTCGGTGGGAACATTTAACAGGATACTACAAAGTACACAAAATAGTGTTTCAGGTCAATTATATTGTCAGTGTCATAATGGAAATTGTATTTCAGCCCGAATTCCTCCATCGTACGGAGTTGGAAAGAGAACTGAAAATAAGACAGATAAAATATGATTCAAAAAGTACAGTAGTTGAATTGGCCAGAAGTTTACGAGAAGCATTAAGCCAACCAAGCCCAATTAATCTCGGAGCGAGTTTTGATCCGGTACAGGAAATCGGACTTTGTGAGGCGAATGTTAATTTATTTGATGAAATGTTAAAAGAACTTAGGTTATCGGAAATCACACCGAGTCAGAAACGAAGAATAGTTGGAAGGTTAAAGTATTGGAGTTTTAGGATAAAGGAAAATGCACGATTGTTAGAAGGAGAAAATAATGAACAGCTTCATAAGTTGGGGAGGCGCTTGTCGTCATTAGCAACACAATTAGATGCCACCGGAATTGAAAATAAAGGAGCAACTGGTTCAGAAAATACTGAGAATATCAATCCAGAGCTACTTCAAGTTAAATTCGCGAAACTTGTTGTTCCGAATCCATGGCAAGCGTTCTTAGCGTCATTAAAAATATTTGAGGTAAAATCACCAGACGACATATTGGATTTTCTCATTTGTTTGGTGAAAGCTAAAATGCAAGCTGAAGCTTTCCGAACACCACAAGTGACTGTGTTACAGATGTTACAACCTTTTGTAGGCTTGAATTTACAGTCGGTGTTGTTACAAATAATTGCAGAAGAGGGCTCGTTAGATAGTTTTCATAGTAAGGTGTTACATATGTTTCTGTCATCAGCACAAATTCATGAGCTCCTATATCGACATTTTTTTAGGCTACAACGGACTTCGGAAAGTATTTTAGATTATATTAATCAGCAGAAGTTGGTAGCCTTGGCACTAAAAGTAGTACTTTCAGAAGAAGAGATTGTGAGTAATATATTACAGAATACAGTTCATATCGAACTCCGGTCATTATTTTTGAGTAAATCAAAGCCCACGACCTTTAAAGAGTTGGAGGAGGTAGCTTTGAAATGTACACAATTGCCAAGTTTAAATACGTGCGGGTCTCAGATTCAAATGGGGCAGCCACTATCGAATACCGAACTAACAAAACAAGAGAGTAAACAAGTATTCGTGTGTTATTACTGTAATAAGCCAGGTCATATGGTAAAAGATTGTGACGTTAAACGGCTTAAGGGAGAGCAGATATTTCAAAACTCGTCTTTCGGGAGGAATTCCTGACAATTAAGGGACAGGCTGGTTCACGGAATAAATGCAATACAGGGTTTAGTGCATAAAGAATTGCCTTTTATGAAGATAGAGGTAAATAGGATTCCCTCATTCGCGTTGATTGACACGGGTAGTGTGGTAACATTAGTTAATGCACAGTATATTAAGGATAAGCGTAGAGATCTAATGGTTGAGGAAACACAATTCATTACGGTAGATAGCAGCCCGTTGAAGATTATTGGATCCTTAGTAATTCCATTGAAAATTGGGGAGTTTCGTTGGAACTATAAAGTTTATGTCATAGAGGAATTATTTGTACCACTGATCTTAGGAGCGGATTTTGTTAGACATACACAAATGGTAGTGGATTTAGCGAGAGCAAAAGCTTATTTCGGTTTTCAGCCAAGTACTTATATTCCATTACAAACTTGGTTAAAACAGAGTCCAGGGGGTACAGTTATTTCTAATGTGGAAGAAGAACGGTTAAACAGGGAAATTGATCTGGGATATTTATCATCGCAACAACAGAGTAAATTACAACCACTTTTGGATGAGTTTACCGATGTATTAACGAAACGCCTGGGACGAACGAACCTTATGCAATATGAAATTCAGTTACAAGATCAAACACCGGTACGATTATCGCCTTATCGGCTACCCCCAAATCGGCTAAATTTATTAAGAAAGAAAGTAAACGAAATGTTAGAAACTGGAGTGATAGTACACTCCCAGTCAAATTATTCAAGTCCAGTGTTCGTAGTACCAAAGGCAAATAATGACGTGCGGTTAGTAGTAGATTATAGACAGTTGAACCAGAAACTGCGGATTGATTCAACCCCATTACCCCATATTCATTACTCATTTCATTGGTTTGCAGGAGCAAGATATTTTACAACTTTGGATTTAAACAGTGCGTATTACCAGATCCCTTTACATGAGAATTCTCGACGGTATACAGCTTTCACCACAGATTATAATTTGTTTGAATTTACTTCACTACCTTTCGGTTTGGCGGTTGGAGCTCAGGTCTTAACACAGTTACTAGATAAGATCTTTGGGGATATTAAATTTACTTATCTTTATCATTACTTAGATGATCTTTGTATTTATTCGAGTACTTTTGAGGAACATCTTTGCCATATAAGAGAGGTGTTTACGAGATTACGTAACGCTGGATTAACAGTTAATCCGCAAAAAGTGAAGTTCGCTACTTCAGAATTGAGATTCTTGGGGCATATTATCTCGTCACAGGGAGTACGAGTAGATCCTGACAGAGTACTTAAGATTCGCGAATATCCGCGACCACGGTCGGTTAAGCATATAGCAAGATTTTTGGGAATGGTTAATTATTTTTCGAAGTTTATCCCCGTTTATGCAGATTTGGCTGAACCATTAAATAGATTACGTAAGAAAGGAGTAAAGTTTCATTGGGATATAGAGCAAGAAAAGGCGTTTATTAAATTAAAGGAATGTTTAATGTCACCTCCAATATTGGCAGTACCGGACTTCTCAAAAAAATTTGTGCTTCAAACGGATGCCTCGTCGGGAGCGATTTCGGCGGTATTGCTATTAGAATCTGCCGAGGGGAGGAAAGCAGTGGCTTATGCATCACGAAGATTATCAGCGACCGAGAGAAAATATTCAATTTACGAATTGGAGGCCCTAGCGGTGTTATATGGCTTGGAGAAATATCGATTTTACCTGGAACATACCGAATTTCAATTAGAAACAGACAATCAGGCGATATCATGGGTCTTAGCGAAACCGAGGAAAGCAGGGAAAATTGCCAGATGGGCATTAAAATTATCTAGCTTTAAGTTCACAGTAAAACATGTCAGAAGTTCGAGTAATTCAATAGCGGATGCTCTGTCAAGGATGTATGATACGCCAGTGGATAATTGTGAACAAGTTTCAGGAAAAGTATGTACAATATTATCAAATCTTCCCTCGTTGTTTGAAGATATCCGGACCTATCAACGTAACGATAGTGAATTGGGGCCCCTATTGCAACAGGTTGAGGGGGGGGAAGGAGTACCAAAATATGTCGTACAGGATGGAGTATTGTGTTGTAAAAATAGAACGCAGGACGCAAAGATTCTGGTACCAAAGAGCTTAGTGCCAGAGCTGTTTACCTATTTTCACGAAGCGCCTAGTGGGGGGCACTTAGGGGGGTTTAAAACCAGAGCTAGGATCAAACAGTATTTCAGATGGAAAGGAATGGATAAAGAGATAACCCAGAGAGTAGCTCAGTGTCGTAGGTGTAAACAGAGCAAGCCTGTAAAGAGTAAGCAAGTGGGGTATTTGGCCTCCAAGGTAGCTGAACGGCCAATGGAGAGATTGTTTGTCGATTACATCGGACCATTTCCGAGGAGCAAGATGGGAAATAAACATGCGCTGGTGATAGTTGATGCGTTTACAAAATATGTTTGGATACGAGCAGTTCGTGAAGCGAACACCCATAATGTGATTAAGGAATTGCAAGGCATAATTGCTGTCTTCGGAGTACCGGAGGAAGTCGTTTCGGATAATGCCACGTGTTTTAAGTCAAGGGCGTTTAAATCGTTTTGTTGGGGAAGTGGCATTCGTAACGTATTCATGGTACCCTACTATCCTAAGGCGTCACAAAGTGAAAGGGTTAATAGAAACCTGAAGAATGCGTTGATTGCCTATCACTCAGATGATCACACCAAGTGGGACCAGAACTTGTACTGGTTGCAATTTGCATTTAATGCGGCTAGGCACGAGAGTCATGGCGAGAGCCCGTTCAGGTTAATGTTTAAATTCCAGCCTAACTGTCCTCTATCTAATTTATGGGGGATTAAGGACATTTTGCCGGATAAAGTAAGCGAGTCCGAGATTCGGGAGACCTGGAAACGGGTCAGACGTAATTTATTGAAGGCTAGAGATAAAGTGGCTAAGTACTATAATGCGGGACGACAAGCTCCTCACTTTCAGGTTGGCGATATAGTGTACGTACAGAATCATCCCCAGAGTAAGGCAAGTAATAAGTACACGGCTAAACTCGCCCCGAGATATAAGGGCCCATGGCTTATAGAAGAATTCACATCTCCAGTCTCAGTGCGATTGACGGAGAGCGGGACTGGAAAATCAAGCTTTGCGCATGTGTCTCAATTGAAGAAATAATAGGAATAGGAATTGTAAACTGAGATGTTCTCCGGGGTAGGATGAAGGGTTCACCTCTTCAAGGCTATTGTTTCACAATAGATTAAAGGGGGGGAGTGTAACGGATTAATTAGTGGGGGGCACGAACAGCAGTTGGAAGAGCCAAAAAGAGAGGGTGGTCGGCAAGAGATGGAACAGCTTGAGATGACGCCAGAGAAAAAAGCCTGTGGTCTAGAGGTTTCTACTGCGTAGTTAGTGTGCGTTTTTTTTGGAGTCTACCGTGAGATGTGACCAGGAGTTCGTCCGCCATCAACAAGGGGAAGTAGAACCCGGGCACCAGTGCAAGTCGGCACCCACTGGTCGTGGGGAATGCAAGATAGGCGCATAAACTTCATTCTCCCAGTTACATGGAATACGACTTGGTGCATGTGGTTCCCTTTGGCAAAGGAGCGGTATGGACTTCTGAGGTGGTTGAGCCAGTTAAGTCTGGTTAGAGACGTCGCCTATGTGCAAGGAGGCTTCGATGAATGGCGGTGAAAGCTGAGGACACCGTTGTACACTGTCGACCAGGGCGTGGCTACTCCAGGCTGGAAGTTCTCCGTACATCCTATATCTTCTAGTGCCGACATCGGGATGAGTATCAGTTTTGTTAATAATACTTTGTAGGAGTGGGAAAACTCCAGAGGGACAGTTAACAAAGGGGGATTGCTCTGTACGAGGCCCCTTATCAGTAAACCGGAGAGCAACTCGGTAGTTTAGTTAGTGGATATTGTCACAGACTGTACGCAAGATTTCCAGCTAGTATTTTCTCTGTAATTAACTGATTCCAAATATAGGAAAGGTTCTTGTTTTCATTTTAGAATTTTCATGTTAATATTTAATAGCGTTCATTATCAAGTTGGTGGTTTCATTTTAATATTTTTAAGTTACTACGTAACGGAGTTCATTGTTAAAATTATTGTTTTTTAACTAATTGCTTGTTAATATTTAACACCTTTCACTATAATAAATGTTATGCTATGCTGTAGTGTGTTGTGTTACTTGGTAGTACCCTGTAACGATCCTGCGGAATACGCTAGTAAGGAAAGGGAAAGGTAGTAGGTGTAAGCAAAACGCAAAAGGAGCGTAACATGTGTGTGTGTGTGTGTGTGTGTGTGTGTGTGTGTGTGTGTGTGTGTGTGTGTGTGTGTGTGTGTGTGTTGTACCTTAAAGGCTACAAAATGTGATTTGAACCAAATAATTTTTATACTGATAACAAGAAATTATTCTGTGGAATCATCCTTTATCTCTACACTCGATGGTAGAGATTGCTATCTACTTATTTAACACCTTTTTATAGGTTGGAGAGAACAAGGGTTACGTTATTGCTTATTGATTATAGCTAGTGTCACTGAGAATTGCGCGCCACAAAACGCAAAATTGAATGTGCTGTCGCATGCTACGTGTTATTATAGTCGATCGTCCATATATCAAATACTACAAAGTGCGAATAGCAGGAAAAATGACTCCCCTTTCCCCTCCGCTCCCTCTCACACAGATGGTGACAATATTGAGGACCTAACAACAACAATGAATGCAATTTTTTTGCTCTAACAAGATTACTGCAATAAATCTAATCTATTTCCATTCTGTATAATCGGCTTCAAAAAGAGTGAACAATTGTTTTTATGCCTTGTGGCATTTTCCGACTTAAAAAAACGACTCTTCTGTCACCCAAGATGGAAGTACATATTTTTAGTCAGTAGAGTAATATCCCGCAAAGTAAGTTATAGAAGAGCTCCTTTTTTAACTTTCCTGTTTTAGTGGTGCAGATTGAAGCAATGTTGTATTCATAGGTTAGTTGCTATACTTTTTGTACACATAGGTTAGTTATTATGCTTAATAACCATGTTTATTATTGGTTAATGGTATTGTGAGGACGGCCGCAATGCACAACAAAGGAAGGTCGCGCAGGGTTACTCCACCATACTGGCGGTGCGTGTATCAAAAACGTTTAAGGTTAGGTCGCCTCACGAGAGCAAACACGTGACAACAATCAGAATGGCAGAACCAAACGGTGTTTTGCAGATTATTTGAGAAGTGTCCGGCAGCTCGCATATTTGTAGAAGTTCGAGAAAGACCCATGATACGTCATCCACACTATATAAGGAGGCTAAGCAACGAGCAGAGTGAGTGAGTTACAGACAGGAGTCAGGTGTGTGTGTGTGTGTGCGTGTGCGTGTGTGTGTGTGTCAGCTGCGTGTGTCATCCCGTTGTGAAGTAAGAAGGAAATAGTTATGAAAATTGAGTGACTGTATCGTCACAGTTAGTATTTGAGAGATAGAGAAAGTGAAGAAAGACAGTGAAAGGACTGTGTCAAGGTTACGAGAAGCAAACAGTTGTCAATTATAATATCATGAATGACCAAAGACTATGTTAACGTCAGTAAAACAGAACTGTGTATTTGGACAAACATTTTGGAAGAAAATAAAGCGAGGAAAAAGTAGCTAGACGTGATTTTGTCAAGCACGTTTATTTAGTACTAATTCTACAATGTCATGGAATAAAAAGCGATGCGTTGTGTTTTAAACACTAAGCCTTACTCACGTGTTTGATGTATTGCTAACCAAAACAATTTATACAACAGAAAAGGCCGTGCTATTGTTTGAAAGCAGTAAAACTATTCAGAAGTTTAGAGTGCTAGAGGATTTGTGAATCGAATAACAGGATGTTGAATGTCTGGCCAAAGAATAGCTTACATATGTGGAAAAATGTATGATATTCACGTTTATTCTGTTACGAGAGTTGTTAATGCAATGTTAATTCTTGACAGTTAAATAGAAATCAACCTAAAATATGGCGTGTTAGCATTTTTCGTAAGTTACTAAAGTCTCTCTTGATCCACTTCTGAGATCAATGATTTTAATAATAGTGGAGTTATCAGGTCACAGATGGCATTAAATTGTAAATACAATTTATATGCAGTCTAATAAAAACTAATTTGTCACACACACATGCACATACCTACATAAATAGTTATAAATAAACTAAAAATTAGGAAAACACCGCATCAAAACTTCTAATTTCTCTTACAGTGTAACCTATAAATATTCTGTATTATTATTATTATTATTATTATTATTATTATTATTATTATTATTATTATTATTATTATTATTATTATTATTATTATTATTATTATTATTATTATTATTATTATTATTATTATTATTATTATTATTATTATTATTATTATTACTACTACTACTACTACTACTACTACGACTACTACTACTACTACTACTACTATTATTATTATTATTATTATTATTATTATTATTATTATTATTATTATTATTATTATTATTATTATTATTATTATTATTATTATTATTATTATTATTATTATTATTATTATTATTATTATTATTATCATTACTATTACTATTATTACTATTATCACTATATAATTGTTATATATTACTATTTTATTAAATTATTGCATTGTTTCGTTTGTATAGCCTGCTTTTCTTTGCTCACATGGGGAAATTAGACTTTAGAAATAACCGATTATTTTATTGTTCGCTGAACTGTAGGGTTTCTTAACGTTGATGTTCAACATTTTTAATGTTAAACAATATATTCATACTTCCAGACTCTGCGATATAGGAAGTTATTCTGGTTAAAAGGAAGTTTACAAACCCAGCCGGGAATCGAACTCAGAACCTCTGGGTCGAGAAGATCAAACGCCTAAAACTTGACCGCAGAGGCAGTCTATGTGTGTTATTACTTTGATTATACGAGATGTTTGCTAAGATTACTTCTGAACAGACTTCCATAAAATGTATTGATATTTATTACGTATTATAATTTTAATAGCCTTATAGTAAGATAGCCTTTTCCATTATATTTTAATATCTGTGAACAGTTGAATACCAGAGGCCATAAAATCACATTGATAATCAAGTACACCACAGTTAATTGATGGGATTATACACATGGCCGTGATTGGTTGAAGCTGAAGCCATTCTATGATTGATATGTCACTGTAATGCTGCTGGCATTCAGCAGAATTGTGTGTTGAATATTGTATTTTCAGATGTATTTATTTAGCATGTAAAGGATGGCACCAGCCTCCTATATAGTGGCAAGGGAATGCGGAAAACACAAATTTGAGAGATTATTATGTATTACAAGCACAATTGCATTGGAACATACGAACGAACCAGCGCTATTCTGTTCTTCTTCCTTTCAAGGATGAGACATTGCTGTCTCGTTCCGAGGGTAATTGCATTCTTCCATTTTCTTCTTGGTCGACCCAGATCACGCCTCCCAACGGGTTGCTAAAAATGTGCTTGTCTTGGTAGTCTATCAATGGACGTTCTTTCTACATGATGGTGCTACTTCATTTGTTAGTCTGTAATTTAATCTGTAATATTATTCATATTTAGTTCCTTCCTTATTTCGCTGGTTTTCTTTTTGTTTCCTATTGGTACCTCTTCAACTGATCTGAGGAATCTCAATTGTGCCACTTCTATCTTTCTCCGATCCTGAACCTTCATGGTTCATGTTTCACTGCCGTATAACAATAGAGGTTCGGAATGAACATTGTAAAATCTAATTTGTTTATCCTTTTGTCATATTTCTTCCAAAATGTTTCCTTATAATTCCATTTGTCATGTTATAGTTCTGTTCACCTATTTTACATTTTTCCACTCTATCACTATTTTTGCTCCTCTCGTTGCTTTACCTTCCATTAAAACTATTTTTGTTTCGTTGCAGGATATTTCCATTTTATAATATTTTAACTTCTTTGTCAATTTCGCTACTTCATATCGAAGGTCGTCCTCTTTACTAACTAACATTGTCTGGTCATCCGCAATTTTGATCTCCTATTTCTTCGTATGTTTATGGCTCTTGGCTCCGTGAGTTTCCACTCTTCCAAAATTTGGTTCATATAAATATCAAATGAAATAGGAGAGAGTTCACAACCTTGTTACAATCCTGTATTTGTCTCTGTGCTTAACTTTTATTTATATTTGTTTTGCATTTTAATTTGTGTTTGATCATACAAAAACTTAATAGCATTAATTAAACTAGATGGTATCCTATACTCTCCTAATATATTTTATAGTTTACGCCTATTTACTCTATCATATGCTTTCACATAATTTATAAAATAAAATGAGCATGTACATAAAGTTGAACAGAATAAAGCCACATAAAACGACCTCGTCCATAATTATATGATGGATACAAGGTAAAATGAATAGAGGGATTCATGGTCTGTGGATACGCAGGCCAGGCGACTGTTTCTATTGTGCGCAAAATGTAGAAGATCTGCCGCATATAGTTGTGCAAATAATATAGCGCTCATAGGACAAACTTGCTTCCTTCAGAACGTACGTCCATAATAAGTTCCAGTGCCTACTCTCACTCTTTCCTGCGAGTAGGCGCTGTCATAGGTAGGGCACTCTTATTACTTTGGCCCTGAGGATTCGCAATGCCCCATCTTGACAGTGCTAAAATGTGTCATATATAAGGAACGTTTTATCATTAAATATACAATCTAAAAGGCTGACAGTTTTACAATTTGTAGGTCCAATATGCTTATAATAGCTGTAGCAACAACTTTTCGAAAAGTTGAATAGATTTTGAAAAATGTTTTTATTTTTTTTTTATTTTGACAGTTTTCCCCACATTTTAGGGCACATATCTGTTAAACATTCCACCAAATGTTACTTATTTTCAGAACCAAAATACCAATAAATACAAATAAATATAATAAATACAAAATACAAATAACTCATAAAAATTTCAGATCAAAAGTTAATTAGTGACTGAGGAAATGTTCCTTGTGTGAGGAACATTTGAATTTATGGGAAATGAGCTCGAAAGTTGAGACATCCAGTCACTACATATTGGTTTTATTTCTTCCATTATGAAAAGTGGCAACATTTTAGAATGGTTATATTTATCTCGTGTAACTAGCCCTTAGTTATATATACACCAGCTGTCTGTACCAGCTGGACACAAACCGTGATTGGGATTGTCATTTGTCGACGACGTATAGAAGAAAACTGCCCATACCGATTTTCTCAATTTTTTCCACATTTTCTAGATCTTGTCTTATTGTAAGACCATAATACCTCTGCAGACTCTGAATGACATAATTTGTGAGTTTATGCCTTCCACCAGCTGTCTTTCCATCACTAAGAACCTTTGCCCTGAAAGAGGCCTTCAGTTTGCTAAGTCGACAACCCATCCTGTTCTGTACATATCAGTTTTTCAATTGTTACGTTTTCTCCATATGGATTTAGTGCTAATTATATGCTTTAGTGTCACCATCTGTTAAGTAATTAGTGAAGCACACTTTATGGCACTTTTCAGACCACTGAAATATTTAACTCCTGAAACTTCCATTCCTGTACTAGTGCTATTGTAATTGACTATGAAATTGTGTGCAGCCATTCCCATATTTCAATGATTACCCACTTCTAGATATCGAGGTAATTCAAACGACATAATGAAGAAAAACTTCATACTTTCATATCAGGCAATAATCCAAAAATTGAAGTTTTAGACCGAAAACTCTTTCACTACCCTCTTAACTTTATACTCCATAAATTTACATTAGATGTAAGCTGTATCTACATAAGACATGATCAAATACAAATTATCGTTGCACCAAGCACAACGGATGTATTGTTTAGAGATTTTATTCAAATAAAATTCAGTGGCTGTTTGTAATCCTGATGGCGCTCAGATATACAGAGTATTAGGGCCATAAGTGCAGATATTTTAATAATTGATATCTTAATATATATCCACTTATCCGAGTACTCATTTTTCTCTTCGTCTACCGTTTTCCTACAAACCAATCACGTGATTTACTAGCTGATGTTTTTGCATGGCCGTAACTGCGTCGCGAAATGAACAACGCATGTCGTATAGACCATCCGTTTTACTTCTCCCCTCAGTGCGTGACCTATTGCACTAGATAGCATGAGATCATTGGCATTGCAGAAACCATTTGAACTCATGGTGGAACGGTACAATACTCATTATAGCGCGTTATGTCTACTCTGCGTCACGCCATCTGTGTCACGGTCACTTTGAGATACTAATCGACCTAAAGCATACTACTCCTAATAAGTAAAATTAAAACTCCACAAATGAAACAAATATTGACGTTATATTGGTCATTACACTGTCCTCAATTACCAATACAAATAGGTGCACTTATACCCTTAAGGCCTGTATATTTTACAAGCACCGTTCAACTACAGTCACTTGAAAAAAAAAAAAAAAATATATATATATATATATATATGTGTGTGTGTGTGTGTGTGTGTGTGTGTGTGTGTGTGTGTGTGTGTGTGTGTGTGTGTGTGTGTGTGTGAAAATACTGTAACAAAACAGCAAACATTCAGTCCTGATATAATATATGTACTTTTCTATCACTTTATTATCTTGTAAAATTTTGCCACAAACATAAGTTTTGTTCTCGTTGTTAACACGTCTACAATCTTTCGGGCTACCATAACTCACAACTGTTCTTCTCATAACATTGCTCAGTCTTTTCAGTGTCTTTATTCACTTTCACTGTCTCTAATACACTTGTTACGACGTTACAATCACTTGCGGCGATCGATGTATCTTCCGGGATGACACACACAGGCACACCAGATGCACTGACTGACTTATTCCCGTAACTAAAACTAAACTAACTCACTGACTGACTAATTCGTTATTCTCTGGCCTCCTTCTATACTGGGGATGACATCACAGGACCTTTCGAGAAAGTCTTCACACACGCGCACCGCGATGACTCAGCTAGAAGCCTCACGAATGTTCGCAACTCCTTTTTGTTTTTACCACAATATCCTATCATATAATATCAAATACATTAACCATTTTACACAGTGTTTCGGTACATAATGTATAGGTGTAGGTATCGATTTTAACATGGAGGGAAACATCTCGCCCACCGTGATCTATACAGATCTGTTATGACTACATTCCCCAGAGGACTGAATGAAGCGAAAGGACCACAGAGGCTGCAGGCAGATAGATCAGAGAAAGGCGTGGAATTTCCTAATAGACAAGACCTCCTTCCACTGTAGAGGGCGCAGACAAAGCAGCTCTCCAGAGTCCACGGGGAGTAGTCCTTCCTTTGATGAAATATCCACGCCATTTGTCCCGCCCTGCTGTATCTAACGCTATCTAGAGCACAGAAGGAAATGAAAGGAAAGCAATGATGGAAAGAAAACCCTGGCAGATGAAAGCACTCCAGCATTCGACTACCGACGAGAGGAAGTCACGAAGACCCCCAAGTTGAGTGAGCGGTCGACGAGAATCACATCCGACTCCTTCGAAAGTGAACCTCACACGTTATCACACTGGGTTAAGAGCACAGGCAGCCGAGGTTTAGTTCCCATAGACAGTTTGAACTTAGGCACAAGATGCATGATGGAAGTCACTTCTGGTGGGCTTATTTATTGGGTACAGACCTACCATGACAAGCAGCAATTCCTTCGCTGGTTGATAGAAATGCTAAAAGAAATTTACTGTAACGCAGAAGACAAAATAAGATTCTTCAAAAGAAACCAGATATTTAATGCAAAACTTACCTGTTTTCTTCTATACAAGCATGGCATGTTAACCAAAAAAGTGGGATTGCACCAAGCAGCAGTGGTGATCCTCCTGAAGCACTATTCAGTCCAGTCCACACGTTGGAACGACCATTTGAAGCAACATTCACCAGTCTTTGATGCAACAATTTTGAAACCAAATTAACGTTTTGTAGGTCACACGTTGATAAGACAGTAATAATACCTCACGCCGTGTAATAATGTCTCCGGTTGTGTACTTGTCGCTGATAGAGTACTGGGTTTTCGTGGGGTTCGTTTGCAAAAAATGACACTAATAAAATTAGGATAACTTTTTTAATAAATGCTTTCGACATTTGCACTATTTTTGCACTGAGACGTTGCCCACCAACTTACGCAGATTATAAAATAATTCACTAGCCAAATAAATAAAACTGTGGTAGTATTTAAACCCTTAACGATATTTTTCACTCTGGCATTTCAAATTTGCGGCCGTTGAGTTCTGTTTCACGCACTCAGACGCGTCCCAGAAAAATAACGATGTTTTCCAGCCAACTTGCGAACGAGGAATGAGCTGGCCCGCGAAGTAACGCTACCGAAACCGTCAAAATTACTCAGCTTTTTAAATTCGCAATTCGTTCATTATTATTATTATTATTATTATTATTATTATTATTATTATTATTATTATTATTATTATTATTATTATTATTATTATTATTATTATTATTATTATTATTATTATTATTATTATTATTATTATTATTATTATTATTATTATTATTATTATTATTATTATTATTATTATTATTATTATTATTATTATTATTATTATTATTATTATTATTATTATTATTATTATTATTATTATTATTATTATTATTATTATTATTATTATTATTATTATTATTATTATTATTATTATTATTATTATTATTATTATTATTATTATTGTTATTGTTATTGTTATTGTTATTGTTATTATTATTATTATTATTATTATTATTATTATTATTATTATTATTATTATTATTATTATTATTATTATTATTATTATTATTATTACCATTATCATCATTATTATTAAGTATTATTAAATTATAGTTCAAATGATAAATTTTCGGCATCACTGCTTTGTAAATTTTATGTCATCTGACAGAATTCTTCGAACGTTTATCTTAACTTGAAACTTTAACACCATCTTCCTCTTAGCTTTACGAGCTTAGGAATCATTCAGATCTTAACTTCAATAAAATTAATTCGTCGCGTTTTTAATGTTTAGCTTTTGTGAGTAAGCTTAAAAGATTAAAATTTAATGTACTCGTGTATAAGCCGCTTATCTCCCTATAGGTTTCCAGACGGTTAAATATACCAAACATGTGGTGATTTAGGCGTATGTAGATGTTAAGCTAAAATAAAAGGGCAAGAGTACATGATGATTGGTGTCCTAACTCAAAATAACAAGCTGAGGACAACTGCTAACGGTGGAACAACTGACGCCGGCCTACTGTTGCAAGTGAAAACTCCGACTATATTAAGGTATCCTGGGACAGTTATCAAATTGGTGACTTTGGGTTCATACATATAAATGTTCCCCAAACCTTTAGTCATCGGTTGGCAGTGCATTTTTTAGATTCCGCCATTTTTAGAGGATTACCACAGGCTTTAAATGGCGTGTACGCTACTACCGCAGGCTTCAAATGTCATGTACGCTACTACCACATGCTTTAAATGCCATGTACGCTACTACCACGGGCTTTAAATGCCATCTACGCTACTACCACAGGCTTTAAATGCCGTGTACGCTACTACTACAGACTTTAAATGCCGCGTACGCTACTACCACAGGCTTTAAATGCCGTGTACGCTACTTCCACAGGCTTTAAATGCCATGTACGCTACTACCACATGCTTTAAATGCTGTGTACGCTACTACCACAGGCTTTAAATGCCGCGTACGCTACTACCACAGGCTTTAAATGCCGTGTACGCTACTTCCACAGGCTTTAAATGCCATGTACGCTACTACCACAGGCTTTAAATGCCGTATACGCTATTTCCATAGGCTTTAAATGCCATGTACGCTGCTTCCACAGGCTATAAATGCCGTGTACGCTACTACCACAGGCTTTAAATGCCGTGTACGCTACTTCCACAGGCTTTAAATACCATGTACGCTACTTCCACAGGCTTTAAATGCCGTGTACGCTACTACCACAGGCTTTAAATGTCGTGTACGCTACTACCACAGGCTTTAAATGCCGTGTACGCTACTTCCACAGGCTTTAAATGCCATGTACGCTACTACCACAGGCTTTAAATGTCGTGTACGCTACTACCACAGGCTTTAAATGCCATGTACGCTACTTCCACAGGCTTTAAATGCCATGTACGCTACTTCCACAGGCTTTAAATGCCGTGTACGCTACTACCACAGGCTTTAAATGCCGTGTACGCTACTACCATAGGCTTTAAATGCCGTGTACGCTACTACCACAGGCTTTAAATGCCGTGTACGCTACTACCACAGGCTTTAAATGCCATGTACGCTACTTCCACAGGCTTTAAATGCCATGTACGCTACTTCCACAGGCTTTAAATGCCGTGTACGCTACTACCACAGGCTTTAAATGCCGTGTACGCTACTTCCACAGGCTTTAAATGGCGTGTACGCTACTTCCACAGGTTTAAATGCCATGTACGCTACTTCCACAGGCTTTAAATGCCGTGTACGCTACTTCCACAGGCTTTAAATGCCATGTACGCTACTTCCACAGGCTTTAAATGCCGTGTACGCTGCTACCACAGGCTTTAAATGCCGTGTACGCTACTACCACAGGCTTTAAATGCCGTGTAGGCTACTGTAAAAGCCCCCTTTCTGCTTCAATTTTCGGCAGTACCTATTTGAACAAAGTCTGGACCAAAAAGCTGTCAAAAACAACCACATCCAGAGGCAAGAGATGATTGAGCTTTGAATCTTTGGACAGAGTATACTAGACTAAAGAGGAAAGGTAATCTTATGCATGTGTGTAGAAAAATTGGATTTTCTCTAATTTACATTACAGTTTGTAATACACTATCTGCTCCATACGCATTCAATTTGGTCCTATGTTTCTAGAATTTATCCAGGACATTCTTCATTTTCTGTGTTTTCAACTTCTCAATATTTAAAAAATCAAATACACAAAAAAGGTTTAAAAACATTTTCAATGTCCATGAAAGGAAAAAAATAGTGACTATTTTTTCTTCCTGCCAGACATTGATGGGCCATTAGAGTTTATAAAATAAAATAAAAAAATGTGATATTTTAATTTTTGATGCGCATGAAATATTTTGAGTAATATGAACTTTTCGTATCGTGAATAAATTGAATAATTCATTCCTTCAAAACTATAAAACAAATTGTGTGGTATTTTATAACAAAAACATCTTTAAGTGTGCAAACGTTTGATTTCATATCTATAAAAATATAGAAAATTCATATTTCAGTCTCAGGATCCCTTAATGTAACATTACATTTAAAGATAGATGCGGTTACCACATTCATTTAAAGGACGAACCTTATTTTAAATACATTTGTATGTTGATATCACTTTTTATTTCACTTTGTAGTTCAAGTGACCACTTTTGACTGTGTCCAGTCCCTATTTCCCATTTGTTTTTGTATTTCTCTATTATCAGCCGAAACATTTTCTCAAATGGGTTATCTAGAGTAATCTACATCGATGAGATGCAAGCCATTCTCCCTGAGCCTGTCAAATAAAAGTTTTAAAGCTTCATATTTATATAATGGGTGCTCCACTAAATAACAACCGCGAAGAAGAATCTTATTGGCAATGTCGCAGTCACGTACGCAGTCGAAATAAAATTACTTCCATTACATTACATGGTTGATGTTCATAAGGTAAACAAGATGTGAATAATGAGCTCGACGTATTTACATCAAGGAGCAAACATGTGTATACTTTTATTTTTATGTTTGTCTTCTCTTTCGTAGAGAAGTGAGTCTGCAGTGAAGTTTGAAGCCGCATAGCAAACTCTGTCCTTAATGCTCATGGAAATTATTTCCACGCAGTTGGCAGAATTTAGAAATGAAAAGCTATATGCAGCGTAAAACTAAGCCATTAATTCCGTCTAGTTCTATTGGTGGGGCAAATAATGCATTTACCATACCAACCGGATAATTTCCATCATATGGCGCAGAGAAAGGACACGCCCTTTTCAGCACATTTCGGAAGTTCATCGCCATTGTCCTTTATCTCTTCTCCCCTCCTTTCTTCTTCTTCTTCGCCGCACCAGTGGCTAAATTAGGCAAGTTAAAGGCACAAGCTATCTTGGGGGCTAAGGGCCTGTTAACCATGGGAGGAGGTCATCCGGGGCTTCACGGAAGGATGCTCTAATGCTGTCCGAAAGTTTTGCTACCCTCATTGTGTCAGGTGGTTCTCTGTTACCGGAACATCCACCTCATTACGAGAGCAGTAGTGCAAAGCGGCGGAAAATAACAACATAAACCAAAAATCTTATGTGCCCTGAGAGCTGCAGTGAGTGGACTCTCTTTACATGATGACGTAGATCATGCTTCCTTCTATGAAAACATTAAATCAAGGAATAAATGTCTATCTCTCGGAAAAAAAACCTGTACAAATACCCAATTTGTACTGCATATGGAAAATCAAACAAATTTTCACCGGAACTTTTGGCCAGAATGTTAATTTTTATTTTGTTAATAGATAAATTACCAATGAACTGACAAGTTGTAGCAACAATATGCTTTCGTTAATGGATGTTAATAGCTCCTGAAAATACAAATGACCTGCTTCATTTATATTTCATTCTGCTATAAACATTTCAAAACAGAACTTGGCGATATTATTTTCCTCGGACTAGTTCAGACCAAAACTACAGGCTTTGTAAACTAAGATAGGATGAATATCACTGTTTCAGCGCAAGTACTCTACCTAGAATATTATGTATTTTACATTATGTATCAATAACATTCAAAAACATTGTGTATTCAAGCAATACCTAAGCGTTACATATTACACTTCTGTAAATTATTACCTTATTTGTAGAAATACTTTAGCGCGATGGTAACACTGCTGTTTAAAGTGTGAGATCCGGGTTCGTTTTCCGGTACCGGCGTGGGAATTTTCTTACACTGGGAGACCTGTTCTGGGTTGCACTCAGTATCGTTAGGTCCCTGAGGGGCCAATTGAGGAGCTACTTGATTGAATAGCAGCAGCCCTGGTTACGAAGACTGCATAGTCGGTCGGGAGGGATTGGGGCGCTGACCACGTACCACCCTCCTGCACCCCACTCATGACGCCTGTGTTGGACAGAGGTGGGGAAGCTGCGGCTGGGTGGTGGATATTGGCCCGGAATGGGCTGCTGCGCCTTGGGTTACTTATTATCATTATTATTATTATTATTATTATTATTATTATTATTATTATTATTATTATTATTATTATTATTATTATTATTATTATTATTATTATTATTATTATTATTATTATTATTATTATTATTATTATTATTATTATTATTATTATTATTATTATTATTATTATTATTATTATTATTATTATTATTATTATTATTATTATTATTATTATTATTATTATTATTATTATTATTATTATTATTATTATTATTATTATTATTATTATTATTATTATTATTATTATTATTATTATTATTATTATTATTATTATTATTATTATTATTATTATTATTATTATTATTATTATTATTATTATTATTATTATTATTATTATTATTATTATTATTATTATTATTATTATTATTATTGTTATTATTATTATTATTATTATTATTGTTATTATTATTATTATTATTATTATTATTATTATTATTATTATTATTATTATTATTATTATTATTATTATTATTATTATTATTATTATTATTATTATTATTATTGTTATTATTGTTATTATTATTATTATTATTATTATTATTATTATTATTATTATTATTATTATTATTATTATTATTATTATTGTTATTATTATTATTATTATTATCATTATTATTATTATAAAACTTCATACGTATTTCTTTTCTGGTTTTTGCTTTAAGGCTTCTATTTATTGTACCATATATTTGTTGGGACATTGGTAAATTATTTTTAAAATAATTTGCCGATTTATAGCTGACATGTGTTCCTAAATATTTAAAATCACTGACTTGCTTTAATATAATATTATTAATGGTTCTAACAGTACATTTACCTTGGAACGTGTTTTTGTTTTATTTGTCGAAATTTTAAAATTATAATTGTCACATAACTTCTGTATAATATACAGTGCTCTCTGCAGATCGTCTTCAGTTTTACTTAAAATTATCTGGTCATCTGCAAATAGCATCGTCTTAAGTGCACAATTTGCTGCAATATGAATGCCTCTGTTAATTTTAAACATCCACTTGTGCCGACCACACATATTTTTGATTTTGAGACTTCTTCCGTTTCCATTAATTCATAAGTTTTCTTCTAGACTATATTCTCATACACTTAGTACCGCTGATAGCACTGCGGTAAGGGCGTCTGCTAGACCAGTGCCTGGTCCTGGCTATGGGACTGTTAGCCTGACTTCTGCCGAGTACGGACATCTAAGTCGGTGAGTTATGTTTGGGCCCGAGTTTGATTTTTCTCATTCTTGCTGTAACTGACCGTAAGTTACCTGGGCTGCGCCTTTCAATGTTGGGATTTTGGGTATAGCTCCTATTTGGGGGACATTTGATAATGTGTACGGACCAGACGTGTTTCAAGTTGCCAAACATTCTGTGTCTTATGGCTTTGTCTCACTAAGCAAGGGGGATCGCTTTACTCAGTGTAGCCGAATGGCAATTTCGTGGGGAATACAGGATATGTTGAAGTCCATTCAATGTTAGTGCTTAAAGAGTTCATGGCTTGTATGCCAGGGGCATTTCACTATTGTTCGTATTGGTTTATTAAATAACCGTTACTTAAAAGTATTGTCTAATGCTTTGGGGGGGGGGGGGGCGGCGGGCACTCCTTTCACAGAATTGGTCCTGCCGATACTCCAGCATTAGGGTCCACACTTCCCTCGTTTCCTTCCTTTAGTTATATAAATTAATTACCCACAGAAGCAGTGCGCACTCTCTAATCAGGTCATATAGGACATAAACTGCAGCCCTGCTTTACACCTTGCTTTACATACAGGTGGAAGGGAAGTCATTACGTTTCTTCTAATATGTGCTTCATAGAAGCATTACAAACAAAAAAGTTTCAGGGCATTTTGTTATTTGATCAGCCGATTTCGAAGAAATATATGCTTTTTGTTCCAAATTGGTTGCGTAACTCCACAGGAATGTACGAAGATAACAGTTTGTTACTTGTAAGATGCGTAGAGTAACATATTTCTGACATAGCTTCGGTAGTAATTACGGGACATCACACAGGTTTTCGAAATAATTAATCACTTAAAACACGTGAAGGAATACTCCGAGCGCCTTTTTCAGACGCGGGGTATGTTGACAATATTGCGCTGAAGTAGGTCAGGGAACTGACCTGATTTCCGGATGTAAACAGGTCGAACACTTTCCCTTGCTTCTGATGTTTTGGCAGGTAACGGTTGTGATTGGCCTACGCTCGTATAGTAAGCATAGGAGACGTTCGCGAGACGCTTGGTAGCAGTAGTGACGGTGTTTGTTTATGTACTGAACTAGTTAAAGTGACACAATTGTAGCTTCGCCGGATTGTTTCCGACAAAACGATCTCCGTAAGAAATGGTTAGAGCGAAAAACGTAAGATGTGCTCCAAATACTGAGATCTACCACTGGTTTAAATTAATGTAATGGCTTCCCTTCCACCCGTTATGGATCCTCTGGAATTTTTCTTCTGGGGAGACGTGAAAAGCAGGATCTACAAAACAGCAACTACTGCCCTCGAATCTTTGAACGCATTTATCTGGCTGCGGAAGAAATACGCAACAATGAGGGTGTTTTTATTAGAGTGCGACGTACTTAGTTAAAAAGGTGTGAAGCTTGCAGGTGGGCAAATGGTGGACATTTTGAACAATACCTACGAAGTGGGTGAACCATTTGATTCATTGCTTATTCTTTTGCTGTCACCTTAAAAATCATCATGGTACACTCTATAAGAGCCTACAAATGTACCTTTGTGTTTATAAGTCAGAGAGATGGTTTGGTTTATTAAATTATAGTAGTGTCAGCTACGAAACTGTTTAAGTTTGATGTTGAAGGAAATGATAAGCAATATCCTTAGATTGTGAGTTTAGGTTACAGTATGCGTTGCTGGAAAATTCAGATGCACTTATTTATTACGATGTAGCAGACACGGCATGGTATGTCTGTTTACACTCACGAGCCGCGCGGTTCCGGAAGTAGTAGTGATGCGTGTTTGTTTCTGTACTGACCTAAAGCGCGTTCCACCCTTAGAAGACAGTACACGTTAAATGGAGCGCAATGTTGCAACATGTACTAGTTGCGAACCTTTCTCCGCGAGCGACTCCGAGGTGGCCGAGGCCTGTACTTAGTCCTTCAATTGCTGCTTGACGAGTCGGACACTTTTAACTTTGGTGTCCCTCCATGCCTTTGTTACTGTATGACATTAAATTTACAAATGACTCGTCTGTATAAACAACTGATTTCCCCTGGTCCCTAAACCTTTTTACGTCATTTATATATTTATGTCACCATCTGATGGTATCGTCTCTTTCTTTTAATACGCACTTGTTTCCCCTTCTTTCATATTCGAACCGCAAATCATGTAAGAACCGACTAAGAGTGGCCCTTGAGAAATTTGGTAGGGTCTCATCACTGTTGATCTGCGACAAAATTATATTCAGCGTGGGTGGAATATTTGCAAACTGTAAAGAATGAAGAATTCGCCGCACTTCACGTTGCACTATTCCATTATATTGCGTTAACCCAGCGTTTTGTGTAGTCCCGCCATTTTTGCTTTCTTTTTCGATGGCGTTCTTAGAGGTCCTTTCATTACTTCCTTTTTAATCCTATGCACTACTGCTTCTGAACACCCGATAGCCTTAGCTGTTTCTTTTACTGCCTTACTTACACGCATTTTACTTGAAAAATAATCTAACACATTCATAATTATTTGGCGTTCCTTACTTCTTAATTTACCAACATATCGTCTCTTCCTAGCTTCCCCCTCCATAACTACAAATATTTACAAAAATATTAAACAAATAACGCAATAACATCTCACAGTTACACACACGGCTTCTTTCGAACTAATGCTAGTGCTGCTCCTTATACTATCTTCTGTTCAGGACGGGCGCGGGAATACGCTGAATAGATGAATACCATTTGTTTGCCTTACTGGATAAAAGAAAGAGGTTACTGCCTTTTGGTTTATTTTAAAAACTTTCTCCAACCTTCCTCAACATTTGTTCTCGCTGGTTTCCTGATGTAAACTCCATAACAAAAAAGTTTCACACTGCGTAACTTTTGCAGTGCACATATATAAAATTTTCCGAAAACATTTAATTTAAAAAATTATAACACTTAACTGGGTAAACATAGAGAATTCAAAGTAGGCAGGTAGTAGCACTATAGTTTACTCTACCTAAGAAAAAATATAGATGCATTCTAGCAGTTAGTGTGTTAGTTAGTGCGTGATGAGTAGAGAAACAGCAAATATCGGACTTCTATTGAAAAAAAAAAGTTTTCTGAGAAATTTGGGCCTATAGAAATGTATAATGACTCTAAAAAGGATATAACCTGATAGAGAAAAGAATTCTGCATAGGATAATGTGTTCAGATCTGAAATTTATAACAAATGAATATTTATACCATGCTATTAGGAATGTGGCAACAGCGCGAGGGTATAAAAGGACGCGGCTAATGGCAACTTGTATGCGCTAGATAGAGACAGATATATCCCATTTAACTCCATACTGTCTTCTAAGAGTGGAACGCTATATAGTGAAAGTGAAACCTACAGTGTTGCCAGCTTGTTTTCGATAATAGGAAATGGCCAGACACAAAAACGTAAGATACAAAATGTGTTCCAAGTATTGAGATCTATCACTAGGGTAAATTAATGTAATGACTTCCCTTCCATTCTGTATATCCGTTTGCTATACCTTCCACTTCCAATATGTATGCTGATTGTTGTATCTTTGTAAATACCTATTAGCACTTTAATTAAATGATTTGGATATCCTCTTCAAGACGCAATTTCCCACAGTTTTTATCTATTTATACGGTCAAAAGCTTTTTCACAATCGATAAAACTAAATATTATTAAATAATAATAATTAGTTATTATTCTTACTATTTGTAGAAATATACAGCGCTAAGACTTCAAGTCAAATATTAAAATGAAACAACACAAAGAAGAACTAAACATAAACAAAGAGCTAACTTTGCCTATTCCTCACATAAATGGTAAGGCAAATGTTGCAAATTGCGAGATCTCTCCTAATATAAAAAGGTTATTTTCACGCACAGTGTAACGTAAACTGCAGCTTTAGTCGTTATTCTCCGTGTAAATGTTACGAAATCGTTAATAGCTCCCAGCAGATTGTAATGATTTATTTTGTTTAGCTACTGCACAGATATTATTGCTTCCTACTGAGATATGTCAAGACAGGGTCATCTGAGGCTTACACTCGGGACTTGGTTCAGGTCCCAAGGTATTTTTAGTTTTTCCTGGTTACTACGACTGTCATACAGCAAGAAATTTACCGCAATCTCATTCCTTCTAGTTTCAATTCCTTCTTCAACTTCCAGGGTTGCTCTGTCCAAAACTTCTACCCCGGTGTCAGGCATAAAACATTTTTGTGTAACTGTGTGGAGATACAAGGGAAATTAATATATGACGGGACTCTCTGTCCAAATCTGCGGCGTCAAGGAGCACATACCCTTGTGCTTACCGCCAGTTGTGCCAGCCACATTTTGTACTTAGAGCATTTCCGGAAGTTACATAGTGCAATAGGCAACTATCATTTCCTAAACCTATTACTTATATATTTTATTCTAGAATATTTGTGGAATGAAACGGCCAGTTGTCTCCAACTTTTATGAGGATGAGGAGTGTTGGTAGGCTGAGGATAGCCCGAGGTGTGTCTTACCTGTTCTGAACCGAGCTGTTCTTTTCAGGGCTTAAGTACTGTAATGGCGGGATGTGGGGTTTGCTGGGTGGCGGGTGTGATTGAGGTTGGGGTAGTGACAGAAGGTAGCAATATTTGTCCCTCAACGACTGCAGCTCAGGGTGCAACGGTTGTTGTGCACCGCTGGTGGTATAATGTTATCCACATATGGGGGCTACTTTTAATTTTGAAAGCCAAGCATTTCTTGGCAGGTTTGTATGTGAGCACAGCTTTTGTTTCTGATGGACTAGCTCCGCTGTTACCAAATCTGTCCACATGCCATGCGGGGAAGCCGGTGACCATAAATTGGAGTGCCTTGGATTTGTAATCCCTTAGAGACTTAACCAGGGCGCTCCGATGGAGTGGCAATGAGTCGAGAATTTTGCAGCCCGGCGCCTAATTTCTTGCTCCACATACGGAAGAGATGAGGTCTCGTGAGGTGGAGAAGCAGCGATACACAGAAGAGATTATCCGAAGACTTCCATTCTGTACTCGCTGCAGTTGTAGAAGGTTTGAATCTGCGGCCATGACCTGTATCTCACAGGCGTATAGAAAGACGGGAATTACGAGGGCCTGAAAAAGGCGTAGTTCAAGGAAACAGGCATCCCGGATCTCAGTGTCGGGTACAGGCTATTGCACCGTCGGCTCGATGCGACAGGTTTCATGAGTAATCATCCTTACATAATATATTGTATGTTAATTTCAGAGTATATAACCTTTACAACTTAAAATCATCAATGTTCTTCTTTCATATTACACCATCTCTAGTGGTAAATGAACAAGATCACTTTACACCTTAATTGCAGACTCAAACACGCTTAGGGCCCAAATGGCCCAGTTGTCGACAGGCCCTTAAACCCCACACTCCACTCCACACCAAACACGCTTACTCAGAAGACAGCTATCTAGATGTAAACGACTAGACATTTCACCAACGAACGAGTGTAGGAATGGTTAATAGTATATTATGCAATGAGAGAATAATTGCCATTATACTCAAGTTTCATACGGCTCTTTATGCTCGACCATGTTTAAAACATTTATAAAACGTTCTTAGTATTTTGATAGTAGTGCCTTCAACTTTTATTATGTTTATTTTGACACAATGATACAGAGAGTAAACATGCTATAAATGTTTAAAGAATAGACTTTCAGAAAATGATAAGAAAAATTGAAGTTATTACTAAGTTATTTACAATATTATATTATATTCAATAATTATTAAATAAGCAGAGTAGCTTTATTCCGTATACGCTTTCAGCTGTGTGGGAATGTGCGCAGACGCGGAAGTATTGATCGCTACATGTGAATCTTTTGATTGGCGGCTAGCAGTATCGTGATGAACTGGTACACCTTTGATTGGTGGATAAGCTGTGCCATTATGACGAGCTGGATGTAATAAGGTGCATTACAGTGGCGTATAAGCGCTACATTATGACATGGTCGAACATAAAATATCTTAACACCGCGACAGGCAGTTGATGACGCCTTACATGGTATTAGTAACAAATTCTTAATATTAATCATTCTGGTTCTGAAAACAGTAAAGGTACTAACTGTGCGTGTGAAATATTTCAGTGTAAAACTGTGCGCTGTTAAAATAAATTAGCTGTTCGTGTATATGAACATATAGGATATATTTTCAACTTTACAATAACGTGTTTTAGCACGGAACTCTACATCACAAAATTGTAAGTTTATTGTCATCGAGAGAAGCTAAACTTCAGCCTGAAAGCACATAACAAATTTATATAGTTCATACGGCTCGAGGAGTAAATAATTGTCATACACTTAGAAATGGAAACTATGTTACCACAAACATGAACTCAGTGTATAAGTATATCTGAACGTAGGTATGTGTATAGATGGTGTCTTAACAAACAAACAAGGACTCGATCCGCTGATGAATGCAGCGCACTAGAGCAGGCGACCTCGTCGAGAGGCTATTAAAAGCCAAGTCTCTGCACTTCTATGTACCGTAATTACTGCCTCTCTGCGCTACTTAAGGAAGCAACTTCAACGATTGTGTAAATAAATTCGGCAACAGTATTCTGTTTTCAGTTTAGGTTTCGCCAGAAATAAGGATTCAAATATGAATATGGCTTGCATTGAAATGTCTGACTCAATGACTCTCTGACAACTTGCGGAGGGGGACGCACCTCAACCGAAATGCGATCTTTTGAGCCTGTGCCCCCGATGGGGCAACCCTCAGGGGAATGGATGAGGTGAACGTATCCTAAAGGCGGCCGGAACGTTGCCATGACGGAGCAGGTCGCAGGGTCCCTACATTACCCGAGTTAAAAGCATCCTGGTGGTTGGCTCGGTCCGGTTCCTCTTCACCCCATCGGGTTCGTACTCACAAGGGGGAGCGGGTGTAGGACTCCGAAACGGGCTCGCTCCCCCCCCCCCCCCTTCGGGTTTGTACCATCACATTCGTGCCATGATTTCTTTGCCATCGTTTCCCTTCTTTCCATTTCCTATCACTTTGACGTTGTCTACTACGTACAGAAAGTAGAGGAAGTATTGTATTCCACCCAAAAATTTAATTTCACCGGAGCTATACGTTTTGAGGTCCCCCTAAATAAAAAGAACATTTTTAGAAAAAGATCCGTGTGTGCATGTGTGTATGTGTTGTGTGTGTGTGTGTGCGTCTGTCAGTCTCTGGACAGCATAACTCAAAAACGAAAAGTCAGTTAAAAACCAAAGGTTGTATTTAAGTTTAATATCTTTTAATGGTGTGACACGAAGATTCTGAAGAAACTTCCTCCACCCTAAACTACCCCTTACATGAACAATTTTTCAAGATTTTGATTTTCTTGAAAATGGCTTCTTTATTACAATATTGTTTGTACACTATACATATTTTCCTACTCCTTTTCAATTATAGATTAGGATAATAAATTTGATCATTGGACACTAACCTTAATAAATGACTTCGTAATGAACTTGACATTAACTAGCTAAATTAGCTGCTAAAACCTTATGAGATATTAACTTGTATATTATAAAAAATATGGGCAGATACATCTAGAGACTCATTTTAAGATTAAGAATAGGCTTTTAGACACAGTTTTACTTGCAGATGACCAAGTTCTAATTTGTATCTCAGAGGATAGTTTACAAGCAGCCATAGATCTTTATATAATCTAAGTAAAAGACATGCGTTAAGGATCTTCACAGTCAGAGCAAAAGTTCTTGCATTCCTGGGGTCCAAAACAATCAGAGATAACATCATTTTAGAAGAAAAAATGATAGAGGAATTAAATAATTTTAATTATTTAGACTGCAATGTTTCATATATTAAAATGATAATGTACTAAATAAGATTAATCAATTTAACTGCATATGTGGAATAATAAAAGAAACCTAAAAAACTATGAGAGAAAATAAATTAAAATTGTATAAAGTAATGACAGTACCCATGTTGCTATATGTTGGTCACTAAGAAAAAGTGAAGAGAGAAGAATAGAGGCTGCAGATGTGCGATTCCTAAGGAATGTAGCAGGCTAAACTTTATTAGACAAATGAAGGGATGATGGCATAAGAGAGGAATTACGCATAAACTAACAGAGAAGATGCATCAATATAGAACCAGGTGGAAAGAACATGTGGAAAGAATTGAAGAATACCGCATTCCACAACTGCTGTTGGACTATAAACCAAGAGACAGAAGAAACATTGACAAACCAAAGAAAAGATGGAGTCAACAAATGTTTAATGCATGAGACCGGAACCAGTCTTAAGTGGCTTACACCTTGATAATAATGATGGTGATGATGTGATATAAATAACTGCTATATAATTATTAAATAAATAATGGAAACTTATCTATAGCGCGTCTCACCCTTAAAAGACAGTACACGTTAAATGGAGCGCACTGTTGCAAGATGTACTAGTTGCGAATCTTTCTCCGCGAGCGACTCGAGGTGGCCTGAGTCCTGTACTTAGTCATTCAATTGCTGCTTGACGAGACGGGCACTTTTAACTTTGGTATCCCTCCACGCCTTTGTTACTGTATGACCTAAATTTACAAATGACTCGTCTGTATAAACAATTGATTTCCCCTGGTCCCTAAACCTTTTTACGTCTTTTTGATATTTATGTCGCCATCTGATGATATCGATATCGTCTCTTTCTATTAATATGCACTTGTTACCCTTTCCTTCATATTCGAACCCCAAATCAGAGTGGCCCTTGAGAAATTTGGTAGGGTCTCATCACTGTTGACCCGTGACAAAATTATATTCAGCATGGGTGGAATATTTGCATACTGTAAAGAATGAACAATTCGCCGCACTCCACCTTGCGCTATTCAATCATATTGCGTTAACTTAGCGTTTTGTGTAGTCCCGCCCTTTTTGCTTTCTTTTTCGATGGCGTTCTTAGAGGTCCTTTCATTAGTTTCTTTTTAATCCTATACACTACTGCTTCTGAACACCCGATAGCCTTAGCTGTTTCTTTTACCGCCTTACTTACACGCATTTTACTTAAAAAATAATCTAACACATTCATAATTATTTGGCGTTCTTTACTTCTTTACTTACCAACATATCGTCCCTTCCTAGCTTCACCCTCCATAACTACAAATATTTACAAAAATATTAAACAAATAACGCAATAACAGCTCACAGTTACACACACGGCTTCTTTCGAACTAATGCTAGTGCTGCTCCTTATACTATCTTCTGTGTCAGGCCTGACGCTGAATAGATGAATTCCTTTTGTTTGCCTTACTGGATAAAAGAAAGAGGTTACTGCCTTTTGGTTTATTTTAAAAACTTTCTCCAACCTTCCTCAACATTTGTTCTCGCTGGTTCCCTGATGTAAACTCAATAACAAAAAAGTTTCACACTGCGTAACTTTTGCAGTGCACAGATATAAAATTTTCCGAAAACATTTAATTTAAAAAATTATAACACTTAACTGGGTAAACATAGAGAATTCAAAGTAGGCAGGTAGTAGCACTATAGTTTACTCTACCTAAGAAAAAAATATAGATGCATTCTAGCAGTTAGTGTGTTAGTTAGTGCGTGATGAGTGTAGAAACAGCAAATATCTGACTTCTATTGAAAAAAACGTTTCCTGAAGAAATTTGGACCTATAGAAATGTATAATGACTCTGAAAAGGATATAACCTGATAGAGAAAAAAATTCTGCATAGGATAATGTGTTCAAACCTGAAATTTATAACAAATGAATATTGATACCATGCTATTAGGAATCTGGCAACAGAGCGAGGGTAGAAAAGGACGCGGCTAATGGCAACTTGAATGCGCTAGATAGAGACAGAGATGTCCCATTTAACTCCATACTGTCTTCTAAGAGTGAAACGCTATATATTTACCGAACATGTACACAAACGTGTTTACTACTATGTTTATAAAACTGTTTTCGATGTATACTTTCTAAATTCGCCTTTTATGTTTGATCAGTAGCTGTTTAAAGACAACTAACTCTATAGGTTGGCATTCATGTAATCATGATACGTCATCCTATGTGTCCTTGTGATATTCTATAGGTTAGGTACTATACCGTGTGTAAATAAGAATGTTAATTTATACGAACAATGTAAATGTAGATAAGATCTTATATATAGGTTAGGACGGCTAGCATGAGTTTTCTTGGCCTATATTGGCAAATTTAAGAGTGAAGAGCTCGTAGCTAATCTGTCATTAATGCCATTCATCATGTCGAAACACTTCGGCAATTCGCAAATATGATAGGTACAAGTACAACTAAATTGATGGAATGTATAAGAAACAACTGAAAATATTTTCTTGTTGAAACATGTGTTAAGAAGATAGATGGAGAGTTTCCTAAGTACTGCTTAATATTCCGCCCAAACAAGCCTCTCCAACTCGATACATATAACAACATTAATATTTAACTTGGCAGCTCTCGTTTGCTCCATTTTTCATTAACTTCGGACGCTGACGGCGGATATAGCGAGCTGAGGGATACAAGAAAACCGATATGTATGCAAATTCCGAGGCGATGAACGAATTTACACCATGTTTTATCAGTCAGAGTCTTCGAGCTGTTAGCACAAGTTTCCCTGTTAAAATAATTAACTTCTTTGCCCAAACAGGATTTTCGACCTCAACCGCATGGGAACTGCAGCGGGAGCAGAATCTCCAGCCAAAGGTACACAACATTCCCAAAGTTTTAATTTTTAATCTACTAATTCTGTAAGCTGAGGTCTTCATTAGGTTCAGTATGTTTCATCATATCAGGATAGTGCGTTTTATCGTTTATTAACATGCAGAATACTAATCAAGTCACAGGTGAATGTTTTACTTGTGTGGATGTACACTTTTGGGTAGATTTAGGAAATGTTTTCGAGATCTAGTTGCCGCGGAAAGGCAGAATATTATTTTGAAACAACAGATTGTTGCCAGCAATTAGGATTGAACACTTCCGTAATGAGTGCCGCTGTACCTACCGGTGAGCAAACGCCTTAAGTCATGCGGAATACAAACTTTGGTAGGTTGATGGAATGCTCCATTCTGCACAAATGATGCAAAACATACAGGAGGAAGCTGGCTCACGAGGAAGATGCTGATAGTAAATTATAGTTAGAGCGAGGACATATATCCACTGAAGAAGAAATCAGGTTGACTGCACGGCGAATTGCTTGCTTGACGCCATCGCTGCTACCTCGGACTGAGGGGTGAACAGCGTGCTCTGGTTCAGTATGACAGCTGTACCGTACAGATAAGGGAGTGTTATTTTCTGTGCGATCCGTGCTTACATGGATGGAGTAGCTGGCTAAATGCTGCTGCATGTTATGCAGATTATTATGATAAAATGGTTAAAGTAATGAATGTTTTGTATAGTGAAGACAGCTGTGCCATTAAATCTGCTCAGTCACTGATTTCAGGCAATTTACGTAAACATTTATTTATTAAAAAGAATTTTCCAGTTGTCACCAAAACTATTCTGCATTTAGAATCAAGAAATCACAAACTGGCATATGCTTTACAATTGATAGAAGAGCTTTATATGGAAATTGAAAATGTAGATCCTGCAGCTGTAACCGAAGCAGTGCAAAATAAACTGAAAACCGTGATGCAGAGAAATCCTGGCTACGCAACAATGGTTCATATAAAAATTGGTTTACAACATCTAGACAAAACGTCATCTACCTATGACGAACACAATGCAAAATATCTTACGTTTGCTCCCGTTACATCATGTGACATTGAGAGAAGTTTTTCGTTGTATAAACATTGTTTGGATGACAAGTTTTACTTTTGAACAATTTAAAAAATGTATTATTGTTCACTGCAATGTTTTTGAGGAACGAATAGATGACGATATGAACTGATGTAAATGGACTAGAGCTTCTTACACAGCCCTGCCCGTTTGTTTACATGTTCTGAACTCCTGTGCTCGCCGTCTGCCAGTCACCACGGAGCGTGTATAGTACGAGCGCGCAAACATTGTAGGCGATGGGATATTTATCCTCGCTCTAATTATAGTATATCGTAGTATAAATACAATAATACAGGGTATCTATAAAATACTGTCATGCTTTAAACTGGTAACCAAATTGAAATGAAATCGGTGACATTCGAAATAAAATCTCTAACATTGTATTAATATTTTAATTCTTTAGTTTTTGTAATATAATATTTTTACTATACCTCATAGACATTGAATGTGGCCCTGAGTGACGCTGTAGGCATCAAGGGGATACTCCCATTCACGCCATACACGCTCCAACGTATTTGATGAAATGGACTGGATGGCAGCAGAGGTACGAAGTTGCAGTTATTACAGGTTTTTAGACATTGGGGGTAATTAGATACAATCCTTTATGTAACACCATAAGAAGTCTCGGGCTGTCAAGTCAGGCGACCCCGGATGCCACTTGTAGAAGACTATTGCCACGTTATTCCAAAACACCAACTATAATCGCAGCAATCTTATATCCTCACTTGATATAGACACAAGCCGTCAACAACTAACCCACGATATGTCGAAACCAAACACCACCAAACCAAACCACACCATAAAATATAGTACCTTAAATATCGACGATTATCTGTGAGTTTTCAAGATGTATGATAACCCTGGTAAAGACTACTTGAATGTAACGCGATAGCAGCACTATTCCTAAAACTCCCGAGTAAATATCGTTCTTTTGCAATATAAGCGCGAGGCAGGCTTCCACGTGACCTTTGTGCAGCTGATACGAACACCGTTATCGCGCAGGGATACAAAGTGTGGACCTAAGACTGGATGGAGATAGGTTCTTGGATTTTCCATAACTCCTTAAAATTTCTTTAATAACAACACAATTTTAAAGGCAAACATTCACTTGTAAACCGCCTGTTAAATGTTCAACAATAAACCCATATCTACAATCACAAACATGAGTGCATTTAGTTTAGTTACTATTATGATTCCTGCTATTCCTGCGATCTCATCCACTGTTGTCCACTGCTGAAATGCACAAAAATATAAAATATTTCAGGTTTTATTTTGAATGTCTTCAATTTCACATAAATACAATTATCCAAAACGCCATAATGCCACTTTAAAAATATGTCGGTATTTATATGGGCACTCTGTATTTCATAAAACCATTTGACCTGCTACAGTGAAATGCAGTTCGGTGTACAGTGGTCTTACGTCTGTGAGAAACTGGACAATGTAAAGGTATTGTATGCTGTTAGAATGTTCTAATTAACGGAAGAGGACTAAACAGATTGTGGTTATGAAACTCAAGGCAGGCAGTTGCAAAAACTCAATTTACCTATACGAAGCAGCATTCCAGATATGACAGCACATTGTTACAGACAATTTATAAGGTACTAGATGCAATAATATTAACCGGGCTTGTAAGGTACCTAGTTATTAGATTCACAATGACATATATGATGCGGCCATCTAGGGATGGGTACTTATGGAAAAGCTAGACTATGAACAAGTTTTCTAAAAGCGATTTTGGGGCTGGGGATGGATACGTCTATTTGCACCATCTTTGGAGAATGTAGTGTACTCAGCAAACAATTGAAAGTAGGAATGGGAAAAAAATTAGCTTATAATAATAATAATAATAATAATAATAATAATAATAATAATAATAATAATAATAATAATAATAATAATAATAATAATAATAATAATAATAATAATAATAATAATAATAATAATAATAATAATAATAATAATAATAATAATAATAATAATAATAATAATAATAATAATAATAATAATAATAATAATAATAATAATAATAATAATAATAATAATAATAATAATAATAATAATAATAATAATAATAATAATAATAATAATAATAATAATAATATAATTATTATTATTATTATTATTATTATTATTATTATTATTATTATTATTATTATTATTATTATTATTATATATATATTATTATTAATATAATTATTATTATTATTATTATTATTATTATTATTATTATTATTATTATTATTATTATTATTATTATTATTATTATTATTATTATTATTATTATATATTATTATTATTATTATTATTATTATTATTATTATTATTATTATTATTATTATTATTATTATTATTATTATTATTATTATTATTATTATTATTATTATTATTATTATTATTATTATTATTATTATTATTATTATTATTATTATTATTATTATTATTATTATTGGTGAAATGGTTCTTTTTAACAATAATTATATTGGACATATTTGTTACACCCATAATGTGAAATGGTTCTTTTTAACAATAATTATATTGGACATATTTGTTACACCCATAATGTAGAACCCTTGATTAACGTACGACTGAAGCAGTACCTTCAATCCTGTATATATTCATACTAAACGATAAAAGAGTTTCATAAAAGAATAAAGACAATAAATCTTGTTTCCAGTTAACGCAGAAGATAGTTAATAAATTACGTTAAAAAGAAACTCACTTCCTTATGTTTCCAAATCTAATTCTAAATCGATAAATGCGAGAACCGTAAACACTAGTCAGGAAGTTTACTCTCTTGGGAAGTGGATGAGACCGTGGTGGTGTTTCTAACTTCTTCCGGAGTTGCAGAAATTGCTCCCAAGAGACAAGGGAGCCAGCCCATTCCAAGGCAGCGAGCGCTCCATGTTCCATGGGTTTCAACTTACAACTTCTGATTAGCTCTCAGGACTCTGACATGTAGATGCTATTTATATTTATTTTCGCTCAGATTTAAACAACGTATTAAATCAGCAAGTAGAGGAATTTCGGGTAATATGGAATATCAGATTTTATTTCCGCCACATTTGACTAATTATATTTTTGGTGAATAAACTGAACCTTTTTAGAGACTTCTTATAACTTACTTTGAACAAAAAGTTGGAATTTGTTATTAATTTTTGATGAAAAGTGTATAACTGTTTACTGCGGGTGATATAGAGTACTATATAAATTTCCCAATTAATAATTTTTTAACTAACAAGTTTATGTAAAAGCTTATTTATTCCTTGCTAAACCTTTTTTCATATAATAATGCATTGAACATAAGGTACAAAAGATAGTGCTGATTTTATTTTGTATTGAGCAATTTATTTTTAGAAATCGCAAACAATCAAGATTTTCTGCTCCTGCACATTCATTGTGTGCGCACATGTTACACATTAGACACTGGGCCCAAACTTCCCCTTTTCCATCTTTTGAAAATTTGCTACTACAGAAAATTCCACCCGAGGGAATATCTTCTCCCCATTACCATGGTGTTTGTTTGGCATTTCTGCAGGGAAAAGATTAAATGTATTATAAGCATTTCCAAATTTATGAATTTTATTCATCAGAAACAATACGGGTATTATGCAATACTTGATATAAGTGGAGGGTAATATGGGATACCAGTATTCACGTCATCTTAAAACAGTGTCACTGCACGAAAATAAAATAAAATGAATACGAAAGATCTGTGCAGCACGAATGTTCCAACCTTTCTTATAATCATTATATTAGTTTACATCTATAAATAATATAAACTCAAATATTTTTCATGAATATGTAAAACTTACGTACAAAACGTTTCCATGATGGAAATCAAATGATAGACACTCAAACACCATGTGACATAAACTAGGTGAGACTGTTTGCACGGGTCTGGTGTATTTCTAATATACACCGTTGGATATCACAAAACAAACAGGCAACTTGAGTAGGTATTCCATATTACCCGAACTTGCTCTGCTATGGAGAAGAGTGAACATATTTCCGTTGCCATCAACTATATTCAGAAACAATTTATAAAACTATAAACCGTTCTAAGGCTATAAATATACATAGAAGAAATGTTTTAACTGTAACATTTGTGGCAATGTTCTATTTTGTGTGAATTATTGATGTTAGCGTACATAATGGCTTATTGTAAATCCAAACACGCATTTATAATATACATTTCTATATTACTTGTTTAATAAGGAATAACTGAACTAATTGCAATGAAATTTGGTAGAATATACGAGGTACCATGTATGATCAAGAGCGGAGGGGTCGTACACCTCTATCTTCATTTGAGCTTGTGCTCTTGATGGGGAGCCCCCAGTAGGAAGATGAGGTGCCAGCAGTAAGCGATAGTGTGAGAGATAGCCACCGGATCAGAAGGTATGTCAGAGTAGAGGGTAGGGCCCCTATGTTTTTGTAAATTGAAACTCCTCAGTGGCTACTGGTACGAACTACCCTCCTTCCCCATTTCGGGGAACGCAGATTACAGAGAACATCCTTTTTCCTGCCATGCAACGCCGAGACTCTTGTCAACATTTATGTACAACCCTGAAGCAACCAAGCACGCGAAAAGGGAAATGAAATGAGAAGTGAGGTGAAAGGGAGGAACAGGATATTCAGGAGATCTAACAATTATTTGTCTATCGACCTGAGGAAACTAGTGAAAAAAATCCATAAGTCAGGGTGGTCGGTCGCGGGAATGGAGACCATGACCCCCGAATGCGAGTCAGAAGCGCTAACACCTGCGTGACCTCGTTCGGTATAATATACAGGTAGGTATAGGTTAAACATAAAAGGGGACATCTCCCGCTCGGCATCCTATTGTGAGTACGCCTCCTGAGATTAAGTATAGGCAGACTTGACGGGGAGATCGCGGGAAGTTCATAGCCCACGGCTCGAAGACCCATTTCACTGGGGGAGCAGAGCGATAACCCACTCTACAAACCAGCAGCTTACAGTCCATGTATACTTTCATCCTCCTGCCAACATATACAATACGCTAAATACGCAGTAATTCGTAATCCTAAACCATAGGTTTTCCATCTCAAATTGATTGTCTAAGAACCGTCTACAACCAGTAAAATCCGTGCAGTGTTATTCATTTACACCCTGTATACACAGGATATATGACATGAGAGTTGAAAGAAACGACTGATCATGACATTAAAATAGGACTAGAATTTATGTGAATATAATTTTATATGCTGACGATATCGTATTAATTTTCGACTATGAAGATAAACTGTAATGTGCACTGCATTGCCTAAATAAAACAGGTGAAAAGCACAATTTTAAAATTTCACTTGAAAAAACTAAAGATCCTCGTTTTTAAGGGTAAACGCCCAGTCAGAAGTAAAATAACAATACAAGATAACAGAATAGAACATATTTCGATATTTAACTATTTAAGTACGATGGTTTCATATGGTAAACAAAAAGACACTGATTTTAAACTTACTACATTTTTAAATATTTGCGGAATGTTAAAGAGTGTCCTGAAAAAACAAATAAGGAAAGAAACGCAAATTAAATTTCATAATGTGATGGCGTAACCTGTTTATTATATGGTAGGGAAACAAGGACCGTGGACAAAAGGAGCTTAAAAAGAATTGAGTCAGCAGAGGTGATATATTTAAGATCCCTAAGGGGAAGTAAAGTAGAAGACATAAGTTGAAATGAAACTATTAGAGAAGACCTAAATATTATATGTCTATGTAATAAGTGCACACGTTACACGGATAACTGGTTAAAGCATTTAGAACGAATGTCAGAAAGCAGAATTCCTTAAATAACAATGAAATAACAATAGGAATTCGAGGAGTAGGAAGACCGATGAAGAGATGGAAAGATAGTGTGAGACCGGGACAGGCCTAAGGTCTAATCCATTAGAGGAAAAAGAAAAAAAAGTTCCATAATTTCGTAGCATTAATATAATTTGCACACTATCAAGTGCATACAAGCAACATAATAGAAGTCCAGAATTGTGCTTAAAGTTTACTGAAGTCCTCAGCAAGTTGCATTTAGCCAAACTTGCATATAACTTAGCAATTAACAAGAAACTCTCCACAGAGCTCTTCAAAGTAATTTATTATAAGTTTCACGAGAGTGTAGAGTTTGCAAAATAGAATGCACATGTAATGATACATAAAATTTGTGTATGTAGTTCGAGAATGTGTAGAGTTCTATTTTAGTCCCACTTTGAATAATTAAAGGCGTTATTAACACTTTTACGTTCAAATGAACATTTTAATTCGGCTGCTTTATTTTCACTATCATAGGCGCAGTTACTTTTTAAGTGGCGTTAATTTACTACAGTAGACAAAGTACTTGTGTAATGACTATTAGCCACGTTTCTATCTTCCGGACTTGTCGGCCGTGGTCTAGAAGGCATCTATGGCCTACGAGCCCGGAAGAGATAAACGTAACAGTCAGGATGCTGGCCGTGAAAGCCTAAGTTTATACATTATTTCCGTAATGTTCTTTTAAAATGCCTGTCAGTAAACGATATAACAGTGTGACAAAAAAGACAAAGGTTCAGACCAGTTATTTTTCTCTTTTTATGATCCTTCAAAACTTAACACAGTTGTCTTTTAGCTGTCTTAGTCTTTTATGATATTACAACTCACAACTGTTTTCCTCTCGTAATCTCGATTCACTCCTTTCACTGTTTCTACACTTTCTCTGTTTCTCAAACACCAACTCTGATGATACAATCATTCAACACTCATAATTACTTCGCTATCTTCCTTCACGGCTAGACGACACATGCACACACACACAAACGCACACATGCATACACACACACACACACACACACACACACACACTAAGATTAAGACGATGTGACTGATTGACTCATGTCTGTAACTAACTCTCTCTGCTCGTTGTTGCGCTTCCTTATATAGCGAGGATGCCGTAACATGGACCCTTCTCGAACTTCTACAAGTACGTCGGCTGCCGAACACTTCTGGAATAATCTGGAAACCCCCTTTTGGTTCTAGCCCTCTGATTGTTGTTACGTGTTTGCTTGCGTGAGGTAGCATGACCTTAAGCACCTTTGATACTCGCACCGCCAATGGGATGGGGCAGCCCGGCCCCGACCGTGCTTAGTTGTGCGCAGTGGTCGGTATCACTCCCTTAGTAATAAATTAAACGATATTGTTTGCATAATAAATCTCTGGGAACAGGGAAAATACATTTAAATTGTATTTGCATACTGATTATTGTGATATCACTTTCTGCAATCTCTTCCAATCTCTCTCTCTCTCTCTCTCTCTCTCTCTCTCTCTCTCTCACACACACACACGCACACACACACATACAAATTTTAAATTTCCGAACTAAGCTTTTATGCATGTGTATTATGACAGACCCACGAATTAAGCTACTTTGAAATGTGAATTTCTTTCGTTAGGAAAGAAGTTTTAATTGCTAAAGGATATGGAATGCTATGTGTAAGGTCACATACTATAAATGTTTTTGTATTTACGGTTGGAAATAGCAGCAATGCTTAATTTTCCCTACAGTTTTGTTTCACTGACGCGCTTATACCTTGTCGTCTCGATATCCGCTGAATACTGCACATGGATTTTTTGCTGTACAAAACATAAACGTTTCACAGAAAAATATGCATATGAGGTTGCGTAGATGGATTACATCCAAGTGAACGTTTTAAATGTGTTGTGCTTACATTCTATGTGCAGGCTGCAATTGAAATAACCCTTCTCGTCACTGAACAATCATAAGTGTAAATCATTCTTGTCACAGTGGCTGAGTAGCACAACGCTCTGTTCTAATTGATGCTAAAGAAAAGAGATTTTACACTGATACTTTTGAGTAGTCTGTAACGTGTAGTAGTGAGCTGCATTAGAAATGCTAGTAGTTCAAAGTGCATGTAGATCAAGGCTGACGAAGGTTACTCAGTAGGTGTAAACACATTTCCCTACTTCCCCTCTCTTCGTGACCACCAAAACGGAAAGGCGGAGTAAAACCAACCGCAAAACCGGTTCTGGCTGAACCGCACTACTGTAATTATTATGGAGGGGAATCCCCTCTTTACACCTATGGAGTAACGTTCATCAGCCCTGCTCTAGATTTTGAAGCATGTAGCGTTATAATAGTATTCCACTAGATAGGGAGAATCCAAAAACAAACTAAATACATAAACAAAGCAAATCCAATCTAACCATACTTATTAACTATGGACATGAATATAATCTTGTTAGGTATTCTAGCCTATCTTATTATTAGTAACTTCAAAAGTTAAATGGACATATTATGACGCCGGGCTCAGTGCACAGACGGGGCCAAGCTACTGCACATGCCGTGCCGGTGAGTGGGCAAAGGCGTCCAAGGTCAGGCTGCCTCGCGCGACTGTTTGTGTGTACTTGACTAATAACAATGGAACGGCTATACAAAATTGACTTTTTCCACTACCTTCGAGAAAGATGTGGTTACGTCAGCGGCGGCGTGTTAGGAGTAGTTCGCGAAAGGTCCGTAGGATAGTAATGAAACATTCAACATGCTGACGATGCAAATAATTGTTTTAGAAACTAATTCTGTTGGAGAATAATGATGTTTCGCCCCGAATATGTATTTATATTTTCAATTTATATTGCTTCAGTGAGAATAGTTTCAGCTTTTCGCCCTTTATTAGCAAACCAATTGTTTATTTTGTGCTGTGTGGTCTTAATCTTTCTGCTTTTTATTCAAGCAACATATAAAGTTTAGTACAGTTTCATCTGTCCAGCTGTTTGACCTGTTTCTCCCTTTTAACAAATTGCATTGTACCCTAAGTGTGGTTATGATTTCGTTTTAGAGCAAAAGAGCAATGGTTATTACCACATTGTCAATAACAAAGGTTTCAAATTGTGAAGCGGGACCACGGCAGCGACAACACAACAAAGGACGGTCGGGGTCAGCTGCCCCTACCCACTGGCGTGGCCCGTGACAAAGGCGTTCAAGGTCAAGCTTCCCACATCACTCACGCGAGCGAACATGTGACTAATATCAATCAAGCGACTGCAAAAGGGTTTTGCAGAGCATTCGAGAACTGTCCGGCAGCGGGCTTGTTTGTAGATGTTCGAGGAACAACTGGCTACGCCATCACTGGTATAAAATCTTGCGGAGCGCGGGAAGGCAGGCAGTTTTTGAGTTGGTCAGTGTGTCAGTGTGACAGCTGTGTGCCTGTGATACTGTCGTGAAAGATACGTCGCATTGAAATGAAGTTTCAATGAACGTTGAGTGATTGTATCGCCAGAGTTAATGTATCAGAAACAAAGTGAAGACAGACAGTGAAAGCACAGAATCAAGGCTACGAGAAGAGAACAGTTGTGAGTTGTATTATTATGGAAGACTATAGACTGTGTGAACGACGAAAACAACTGTGTATTTATGTGTTTTGAAGAAAAATAAAGGTAGAAAAAAAGCAACTAAACCGGATTTTGTCGTCTTTGTCACAATAAAATAAAATGATCTCGATATTCATTGTGAACAAATATAAGAACAAATTAAAGCTTCATTGGAAAGCATTTATAAAGAAAAGAAAAAAACAGTCATTTAGAAATGAGGATCATGGAGTGGCATATATGTATTTATTTACCTGGATATTTATTTTTAATTAATTACACAAAGCTATAATAGTAGTGAAATGTCAATAGGCTAGGCTTTAAAAATGTAAACATAAAGAGCGAAAAGAGAAACACAATTTTAGTTTTCCATTAATAATATCGTATAGAAAAATCGTGTAGCCATGCAATTACTGTAAAATAACATAAAGATGAAGGCGAAAAAATATCTACATTGTCACTGAATTACTATGTCAGAATGTGGTCATGTTTCTTTTTCTCAGATTAATTTAAAATCCTTTTTTAAAATTGGAGCTTTCTCTACTTTCTGCACTCACTTTTAAAAATGTTTTCTAGGTCAGTGCACTGTCTCACATGTTTTCCTCGCTGATACAAATACCAACAGCCCAAACAGGAGGGAACACTAGGGAACTAGATCAATTGTTTGATAGTTTTCAACAACTGGAGCTGACATCTCATATTGGGACTTCCTGAACGGTGAGCACTGAGTCTCGTAAGGACATTGCCGCCAATTTTGGAGCTCACTTAACGATACATAGCTGCTCACGATCTCTATAGTAGGTACATACATCTAAGGGGCAGGAACACTTGGCATACCTACTGCTAACCAGATGCCATGCCTTTCCCCCGGGGACTCGATGTTGTGCCTGGGGTTTTAATTGATACGGCGTTTCAAGATAACTACGTATTTGGTTAATTTCTCCTCTGTAGACTAGGCAAAATGCTTGTTCGACCCTAATGCATATTTGCTCCTTCTATCTTTTTATTACTACTTCTAAAATCCCTGTTCTGCTTGACTGATAATTATGCGTTGAATTATTTTTATTTACATATTGTATCCCTTTCCTTTAATACTCTTTAATAATATTATTTATTGAACATGTACGAAATCGTTCTTATATTGTTCCTGATTTCTACTTCATGTTGTTAGCGTTATTTTTTACTTTCTTTACTACGTAAGTAGGGGAAGTATTGCATTCGATCCAAAAATTCTATGCCGGCATTTCACCGTGATTACATGTTTTGATGGCCACTCAATAAGAAAATAGCACTTTTAGATAAAAGATCCCCGTGTGTATGTTTGTTTCTCTGTGACAGTGATTAGCATAACTCGAAAAGTGCGTTAAAAACCAAATTTGGTATTTAAATTCAATAATTTTTCAAGGAGTGACATGAAGATTTTGAAGAAAATTCTTCTACCCTAAACTACCCTTTACATAGAAAATGTTTAGAAAATTTTGATTAAAACGTTTAAGAAATTTTACGACAAATGAAATGTATATTTTGAATTTTCTGGCTAAAGTTCATGTAGTCCTATTTACTCTTGATGACTTTTGCCTGACTGGTAAACCAGCTGCGATAGACCAAATCTTCATATAGGTACAAACAAAGTAGATCTCGTTAAAACACCCAAACTATGTCCAAATGCGTTTCTTTGTGGAGTGAACCATCTCGCGGATATTCCTTGTTATTTGTGTGGGTTTTGCAATAATTTTCTGAAATGGGATCTCCTGGCCGTGCAAAGAAAACGGAATTTCAAAGCCTTCATATAGCGACCAGCTTTAAAAGATTTGACTATCGCTCGAAGCTTACTGCATTCCCATATTCTCCTTGCACCTACAAGAAAATTAGCAATAGGATAATTTATGTAAATGTTAGTCTCTACTAACATCAACTCTGAAGAAGATAGAGAAATAAGAGTTTCTAAGAATAGTTAGTACAGAGTAGAGAAACTCGTGTGAGCACAATACATCAGATTCTTATTTTATGAACTGTTCCTTTTATTTATTTTTTTTTATCTTAAACACAAATGGCATAAATAATACTCTAAAATATCTGGGAAAATATTTTAAAATTGGATAGCTTCTGAAAGAGCATTTGGAAATGAACGCTTGACGCCTCTAGACTGTGTACTGATCTTCATTTTAAGGAACGGCTTTCAGAAACTTCATAATTCTGTCACTTCGCAAGTTCTCTTTCTGTAATATCCATTTTATTTCTATCTCTTTTACAATATGGGTGGGCTTTTTGACCGTTTACTCATTACCCGAATAAAGGAAGGTATGAAAACAAAGGAATAAAAAATAACCCTTACTTTTGTCACTACACGGTGTTAAACTTCCGAAAGGGTGAAAAACAACAAGTATTAAAGCTCTGGTTTATGCGTTGTTTCAGCTGTTTCAACAGAATTGAGTTCTTACATAAAATGTTCTGTGGCTGCAGAATTTTATGGCATTTGTTTCTTAGTTTGTTACTCTGGTTAAATGACTTAAACGTATTATTAAAGAAACATTGGATTTTCACTATTACTGGAGAGAAGACAGTTTTGTCAACGTTATGTGGACCGACAAGGCAGAGACAGAGAAGATGGAGAGAGACGGAGAGGAAGGGAGAGAGAGAGAAGATGAGGGGAGAGAACGACAGTAGTAAAGAGCGGGAGACACTCGTATCTTGTTATTCCATGGGATAATGTAAACGAAGCTACACATTTTACGCTTCCAGAACTTTTGTCAGAGCAATACGCCAACAGACAATAAAATTTGTATCCATTTTCTGGGGGGAAGATCGGTAGCAATGGACACTTGGACTATGAACTTTCGTCAAAGGACTTTTTACCTACACCAGCCCTGGGCGACTTGTGGTATACCTTTTTTTTTACCTGCTAGACATACAGATGTCACTGTAAGGCCCTGAGCAGACTGCACTCAGTGAGCACCAGTTGCCCAGCTCTGACCTATATTTTTTTAGTCAAGAGGAAAATTCACTCTAGGACTTTTCGTCAACACATAACACTTCATAGAATAATATTGGTGTAGAGTAGTGCATTTATTGCTTAGCGCTTACATATCGGGACTTATGGCAATAAAGAGGTATTCTTTAGAAGTGGGGAATGGACGATAGATGCGCATTAGCTTATGGACTAGTTGAATTCTGTGTTTATAAGACCTAGGGGTTCCAAGTTTGTATCTCTCCGACTTCCAAGTAGTAAACATTGGGAACAATACGCGATTAAGTACAGTGACCGCTTGTATGTAACCAGTGTTTTGTCTATCTCCATGAAGGAAACAGAGACGTTATCCCCACCATTAATTTGCAAGACGTCAGTTGCGCAGATCCTAGTAAGATCATTCGCTACGTCTAAAATACCTTTGTAAGTACGCATAATACACTGTTGTCTGCGCGTTTGAGCTGTGTTCGTCACACTTAACTTATAAGTGGTGGCGATCAGGCGAGATGGCTCGATATGACTTCACAAGCTGCCAACCCATTTTGGATGAATTTTGAAATCCCTTAAAAACCTGATCATCTACTGCATGTCCTTCTACAGCACTGTCTATATCAGAAGTTACACTTGTAAAAAATATAGAGACCTGAATTTTTATTTTTCTGTCTTGTGCCCTCTCAAAAGCACCTAGGAAGCACTACAAAATTTGATACAATTAATAATTCTAGAGAGTACCTAAACATTCTTTCCCGTTTACCGCGAATTTCCATAATTTCCTTTTCAGTCAATCTCGTTCTCAACTTTCAGGGCTTTGATGCCGGGATCTCCCAAATGCGAGTCACTCACGTTACCACGATTAAAGAATTAAAAAAAAATTGATAAATTATTAATCATATTGGAATGTCAATAATGTCTAAAACAAAAATTTCATAAACCAAATGGAAAAATAAAATTAAGGATCACACGTTCCTTGATTTTTTTTTAGATTAACTTTGAACTTTATATACGAGTACAATTTTAACTTTATTTACAATTAACATTTTTCATCTTTAGCCTCAACATGTCCAAAACAAATATGAACATGTAATCACATTCTTGTAGGCTGATAGGATTCGTAGTTTTTAGTTGCTCTCCTTCTCTTTTCTCCAAGTCACCTCATAACGGCTTTGTTTCCATTCTGAAACAACCAAAATAGTCAGTGCTGCAGCAAACGCACCAACAAGAAACATTATCATAATACACTTCAGTATGGAGCATACTTTTCAAATAAAGACAATTTCAACGAAGTTACGCAACTGTCTGCAAAATGAGATTTTGCTTGATTTGTTATGGCAGGCCGCGTCGTAGCCGAGTGATTAGACCATTCGCGTCTCACTAAAGCGACCCGGGTTCGATCCCAGGCAACTGCATGTAGGATTTGTGGTGGACGGAGCGGCGCTGGGGCGGGTTTCTTCCGGGTTCTCCGGTTTCCCCCGCCATCTCATTCCACCGGTGCTCCACTTTCGTTTCATGTATCATAAGTATCACCACCTGCGGTGCCATATGTGGCAGAAGCGGGCGTTAAGTACTACCTACCTCTGTTATGGCACTAACAGGTAAAGAAGGAAGGAACTTCAGGAACATTTTAGCTTGTGAATTAAAATAATAATAGTAATAAAAGTGATGATGGTAGTTATAAAAAAAGGTCCGAATTTTTTACGGAGTGGTGTAGGCGGTACGTTTCATTTAGGACATCCGCTGTAAAATAGCGCTCCACATATGGCGTATTGATCGAGGTGTCGAGCCAGCAAGTGTAATGGTCTGGGCGTATTCCTGGCTAATTGAAATTAAGAGGCCACTTGTTTTCAATCTACTGTCCATTATATCCGCTGCAGTTTCTTTTGGGCACGTGTTAGCGGTAGATAATGGACTTAGTGGGCAGCAAAACGATCTGCGTCATAAACAACTCGAAAAATTACACAGCAGCGTAACAACTTAATGGGATTGTTATTACGCCATTGTATGTCTTTCCATGCGATTGAGAACTTAGCTGAGACCAGTAAAATGTTTTATTTCAGAAAAGAGTGCATACCAACAAACAGTAAATAACCTTCCTCAGTAGAGCAAAAGTTGAGTCGCTGTCTCTAGAATGCAGTTAGATCAAATTACTTCCTTTCCATTCTAAACTAGTGAATGCAAAATCTTCTGATATATTTTTACTTTCTATACTATGATTAGTAAGTAGGGAAAGTATTGCAATGCGCCCCAAACTTCACTCGTCATATTGAAATAAGATTTGAGTGTTCTGAACTAAAATAAAAGGCCATTTTACTTTTTCCTCTACGTGTAATAGATAAGGGAAGTATTGTATTCGATCCAAAAACTCCATCTCGATATTTCACGGGAAATGTATGTTTTGAGGACCCTTATTCCAGAAAAAAAGATGTTTTGTTAGAAAAAGGTCCGCGCGCGCGCGCGCGCGCGTGTGTGTGTGTGTGTGTGTGTGTGTGTGTGTGTGTGTTTGTGTGCCTGTGGACAGCATAACACAGAAACGAAAAGTCGGTTAGAAACCAAAGTTTGCATTTAAGTTTAATATCTTTTAAGATTGCGAAAAGAAGATCGTTGTATACTTTTTTATTTCTTAGCCTTCTAAAGACAATGGAATTTCACAGCCATTTTATATCGACCAGTTTTAAAATATTTGACTATCACTCAAAGTTTACTGTATTCCTATATGTCACTGTATCTACAAGAAAATTAGTAATAGGATAATTTCTGCAAACGTTTATCGCGACTAGAGAATGGAAGAATAAGAGTTTGTAAGAATAGTACAAGAGTAGAGAAAGTCATGTGAGTGTAATACATTAGAATTTTAGAAAAGGCTCCACGCATGCTTTGTGAAAACATTATTCAATAACGAAAAGTGGGTTAAATACCAAACTCTATATTTAAGTTCAGCGTTTTCCAAGCATACCCCTAAATAGCCTTTATGTGGATCCGTAGTATATGATTTTGTCAAAAAGTGGTTTTTATCATATTGATTAAAATATCGTACATTTAAGATATTTTTCATTGCAAATGAAAAGCATGTCGTGAATTTTCTGAGAATAGTTTGTATCATTCTTTTCGCCCTAAATTAGTTTTGCATAATTGGTAAACCGTAAGAAATTGACAAAACGCTACTACACAGAAATTTAGATTTCGTTAAAGTAGACAATCTATCACATAAATATTTTGTAGACTTAACTACTTCCTAGATATTCATTGTTATTTATTTGAATGCTGATATACGAACTCTCAAATGGAAGTTGTTACTTCATTTTTCCTCCTGCTCATGCAAAGAGAACGGAATTTCAAACCATCATAAAGCAACCAGACCCTAAAAAGGATTTAACATCTATTAAGCCTACCGTATTCTGATATTCCAATTGTATGTACAGAAAATGTGTATAATAAAGCAATTACTGCAAATTTTATGTTAACTAACATTGAATATATCGAAGAGTAAGCTTTCGTAAGAATAGTTTGCAGAAGAACGGGTAGAAAGTTGCATGTAGAAAATCACATTTTTATTACAAGGAATGAAATATCGTAAGATTTTTTTTCCTTAACAAGTAGTAGTTAGAGAAGGGTACTGGATTCGATCCAAAAATTCGATATCGAGATTTCACAGAAGGCCTTCTGAAACCAAATATGCACTTTTAGAACGAGGTTCGCGTGCTTGTTTGGTACCTGTGACCAGCATCGCTAGTGTGGTAGCTACCAAACCTGGTATTTAGGTCCAGCATGTTACAACTATGCGACGCGGACATGTTGAAGAAATTTCCCTCACCTCAAACTTCCATTTATGTACATGGAAAAAGTATTCAATACTGTTTATTTTATCAAAAATGATTCCAACTATTTAATTAAATGCTACATGATTAATATATTTACATGAAATATGGTACTTAATTAAAATAGAGCCTTTTGCTAAAATTAATAGTTTTACGATTAATATATTTACATGACTTCTTCTCGAACGTCGATAAAACACTGCAAATGTAAATAACTAACACTCCAAACCTGACAGAAATATCCAGTGGACTCGGAAAAACAAGGGCGTACCTTCACATATTTAAAATTCTAGATAATCCAAACTACCCATGAAACAAAGAACAAACTATAAATAACTAAATTTACGTGTGTCCACAGTTGAACAAAGAAAGACAGAAAGTGATAAATAGAACTCGTAATGAATGGACAGTGAATAAAGATGCATTAGTCAATTCTGACTTCACACACATCAAATCATTTGTTCATTCCATTGATTTCAACAAACTTTGAAGGACTAATAATTATTGTAATATAAAATAGACATTTGTTCAAATTTGTAAACTTGTATTTTGACAACCGCATTATTTAACTGGTTTATGTTTAGCATGTAATATTACTACGGTAATGGAGCATGCCTCATTAATAAAAATAATATTTAGATGGCAAATAAAATGCACAACTTTAATTTTCTGAGAATATCCTCTTTACCTGGAAGGAAGTTAGTAAAATGCTGCATAATCGGAAACGTTAAGTGATAGACAACACCGTACCACAAAAATAAACATCTCTTTAAAGTATACAATTCTTTCCGACAACGCTTTCTGTGCCATAGACCATTTCCTAGATATCCGTTATTATTGGTTGGTGAAGTTTACCACCTTGTTCTCACTCTTCAGCTGTTTCTAGCCAAGTCCTGGAAAGTGTATGGATCTTTAACGTCACCATATAGCGCTGCGCCTTTAAACATCTGAGTATTGATTTGACTTGCTCTATTTGCCTGTTTTTACAGAGAGATACGTAATAAAATTATTTCTGCAGAAGTTTATCTCTGTTAACATAAGAAAAGTTGAAAATATGCTTTGATGAGAATGGTTAATGAAATGAGGTAAAAATAAAGATAACAGAGAAGGCTATATGAACCTAACATAACATATTGTTTATTAGCGAGTCTTTTATGAGAATGGTTAATGAAATTAGGTAAAAATAAAGATAACAGAGAAGGCTATATGAACGTAACATAACATATTGTTTATTAGTGAGTCTTTTATGAGAATGGTTAATGAAATTAGGTAAAAATAAAGATAACAGAGAAGGCTATATGAACGTAACATATTGTTTATTAGTGAGTCTATGCGGGAAAAAAAAAAAAAAAAAAAAAAAAAAAACCTAAGAATTGCGCATCTGCTTCGTGGGTATCTCATAACGGTTCAACCTGAGAAAACTTATAGATGTAACAACAAATATTTTCGAAACTTATGGTGGCACAGAAAAAGTTATTTTATATAAAGTGTATATTTCAATGTGCTCAACATTTTCTTGTGGAACAAGATTGTTTGTTTCCTGAGGTTCGCTAGTTATAAAAATCAAGTGAAGACAACAGGATAAAAAATCAATAAAAAGTGAAGACAACAGGATGAAAAATCAATAAAAAGTGAAGACAACAGGATGGATTCTAAATGGACAGTTTAGGATAGCTATGTCCTTTTATATCTCATGAAATATATTACAATTGAATTATTAAGGTATTAAATTCAACTTCTTAGGAGCCAGTATTAAAGAAATAACTAAAGAAATATTCTTCGTGTAAAGAGTACTTTGAGATGGGAGAATTTTCTTGAAAGATCTCCGTAGACATCCTTTGAACTTGAATAGTTGTACACCCACATTTTGTTTTTAAATTATGCTGTTCAGAGACGTACATAAACTTCAAACGAATCAAGGAAATAAAACTGGGTTTATAATAATGTTCAAATAAGTGTGATGTATTTACGTATAAACATACTTAACTAATATATAAAGAGAGTAAAAATTGCAATAACATAAAAGTTATATTCCAAAAGCAGAATGGCCAGCAGCAGAAAGAATTCTCTCCGTGAGATGCTGCACCAAATCATTTACTGAGTCGAACTCATTGTAGGTAAACGCAGTCAACTGGGTGTAAAGATTCCAGTTGGCATGGTCCAAGCGCCACCTGGGCATACGTGTGGAACATTTATATTGCGCTAGAGACTAATAAGACATGGAAAGTGGTCACTAGTGTGTAAATCAGGGATGACATTCCATTGTAAGGAAACTGCTAACTATGGTGAAGAAACTGCAACGTCACGTTATGACAGACTAGTGGATGAGTCAGAAAGAAAGGTAGGCTCTCCAGTATTGAGGAGGGTTAGATTGAAATTATTCATGAAATCAGCGATAGGCTGCACTCTCGCACAAGTGCGACTTGAGCCACAAAGTGGGCGATGCGCATTGAAGTCTTCCACCAACAGAAACGGTGTTGGTAACTGGGAAACTAGATCTTCTATATCAATAGGCCAGAAGACATGGGACGGAGTCAAATATGTTACAAATGGTGAACTGGATGGATGGCAGTAGAATCCTTACGGTGGCTGATTGTATATCAGACCGTAAGGGTACAGATTCCATATATACATCATCTCTAACAAGCATCATAGCGCCACCATATGCTGGAACCCCTCTTCTGGTGTAACATCACACTCTACTGGGATGTATCATCTTAGTTGGAAAGCGTCTTATGGACGCAGCTTAGTCTCTTGCAAACATGCGACCAAGGGTTCATTATTATTGAGCAAAAGCTCAAGCTCTAGCCATTGTGCTCTAATTCCACCTATGTTCAAATGTAGGATAGTTAAGCTAAAAATTGTATGGGATAGGTTCTCTTACGTAACCCTCTATTACCTTGAAGTAGGCGGTGGTCGATTTAATTTAGAACTTTTTTTCTGTCTTGGGATAACGCTCTGGCTGAAGCTTCATCCTGCCTTTATCCTCTAGCTCCATTTCCTCTACCTAGGACGTCTGTGTTCCCATAGTGAACTTCGGTTCCACAGCCTGGAACCCTTGGCTAACGGGGAGCGGCGAAGAAGAAAATTCCTCAGATCAGGATCTCTTAGGAGATAAATTATTGGGGTCTTCTTTCCTTTGATGTCTTGGAAGACTTTTCCATCATAGTTCAGGAAGTCAGATCGATTACACTTGTTTTTAAACTTTATAGGTGAAGCACCGTATACCATGGGTCAATTTGTCATTTTGGACGGTCGACTTTTGTTAGTGACCTTGGTGACCTGTTCCGTTTGGCTTCGATGCTTGTAGAGGCTGACGCGGACTTACGCGATGTCAAAAACTTTGGATATGACTTACCTATAAGAATTTGGCTGAACTTGTAGTACCATTAGGCGATGTCAAACGCTTTTGATGTGACTCAGCTACGAGAGTTTTGTCTAAACTTGTGACACCGTTTGGATCGCTAGTTTGACTGGTGATTTCCCGATGCGGTACTGCTTTAGCTGCAACAAAGCTGTAGGTACAGGACTTCGGGATAGAGCGCTGGCACAAACACAAGGGTTTTCGGGCTTCTAAGAAAGACATCTTCTCCCTAACCTGGATTTCCTGGATGGTTCTTTCCTCCATATAAAGGGGGCATTCTAGGGAATTTGCTGGATGTTCTCCGCTGCAGTTCACCCAACTGAGAGGTGATGCAGTCATCGTGGTGCGCAACACCTGCAGTAGTCGACGCAGGTAGCATTAGCGCTACAGAAGTCATTTATGTGACCGAAATACTGACATTTGTAGCATCTCAGAGAGTTTGGGATGTATGACTGAACTTCAATGGCTTCATACCCTGCCTTAATCCTTTGCGTGAGATCTAACCAATTAAGGGTAAGGAGCAGGGTACGAGTGGACAGGTATTCGCCTTGCTCTTTCCTCTGGACCCGATATAGTGCTTTGACACCTTGATCTTCTAGGTTCGCCTGAATGTCCTCATTGGACATAACGTCCAATGATTGGGTGTTCATCACTCCGCGGGAGAAGTTCAACGTCCTGTGCATCTACACATTTACAGGGTAGCTGAATAATAAATTAGCTTTTAATATTGTAGCTGCCTGGATGCTGAATTAACTTCGACCAGTATCGTGCCATTCCGAGATCTAGTGCACTTCTTCATTGGACCAGCTATCTTATCAAGACCCTTTACAACCTTCACCGACGTAAACTTTTTTCCTTCCCCAGTTCTAAATATTACTAAGTAGCGAGGGCCATTCGACTCTACTACTTCCATTATACCAACCATAAAATTTGTGTCGGATTTTTTGGGGTGTACCATGGGGTTTTGTTCCTCCACCATTGCAAATGTTTCCGATGGCAGGCTCTTATCCTGGGCACCACCTCGGCTTAGGTCCTGACCTGAATCTTGCCCTCATTAGGGTCCTATTTCCCTCCCTGTGTATAGAAAGAGGGAGCCAATCGCTTTCAGGACTGCATCAGCTCATGCAATGACCCTCAGGAGTGACCTTTGTCAGCGGATACGAACATAGGTCCTACATGATAACTGGCGACTAGGAATTAAGCGGTTACCCAGTCACCCCTTGCATTTCCCCATACACCTACAACCCGCGTGAAAGGTATCTATCAGACTGTGTTCAGGGACCTATAAGTTATGAGGTCAAAACAAAAGTGGGCCAAAGTTAATTGAGCGTTTAGTATATGCCCACTCAGCACTTAGAGGAACCCAATCGAGGGTATGGCTTGGGATTCCGGGTGTCCCAAACCCGTACCTACCATAGTAGGTCCCTGGGGGGGGGGGGGGGGGAGACGAGAAAACTGCAGAACGAGGGTTATAGATATGAGTCGGACAGTGTTAGTGAGTTCGAAACTTCTGTGTGTATGGTACTGTCGTCGTGAAAGGTACATCGCGTTGTTGCGAAGATGATTTAACGAAGTCGAGTGATTGTGGAATCGGAGTTAGTCTATGAGAGACAGAGAAAGTGAAGAAAGACAGTGAAAGTACTGAGTCCAGACTACGAAAAGAAAACAGAGAGTTGTAGTAAAAACAGAGACTGTGATAACGTCAGTAGAACAGAACTGTGTAAAAGTTTAGAAGAAAAATAAAGCAACAACTGGACTTTCGTGTTTTTGTCACAAGGTGTCAGGAGTGGGATTTGTCAAATTGTGGACTGTTACAATACATTTCAGGATGCATATATTTCAACTGACATTGAAACGATGTTCCTTTTTTCTCTTCAAAATATCGTTATTTTCTTTGTGTTATAAATCTGGCCTATGCTGCCCTGATGTATAATATTACACCATTAAACGAAAATAACTCAGAAGTAGCTGTTACTCATAAAGAGAGAGAGAGAGAGAGAGAGAGAGAGAGAGAGAGAGAGAGAGAGAGGAGGAAAGATATGCCTAGAATGGGATTTCACATATCACATGATGTTTGTAATGGTATGTCTGAAAAGACTTGCTGTGCCCGCTACATTCTCTGCTAGAGTTGGGGTTATTTTTTTACCCCCATTGATCTCCAGTAAACTTGATACTTCAGTGAGTTTCAGCTGTTAATGCATTCCGGCGGAAAGGTCCAGAAAGCGCTTTGTGCTTGGAGTATTCCCTTTAAGTGAGAGCCAGTCCAGCACATTCTCAGCCTCTCGCCAAAGGAACGCTCGCCAAAAAGCTCGCCGAGCAGCCAGCCAAGTGCCCATACGTCAATATTCATTAGGTTCCTCTCACCCCGATTGGTATTAGCAGTGGAAATCTGCGAGGTCCAACGGATCTGTGTGTGTGGGCGTGGCATCAAGTAAATCATTTGGACTATTGGCTGTGGGAATTCTCGCAGGTCCATAGGCGCTGAGTTTCTGCCGAGGTTCCTTGTATTGGCTTTACATTTTGTTCTACCTCTCACGCAACTGCAGTAACTTGGTTTCAGAGATAAAAATTGGGTGTGTTGCTCTCACAGGACCTTCTCTACTCTTGTACTATTATCACGAACACTTGTTCCTGTAGCTACTTCATGTTAATCGAAAAAACTTTTTGCAAAAATTGCTTAGTTACACATTTTCTCGTAGATAAAGCGGGAATATGGGAATACAGTGGGCTTGAACGATATTTAAAGAGTTGCTCGCTATGTGATAGACTTGAAATACTATTTTCTTTGCATGTCCAGGACATAAAAAAGACGAATAGCAACTTCTCATTTGAGACAAGTATAAGTATTGGAATATTCAAACAAACAACGAGAAATACCTCAGAAATTGTTTACTTCACAAGAGAGAGAGACAGAGAGAGAGAGAGACAGACAGATAGAGAGACAGACAGACAGAGAATTTGACGTAAATATGTTTTAACACGATCCACATTTTTGTCTAAGATTTTGCCTATCTCTTACGATTAACGAGTTATACGAAAGAATTTAAATTGTCAGTGTCAAAAGAAATATTTAATAAGTGAAGAAAGTAAATTTTTAATTGTTAAAAATATAATGTTTAAAAAAGTTTATTATACATAAAGGGATATTTAGTCAAATTAATTGTCACTTTTAAGATAGGGTTCATGATGAACACTTTACCATTTAGACAATGCTTACGTCCATTTGTGCTTGTAAATATTCCTACCAGAGGACCTATAAGTGTTTTGAGGAAAAAAAATCCATTCTCTTGGGGATACAACATATTCTTCTACTTTTATAAATTATGGGTTTATAACACACTCATTTAAATACAGTAGGCTTTGAGCGATAGTCGATTATTTTAAAGCGCTGCATGTGAGAAAATTTTAAGCATTATAAAACTCATACAAATAACAAGGAATATCTCCCAAATGGTTCACTCCACAAAAATACACACAGATATAATTTGTGTTTTAATGACATCTACAGTTTTTGTGTAGTAAGACTTGGTCTATCTCTTAAGGTTTACCAGTTATGCAAACATCATTCAGAGTAAAAAGGACTACTTAGGCCATAACCAGGAAATTCAATTTTATTTGCTATAAACATATCTTAACTAAATGGCATTTTAATCAAAATCATTAGAGCCATTTTCGAGAAAATAAATATTTTCGTAAAATTTTCCATGTAAAGATTAGTTCAGGGAGGAGGAATTTTCTTCAACATCTTCGTTGTTGTTGTAGTGTTTAACGCCCGCTTTTACTACTACGGCACCGCAGGCGGTGACACTGATGATACATGAAGATGGAGCACCGGTGGAATGAGATGGCGGGGGAAACCGGAGTACCCGGAGAAAACCCGCCCTGACGCCGCTTCGTCCACCACGAATACCACATGCGGGTCTCTAGGATCGAACCCGGGCCGCCTAGGTGGTAGGCGAGCGCGCTAACCGCTCGGCCACGGCGCCGCCTCAACAACATCTTCGTGCCACATGCTTGAAAGATATTGCATTTAAATATCAGTTTTGGTTTTTAAGCGACTTTTCTTTTTGTTTTCGCTACTGGTATTACACCCAAAAATTCGATGTCGAGATTTCATCGGAAATATATGTTTTGAGACCCCTTGAATCCAAAAAAAGCATTTTTAGAAAAAGGTCCGTGTGTCAGTCTGTGGACAGCATAACTCAAAAACGAAAAGTCGGTTAAAAACCAAAGTTGGTATTTAAGTTTAATGTCTTTCAAGGACATGCGACACGAAGATTTTGAAGAAAATAGCCCCACCCTAAACTACCCTTTACATGGAAAATTTTTCGAAAATTTTGACTTTCTTGAAAAACGGCTCTAACGATTTTGGTTAAAATGTCATATGTTTCAGATATTTTTATGACAAATGAAATGTATATCTTGAATTTTTTGGCTATAATCCCTGTAGTCGTATTTACTCTGGACGACTTTTGTATAACTGGTAAACCGTTAGAGATAGACCAAATCGTACTCTATAAAAAATGTAGATATTGCTAAAATACACAATTTATGTCTCAATAAATTTTCTTGTAAGGTGCACCATTTCGGAGATATTCCTCGTTATGTGTGCGAGTTTCGGAAAACTTAGAACTTTCTTGAAATGGATCATCGTTGTTCATTTTTTTATATGTTAAGTGTGCAGAGAGAACAGAATCTCAAAGCTTTAAAAGATTTGACTATCGCACAAAGCCTACTGTATTCTAGCATTCCCCTTGCACCTACAAGGAAATAAGCAATAAGATAATTTGTAAAAATGTTTATCTTAACTAACACGAAGAAGGTATAGGAATAAGAGTTTGTAAGTATGGTTAGTACAAGAGTAGAGAAAGTCATATGAGTGCAATATATTGGCTATATCTTCTCGTACCCAAATATAACTCTTTTACTGTCTCTACTATCTATAGTAACTATGCAGAGTATTGTATTTGACCCAAAATTTCGATGTCGAGTTTTCACCGAATATATGTTTTGAGACCTGAATCTAAAAAAGGCACTTTGAGAAAAAGATAATGTGTGTGTGTTTGTGTGCGCGTGCGCCTGTGAACAGCTTAGCTGAAAAATGATAAGTCGGTTAAAAACAAAGTTGGTGTTTACGTTTAATATATTTTAAGAATACGACACGAGGATACTACCCTTAACCTGGAAAAGTTTTCGAAAATTTTGATTTTCTCAAAAATGACTAACGTTTTCATTAAATTTTTATGGCAAATGAAATGTATATTTTGAAATTTCTAGCTATAGTCCATGCAGTCTTGTTTATTCTTGATGACTTTAGCGTAACTGTTAAACTGTAAGAGATAGACCAAACCTTACTGAACAAAAAATTTAGATCTCGAAAACACAAAATGTATTTCCAAATTACTTTTTTGTGGGGTGAACTATTTGGGAGATGTTCCTTGTTAGTTGTTCCAGTTTTGCAATACTCTAACTTTCTCCAATGAAAGATCGATCTTCACCTTTTGATCTCTTGTCTGTGTAAAAGCAACGGAATTTCAAAGTCTTCATATACAGACCAGCTTTGAAGGATTTGAGTATCACTCAAAGCCTATTTCCCTGGTACTTACAAGAAAATTAGCAATAAGAAATGTATGTCAATATTTATGTAGGCTAACACGAAGAAGATAGAGGAATAAGAGTTTGTAATGAGGTTGAAATACCCAGCTAAACAAAATTAGATTATAAAAAATCGCCAACATAATTTGTCTAGGCTGAGAGTTTGCCTTATGACAAGGTTAACATCGTTTTGTGTCGTTTCGAGGAACAAGTGAAGTTGCAGTTTCGTTGTCAAGAATAAAATATTGTTTGCTAAGAAAATGTAGCAATTTATCTCTTATATAGCAAGTTCGCTATTATTATTTACATTAAAAGGCGAGCCGTATAGAAGTTTGCAAAATAAAAGTAAAGTGTGTGGCAGAATAATAATGAAGCAGAAAAAAAGGAGAAATAAAAGAATAATAAGCTATCTTAAAATTTGGTGAGAAGCGCAAATATGAAACCGTATGTAAAGACTTATGTTAAACAGCAAGGCAAGATGTTGGACTTTTTAAAGTATGATATTAATTATGTGATGAAGGAAATCTTTTGACGGGAGTCAGCAACCCAGATTGTACAGTGTTTTGTGTGGATCTTCACAATAAAGAGGGCGGAGAAGGAGAAATGAAATTCTTCTCATTTTCTCTTTAATACGCACATTCCGAGAGTAGAGTTTCTTGTTTAATTATCATAAGTAATTCCACGAGTGATTCTCAAATTATCAATAAATTCTCGAGTCACGAAGTGACGAAAGAATTTATCTAGAGACTATTTTAGGATTTAAAGGGTGATATAGCCAATGAAATGTTATTTAAATGCTGTATTGTAATTAATAGCCTCTTAAAAGAAATATGTATGTAGCATGAATTGGTGTCCATTGGCGCGGACTACTAGATAATCATAATGATGCTCCAATTTTTACATGTTGGCAATGTCAGAAGTTGGGGTATCTGCTGCTCATTTGTAATTTCGTTCATTACAAACTTTTTCAAACGGATTCCAAATATATTTCCTGTTGTATTCTGTGTTCTGAGGTTTCTCACTTCGAATAATTTCATCTATTTCAGCACCAAAGCGAGAGTCAGCCATATTTGACACTTGAATAGCGGCTCTTTTGGATCAGATTACGTCAGCTGTTGAGGTTCTGTTGGCACAGTGCAGCTAGATTCTCTAACCTGATCATAGCATAAGAAACGCAAAGAACGTAATAATGAAATTCAGAGGAGGTGGTAATGAAATGTGATAATTTTTATGCGAAGGAAGGTGAAGTTGAAGTTGTTGTACACATGATTGGTTGATTTCAACCAACTCGCGTATCAGTGGAATAGTCTATATAATCTAGATATAGGTATATATACCGACGCTAGCCGAAGGAAGTCATCCCTTATCCTCTCCTCACCAAGACTGAAATATAGAAACATAAACAAAAATCTCACATCAGTAAGAATAGTTAATAGAAGAGTAGAGAATCGTATGAGTGCAACACATCAGGTTTTTTGAGAAGTGAAATTAATTAGCTTTAGAGCCTATTATCTGATTAGGATCAAACATTTGGTATGGCCCTAGCTTCGTAGTAAGTAATGGCCAAGTTGTTCTCGAGTTGAGCTTACAGTCACACACACATACACATGTATACTTGGCTTAGTTTACCAAACTGAAGTATTCCATACAAATGTTGGCATCACCTTAAAATGCAAATCCTTGAGTTCTCTTGTAAGCTGTGTTTGTTTTGCATTTTTCTTTATTTGATCCTGTCGCTTTCTTATCCCGCATTTTAATAGTAAACAGTGGCGTAGCGTAAAATAAAAAAATGGGAACGCTATAACTATGGCACTCTTTTCGCATTAACAATAAAGGCGACAGACATTATATTAAAGCGATTTCTCCTTATCTTTCCAAATTAGGTGATGCTGATCAATAAATTAATATTATTGTTTTAGCGAATTTTAGTGATGACTGCAGATTGAAGCGAAATTGATAAAAAACGCGAAATTCCAGAGATTTGGAGTATAAAAATTAGTTCTCACTTTCTCTTAAGTTCATTCCTGTGAATTGTTAAATTACAAAAAAGAATGAAGTAAAAATCTCAGTTACAAAAATATTGAAGTAATGACTGATGATTAAGAACGGTTCAACATATTTGAAAGTTGACCATTCTGTCATTAGCGAAACGATGGTCTGGGTAGATTAAACTTCATGGTAACTGATCCTTTTTATCTGGCTAAAGTGAGCGTAAAGGGATTGCCCTGGGTTGGGAAGAAGAAAAGGGTAGCGAATTCTTGTAAGACTAACTGCTTTGCACTTAGGCTTTAGTAAAGAATATTTTTCATTAAATACATTTAATAAAAATATAGAACTATCAAGAAATAAAAATAGTAAGATTATATATACATGTGTATGTGTGTGTATGTGTGTGTCTTAGCTGGTGTGGTATGTCACTCATTCTTATTATATGAATATCACGCGCATTTTGAACTGCTGTACAACAATTTTATTCGCAAAGAAACACAGTTGAAGACTCCGGAGTCAGAACCGCGCTATAGCATATGGTTAAACCCTGGCGCATATAAATGGGTATGTGAGGGTCTTGAGGAGGTGAGAGGGGCAGGCAAGAGGTAGGTGAGGGGTTTGCGGGCCATATGATATGCAGGCAGTGAAACGCTGACTCGTCTCAGCGTACGCTGCTGCCTTAGAACGGAACGGATTGACTTAGAAATTTTGTGTTTGCTGTTTTAGTTATATATAGCTGCTCAACAGTATGAGCTGCAAAAAAATCAGTGCTAAACGATTGTGTAAAATAATTGTCCTATTAGAAAACAAAATAAGTATAAAATACAGAAAAATAAGGGGGACGCGCAGATTACTAGCGTGTCCCAAAGCTACGCCCCTGATAGTCGTATATTGCGTACCAAGAACTGCAAGTGATACTTATCAGGTCGGGAATGCAATTTGGGACTTTACCAAATGTTCGAGATCTTATAAGTAACTTACAGTTCGTGGTTAGTCAATTACTTTTTGCAATACTTGAAAAACCCGTAAAAGACAATAATAATAAATCGAAATTGCTTTTCCACACTTTAACATTTTGAAAAAAAAAATGAGTTCCCAATCTGAACAAATGAAAAGCTACATCTACATTATATGGGTTGTAGTGTTTAACGCCCGCTTTTACTACATATGGCACTGCAGGCGGTGACACTGGTGATCAATGGAATGAAGATGGAGCACCGGTGGAATGAGATGGTGGGGGAAATCGGAGAACCCGGAGGAAACCCGCCCCAACGTCGCTTCGTCCACTCCTCATTATATGGGCAAAGCCTTCTTACTCTTCTCACTCTTTTGTTAATGGATTTTGTAATAAATTCTTTACTTGAAGTGACACATGTCTTGGCTTCTAGGCTATTTGTTTATGTGGCCGAATTGTATCTTTTGGCTTTTGATAGTTATTATTAAGCAGTAAAAGTTTCTAAAAATGAGCGACATTGCTATTGAAAAAGCTGTGGATTTAGGATGTGCATTACTTTTACCAGCGAAGTCGTAACAAAGATACGCTGAAGCTTACAATGCTTTCCGAAAGTGGTGCTTTAATAAAAACGTTTACAGATATACGGATGATACAGTTTTATTGGCATATTTTGCTAAGGATTCATTAATAACTTAGTTTTAGGTTAGTATGCTGTTGGGTATGACGTCATTTCCTACTCGTACTGTAAGTATTAAAGACCAATTCAGCTGGTATCGAAGTATTAAAGACCAGTTTTAGCCTTGTGGCCATGGTGATTAATAAGTATTGTAAATTTAGCTTACACTACCAAATATATATTTGCAATGGTTAACTTATGTTTGAAGTATTACAAAAAATTATTTATGCACACCTTAATTAGACGTTTTTATTAACCCAGTTATTTTTGTACTTTTATCACATATCTTATTTAGATTTAATCCTTTTAGTGTAAGAAATGGAAATGGCAACAAAATATATTTTAGGTTATAAACTATTGTGACGCAGGCCGCGCTGCAAAACGAAATACGGTTGGGGCCAAGTTGCCCCACCCCACTGCCGGTGCTCGTGTCAAAGGCGCTCAAGCTCAGACTGCTTCACGCGACTGTTATGAACACGTGACAACGATCAGAGCGGCAGAACCAAAATAGGTTTTTTAAATCATTCGAAGAGTGCGCTGCAGCCGGTGTATTTGGAGAAGCTCGAGAAAGGACAATGTTACGTCATCTCTGCTATAACCCATGTATATATTTTGTAAATAGACATAACTATAAGTACCACGTAAATTTAAGTCTGTTAGCTGGCCCTGATGTACCAGCATCAGACCATATTCACGAATAAAATAAACTGAAACTGAAAGTGAGTCAGTTCAGCGTTTAGTTTTAGTGCGTGCATGAGCTACATGGGTAGGTGAGAGAACCGTCAGTCGTGACGGAAAATAGGCACGCAGTTAATGTTTGTTGAGTGATCCTACGGTCAAACTCAGCTGTTCGAGAGACAGAGAAAGTGAAGAAAGACAGAAAGGTGTGAGTTACGGTTACGAGTGGAAAAGAGCTGTGAGTTGTAATATCACGACTGTAGACTGTGTTAACGTCAGTGAAAAAGAACTGTGTTTTTGTGCAAACATTTTTGAAGAAAATAAAGTGAGATAAAATAGTTGCAATGGATTTTGTCGTCTTTCTCACACTGGTGCCAGGAGTGGCATTTGTCGAATTGTCGTTTTGTCACAGTATTGTTTGTCATATTTGTCAGTAATCCTAAAAGCAACACAGACTAGCTTAAGTTTTCATATTATTCAACGATATAATTATTTTGCAGTAGGTACATTTGAGTGAGATAAAGAAATGAACTCGCACAAGTTGGGAGGATTTTACTTTTCTCTGTAATTGGCTGGATAGAGGGGATATGTCACCCTAGACAGAACCGAAGGTTTGTCTCGCTGTTCTCTGATCGTGATTTACCCGGAAAACTACAACTAACAAGACAGCTGCTGCAACTGCTATTCCAATTTACAGACGTCTATCATTAATAGAGGACAGGGCTTCACGTTTCTGATTGCATGCTGTTACACTGAAATAACCTCCAACAAGACTACACTTTTATGTGCCAGTTACTGTACATCAATGCGTGAAATTGTAAACAGAAGCACATGACTAGAGAAAAATGGAAATATGAATCTTACTAGAATAAATAAGATTCTACGGAGCAATGGGAGATTAAATGTTAACGAAATAACGTGACGCGACACGTTACCAGCACGCTACAAGGGGAGCTGAGTAGTGAGTGAGTGCGTGAGTGAGTGAGTGATGAGTGAGTGAGTTGTGAGTGAGCCAATGAATGAGTGGGGTTTAAGGACCCGTCGACGAGGTCATTGGGGCCCGATTCTGTGACAAAGCAACTGAATACTGTAAATCTAAATTATAAACTGTAGAAAAATTGAGTCAGAACACAGTACTGGGCCGAATTAAGGATTAATCAGATGAGACGCTATTTCCTCAAGGAAGTTGAAAGTTTTATCAGTTTTTATATTGTACGTATGTAACTGATTAATATTATCCCACTTTTAAGTCTCCAACTCAAATAATTTCAAATTTCAGGCAGAAAACCGACTGAAGATTTGAAAAATATCCATTGTTATTATTTTGTAATATATATGAGGCTACTAATACTCTGTGAAGAAAATGAGACACAGTATATAAACTGCAAATATATTTATATACTAATTTTCACCATTAGAGCAGTGCTAGTTTTATAGAAAAAATCTGATGTGTTGCACTCACATGACTTTCTCTACTCTAGTACTAACCATTCTAACAAACTCTTATTCCTATATTTCCATGTTAGTTAAGATAAACATTCGTACAAATTATCTTATTGCTTATGTCCTTGTAGGTGCAAAGGAGATATTAGAATACAGAAGGCTTTGTGCGACAGTCAAATCTTTTAACCTTTGAGATTTGAGATTCAGTTCTCTTAGCACGATTAACATATAAAAAAATGAACAACGTTGTTGCATTTCGCTAAAGTTCTAAGTTTTGCGAAACTCACACATATAACAAGGAATATCTCCATAGTGGTTCAGCCTACAAGAAAATTTATTGACACATAAATTGTGTATTTTAACAAGATCTACATTTTTTGTATAGTATGGTTTGGTCTATTTCTAACGGTTTACGAGTTATGCAAAAGTTGTCCAGAGTAAATACGACTACAGGGGCTATAGCCAGAAAATTCAAGATATACATTTCATTTTTCATAAGAATATCTTAAATATATGGTATTTTAATTAAAATCGTTAGAGCCATTTTCAAGAAAATAAAAATTTTCGAAAAATTTTCCATGTAAAGGGTAGTTTAAGGTAGGGCTATTTTCTTCAAAATCTTCGTGTCACATCCTTCAACGACATTAAATTTAAGTACCAACTTTGGTTTTTAACCTAATTTTCGTTTTTGAGTTATGCTGTCCACAGACTGACAGACTGACAGACTGACACACACACACAGACACACAGACACACATACGGACCTTTTTCTCAACATACTTCTTTTGGATTCAGGGGGCCTCAAAACATATATTTCCGGTGAAATCTTGACATCGAATTTTTGGGTGGAATACAATACTTCCCCTACAGTACAGAAAGTAAAAAGAACACGAACTTCACATAGTTTAACATTGTGATAGGGTGTACCATCTCTCCTTAAGGCTTGTGGATTCTCCTATTCCTCTTGTACCTATTAGTAGTAGCCGCACGTGCTTTTTTAGAATTTTTGTCCGGCTACACTGAACGAAGTTTTGTTTACAGCGATGGATCGGAGAGCACTAACGGTGTTGGATGTGCTTATGTTTATGGAACCGAACCACATAGATTCGGTTTCCATAATAGCACTTCCATTTATACTGCAGAGTTTTATGCAATTTACCGAGCGGTTTTATATGCACCCCGACGTAAATTTGGTGACTGCTTGATTTGGAGTGATTCGCTTAACGCACTTTAGAGCCCTCGTGAGCTGTACAAATCCCATCTTATTGTACAAAGTATCCAGGATGCCTCCATGTTTTACACACTTCTGGTGTTGACGTGGTGTGTGCATGGATTCCTGGTCACGTAGGTTTGACGGGGAATAAAATGGCGGATTTGGCAGCAAAGACGGCAACTACAGAACTCAGTATTACCATCTCTCGTGTTACTGCGCAAGACTTTAGGCTTGAAGTGCGGAGAGCGGTGCTGTCATGCTCTCGGCTCTCGGCGGTAATAAGCTTACAGAAGTGAAAGAACTTCCGATAAACTGGGTAACTTCTCGCATATCTCGTGGCGAGGAGGTTAACTTGGCTCAGTTGCGAATTGGTGACTGCAATTTTTCGCATGGTTACCTATTTAAACTTGACCCTGCTCCTCTATGTCCGCTGTGCGACAACCTGTTGTCAGTCCGTCACGTGCTGCTAGAGTATTCGTCTCTAGGGCACCTTTGAGATTCTCTCCAGCTGCCTGCCAGGGTTGCAGAGGTCTTAGCGGACGACCAAACAGCGGTTGATAGAGTTTTAAAGTTTTTAGCGAACAGTAACACGAGTTTACGGATTTGAAACTTTATATGTATCTTTTTTATGCTTTTCGACATATTTATCACCTTGTTTTAAGTCTGGCTTTTGCCACTCTGTTTTATATATATATATATATATATATATATATATATATATATATATATATACTTTCTTCTTTACTAGTAATTTTATTTTATTTCTAAGGGGCTGATGGTCATGCAGTTGAGCGCCCTTAAACCTGAATCTCTCTCCCTGGATGCCGAAAAAGTAGTTAAAAAGGGCATGCCTGGACGTCTGGTATCCCTAACAAAATTGCCCATTGTTGTAGCAAAGCTCGGTTCAACTTTAACGCCCAATTTTAGCAAATGTTTACAATTAGCCCTAGCAATGCCAACCCTTATTACAGAACTTATACGACATTACTACTTGTAATGTCTATAAAGGTAATATATTTAACATTATTTAACTGTTTATTTTCTAGTTCTTTACATGAGTCACATTATACCAACGGGGGTACTTTATGAGTACCTTGATACTTCATTGTTTCTCAAAAAGACCAACAATGAAACGTTTGAAACAATGACGCAATTTAACAATAGAAATAGTAATTGAAAACAATTATTAACTAAATGCCTTTAATCGAAAAATTAAAAAGCAGAGTTTAAAAAATTACAGAAGGTGGGCACAAAGTATCCCCCTCCCCGCTGGTATATATTACACAACATAATATCGCACTTGCATTCAAACGGGATATGCCCTGCTTTTATTTGCGGCACCTTTTTTTTAATATAGAAAATACCTAAGTTGTGCAGAATCCCAATCATGTCCTTTTCTGTAAACTTCTTGAGTTTTTCTACTACATTACAGCCATGCAAAGAGAGGTGATATTTCACTCTAACATGGCGGCCAGACTGACCTTTGGTGTACGTACTAGAACACACTGCAAGCATTCGCACTATCTGCCCGCCACGCCGAGAACGGACCCTCTAGAGTTCTCTATAGGATCATGTTGATAAACATACCTGATATGAAGAAGGGAAGAAAATGAGTCAATGGATTAAAGAAGCTACCCCAGCATTTGTCTAACGATACAGAATAATCCAAGTCAGGTTGCCGATCGACGGGGATGGATCCCGCGAACTTCCGAATGCAGGCCGCAGACGTTACCACCCGAGTCATCCCCCCTCCCTCGATATCTAGAATGTATATATTCAGACCAGAGTTGTAAAACTACCGTAAGCTGCAGTAGTCCTATCACAAGTAGGGAGCAAACCTTCATACAGGGTAAGAAAGGTTGCGGAGTATGGACTATAGGAAGTAGGAGGAGTCAGTCTGTCACATGATCGCAGCACACAGGAGGCTAGGTACAGTCGACGCTTGAATGTTGTTGCATAACTTATACTCTATGTTGTCACGATTTAGAATAAAATAATACTCCCAAATTCTTGTACAAGTTCGTGAATATTTCGATTTTCATGCTGGAGGCATTTTCTTCTGGGTGAAACAGCGAGAGACACTATGCTTTGTAGGTAGTGAGGCCAGTTGTGTTTTGTGATTCACGCTCTGCCCATGTGGTGGGTAACTTGCGATCGCCTCATTTCGCTATAGCTGTATAAAGATTCGAACCTTAATCATAAGTAAGGGTAGACTTGGGCAGTTTTCCTGGTAGAGTTTAAGAATCTATACGCGTTACGTGCGCGTTAGATGTGTTGCATACCTATCAGGCGTTACCTGATATTGATTGCGTTGTTTACATGTTTTGATCTGAAACTGACGTAAGGTATATAAAATGCCGCCTAACCTACCTACGGAGCATTACTGTCTTCAAAAACATTTGGAAGCTCCTCGAAGTATACAGTTCATATCGAAGACAGTGATAGTGATAGTGACAGTGATAGACGATTAATTTATTTTGAACTGAAACGTACATTGATTATAGCCACCAAACTTATGATCACAGTTTGTGGTGTTCATTATGTTTCGATTTATCATTGGATTTCTTAATTCATTGTATTTTATATTATCTTTCTGTTCCTGCCAACCTACCAATATTGCGGTAATGCTACCATTTACTACGTCATTTATGTACTGTACCAAAATGACACTTTTGGTAGAGCGCAACTCTAATGCAGACCATGGTTATTTCCATCAAGACCACGTATCGTTTTATTTGATAAATCAGTAAATAAGTATTTGAAAGGAAGACGATTATGTAAATGAAAAACAACCTATAAGTGAACGAAATGAAATACAGCAATCGTTCACGTGAAAGCTATGCTTTGTTCTAACAAAGAGAGGAAAATTTATGTAAAAAAATAGCAAAATGAGTAGAGATAACACCCAGTTCTCTGAAAAAAATGATAAAAAAGGAACAAATTATGTTCGTATGAAAGAATTCCAATAGAGCCGGCATGTTAACATTTGCGCCTGAACGACAAAAAAAGAATTCCAATAGAGCCGGCATGTTAACATTTGCGCCTGAACGACAAAACCGATAATATCGATGCTGGCATTGAAACGTGCGTTTGAGAGGCGATTCAGGCCTGCCAGCCTTTGTAACGCCTCGGTTAACACACGTATATAAGAGCTGAGAATGCTTAGGCGACACAGACCTTCTTTGTGTCATAAACAGGGTGTTTCTTATATCATTCCACATAGCACGAATTTTCTATTACAATGTCAGCTTTACATAGAAAACATACACATGCACACCAGAGAGAGAGAGAGAGAGAGAGAGAGAGAGAGAGAGAGAGAGAGAGCGAGGGGGTTTTCCCGTATAATACTCTTTTACAAATTGCAATATTTACATACCTATTTCTCATGTAAAATAATTTTATATCTGAGTTTAATCAAGGATTAGAACACAAAGATTCAAAGGAACGCGTCGGTGGCGCTCTCATTTGCGATATCGCAATATATTGTGACAAAATGATAATTTGAAAATCCTACTGACGCCAAGGCAACAAAGACCAAGAGTCCAGTCCAGTTATTTTTATTTGTCACTTTATTCTCCTTCAATGTGTTTACGCAACAGTTTTCTTTTACTGACGTTAAACACAGTCTTCAGTCCTTCGTGATATTACACCTTAGAACTGTTTTCTTCTCGAACCTTCACTCTTTCCATTCTCTCTTTCTTCACTTTCTCTGTCTCTCAAACAGCAACTTAGACCATGAAAATCACTCAACACTCATTAACTGCTTCGATGTCTGGCTTTCAACTCGACGGTACACACGCAACTGACACACACTCACTAAAACTAAAAACTGACTGACTCCCCAACTCTCATTGTATATAATGATAATTATGTAACATGCACCTCTCGCGAATCTCTACAAATACGCCGGCCACCGGAAACTTCTCGAATAATCTCGAAAACCGTACGTGTTGCAGCTTGGATTATCACATAGTACCTGGGCGACCGAGCTTCGCTCGGCCTTTTTTGCCTCTGTTTTTGTGAAATTCTTCTGTTTTCCGTTTTTTTCTTTATGAGAGAAGATACTTACTAAGATTAACCTGAAAGGCAAAACGTTAACTAAATAATATTTTTTGTCGCAATTGTTAAGAGTCCTCTCCGAGATACAAGAGATATAGAAGTACATACAAATATTTCATAAAAATCATCATATCAGCTCAAAAACATCTACTACTAAACGCAGGCCTACCCCATAGATATCCACCTAGTTTGAGGTTTTTGTCGAGTATTTGTTCCATTGTGGAGTTCAGTTCTTTGGTACTGCGATTGACTCTAGGACGTAACACTTTGGCCAAGATGCTTCATATTTCCGTCGAGTTCTTCCATGGCTTCTTTAGCCCCGGCCAGTAGCTCGTTAGTATTCTCGGATAGATCTATCTTCATACTGGACATTCCCGCCTTCATCTTTTCCATTTCGGAGTTTATATTTCAGATTCGGCTTTCATATATGTTTCCTCTGTTTCATTCCGGAATTAATTTCTTTCCCCATCTTGGCTAACATTTGTTTCATCAATTGTTCCATATCATGCTTTTCGTCGTACTCCTGACACCAATTGTGATTACTTTACTTTTTTAAACTATTTCTTTATTTTTTATTAAAACACCGGACCGACACTAAGTAAAAGCACTATTGAAGAATAAAGACTACAGGAAGAAAAGCTGGTTGATAAAGTCATGTGAGTGTACTGTGCATCTCTGTTTCAATCACATAGAAAACTGTATGAACTGTTCGTAATTGTTCGTGGAAGTGGGAGTAGTGAAAGAAATGTGATTGTGTTTTACTAAAGAAAAATGTGTAGAAAAACCGTGTGAATGTTATACGTTGCACTTATATTTCAAATGTATGGAAAAATGTATGGACTGCTTGTAGAAGAGGGAGTAGTATGTTAGGCAAAAGAAAAGGGAGTAGAGAAAAACATGTGAACGTAATACGTTGCGTGGTAAAATGCATTGCATAAAAACTTTCACCATGAAAACACTTAGATATGTCAATTTTCATGGTGATCGGTCAGTCTGTTTTGGAGTTTACTCACTCTTCAGCATACAATATGTAGAGGCGTTGGTATGTATGAAGTTGATAAACGATAGGAATAACATGTGAATTGTTACCTAAACAAACGTGAGTAGAGAAAATAGTATGAATGCAATACGTTGTATTTCTTTTAAAACATATAGCAAATTGTATGAATTGTATGTTGAAGGGTGAGTAGCGAAAGAAGACTGATTGTGTCTCGTAAAGAACAATTAGTAGAGGAAATCGCGTGAATGTAATACGTTGCATTTATATTTATATTTCATCATAGAAAATTATATGAATTGTATGTTAAAGGGCAAACAGAGGATACATGAATGTGCTTCGTAAAAAAAGCTAGTAGAAAACCATTTGAAAGCAATATATTGTGTACTAAAATTGTTACTATAAAAGCTTTCTCCATGAAAAGAATACCTGTATGTTCCGAATTTCGCGGTGATCGATTAAACGGTTTGAGAGATTAACAGTTACATATATACAAACATCCAATTTGTATATATGATAGGAATTGTTTGTAGAAGAGTGCGTAGAGAAAGAGATGCGAATGTGTTACCTAAAAGTAAGTAGAGAAACCACTAAATGTAATATGCAGCATTTCTATTTCAAACATACAGGAAATTGCATGACCTGTTTGTAGAAGAGCGAGTAGAGAAAGAGATGTGAATGTGTTACCTAAAAGTGAGTGGAGTAAACGGAGTGAATGTAAAAGCATTTCTATTTCAAACATACAAAACATGGTATGACTTATTTTAAAAACGAAGATAAATTTTGTGGGTGTAAAATCGCGTTTTTATGGAAATTGTTCATAGAAGAGTGAGTAGAGAAAGAGATGAAAATGTGTTACCTAAAAGTACTTAAGTAGAGAAAACACTGTGAATGTAATATGAAGCATTTCTATTTAAAACACAGAAAATTGTATGACATTTCTAGAAGAGTGAGTAGAGAAACAGTTATGAATGTGTTACCCAAAAGTTAGTAGAGAGTACAGTGTGAATGTAATACATAATATTTCTATTTCAAACATGCAAGAAACTGTATGACTTCTTTGTAGAAGAGTGAGTAGAGAAACAAATGTGAATGTGTTACCTAAAAGTGAGAGGAGAAAACAGTGTGAATGTAATAGCATTTCTATTTCAAACATAATGAACATGGTACGACTTATTTTAAAACTGGGGATAAAAATGGTTTTTGGTGTAAAATCATGTTTTTTATGGAAAATTGTTTATAGAAGAGTGAGTAGAGAAAGAGATGTGAATATTTTACGTACAAGTACTTAAGTAGAGAAACCACTGTGAATGTAATGTGCAGAATTTCTATTTCAAACATGCAGAAAATTGTATGACTAATTTGTAGAAGAGTGAGCAGAGAAGGAGATGTGAATGTGTTACCTAAAAGTGAGAAGAGAAAACAGTGTAAATGTAACACGTAGCATTTCTATTTCAAACATCTACAACATTGTATGACGTTTCTTGAAGAGTGAGTAGAAAGATATGCGCATGTGTTACCTAAAAGTGAGTAGAGAAAACAGTATGAACATAATATGTAGCATTTCTATTTCAAACATACGGAAGATTGTGTGACTACTTTGTAGAAGAGTGAGTAGAGAAAGAGATGTGAATGTATTACCTAAAAGTGACAGGAGAAAACAGTGTGAATGTAATAGCATTTCTATTTCAAACATACAGAACATGGTATGACTTATTTTAAAAGTGGAGATAAAAATGATTTTTGGTGTAAAATCATGTTTTCTATGGAAAATTGTTTATAGAAGAGTGAGTAGAGAAAGAGATGTGAATGTGTTACCTTCAAGTGCTTATGTAGAGAAACCACTGTGAATGTAATATGAAGCATCTCTATTTCAAACATACACAAAATTGTATGACATTTGTAGAAGAGTGAGTAGAGAATCTGTTACCTAAAAGTGCGAAGAGAAAACAGAGTGAGAAAAAAAAAATACATATCTATATTATACTATAAAAAAATTACATATCTATATTATACTATAAAAAAACAAACAAACAAAAAACAAAAAAACAAAAAAAAAACAACAAAAAAAAAAAACATATATTTTCTCATAATACTTAACCAAAACACATGCACATCATACGCACATGACAATCTGCCCCACCGCCGAAGATCTCCAAGCACACGACACACAAAAAACCAAGCTAGGCTGAAGAGGGGAAACCCTAAGCAGCCCGGGCATGGTGTATACCATGTCCAAATTCCTCACTTTATTATTATTATTCAGAGTGAGTGTAATAGCATTTCTATTTCAAACATACAGAACATAGTATGACTTATTTTAAAACTGGGGATAAAATTTTTTTTTGGTGTAAAATCACGTTTTTTATGGAAAATTATTTTTAGAAGAGTGTGTAGAGAAAGAGATGTGAATGTGTTACCTAAAAGTCAGTAGAGAAAACACTGTGAATATAATATACATGTATACAAAAATTTAACCAGATCTTTAGAGCCGTTTCTGAAATACAGGGAATATACCTATATACAAAATATGTAAAATCGCGTTTTTTCGGGAATTACACCTATATAGATGAACTTAGAAAGCAAAACCCTATCTGAATACAAAATTTGATCGAAATCGTTAGAGCCATTTCCAAGTTGCGCGGAATATATATACAAGAATTGCTCGTTTAAATATATAAGATTCATTGACAGTCGCACGAGTCTGCCTGACTGTAGAGCCTTTAATGCATGAGCCGCCACTGGTGTGGGGCAACCTGTCCCCGAGCTTCCTTTGATGTGCGCCACCGCCTGCGTCACATTATGCTCATATCTTACGATGAACCTGCCATTGTTTAATATGGAAGCACGAATCAAAGGTGGCTGACCGACAAACCTAACACAAAGTGACGGAATTCCTCCCTTTCTGCTTCAAAAAACCTACATGAATAATTTGGTGCCGCACAATTTAGAAAGTTTGCCAACAAAAATGATGTGTACGTATGTCTGTGTGTGTAAAAATCTAAAAGTCTGAAACAATAACCAGCATAAAATAGGAAACCCCCAGATTTACACTAAGCGACTACCAGGAAATATTCAACAGTCCATCCCAGTAAAATGGGACTAATAAGTAAATTACAACGCTGTCTGTCTACCATTTTCGTATGAACTTCACTTTGGCTCCACTCAGAGTAATTTTATGTCATGAAAATTCTCAAATTTAGTAAACACGCATACGTAAAATATCAATAAGGCAGGTGAATTAATAACGACAGAAAATTTACCAAACGGTCTGGTCAAATCGGGTCCCTTGCTAGAATATGACTGTAGGTCTCTATGACAACTTGCGGAGCGTGACAGCATCTCGACAGAAAGGCGATCTGTTGTACCTATACCTGTGTCGGGGTACCCCCGGGAGAATGGATGAGGTGACTGGATCATAAGGGGGGCTGGAACGTTGGCGGGGTCCCTACATTTGCCCAGTTAGAAGCACCCCCACTGAGGGTGGCTCGGCACGGTTCAAAGAAAAATGACATTTATACACGGCCTCAAAATATTTCTACTATCAACAGGAATAACAAATCTTTCCTGTGGAATTTAAGTTTTGTGAGACAAGCTATGTGGTATAAGAAGGTCATATCTAGAAAGTGATGTTGATCAGCTAGTTTCCTCTTGTAGGTTCAGTAGGCAATCTGTCACTAGATGTTTAGGCTTTGCTATTAAAACTGGGAAGTAAATTTCCATTCAGCCCTTTTTGTGACAAATAGCTTTTTTACTTTCTCTACTGCGTCCTATAGTAGGGTAATATTGTATTCAATCCAATAATACGATATCGAGATTTCGCCGGAAATACGTCTTGAGGTTCCCTGAATTAAAAAAAATGCATTATTAGAAAAAGGTTCTTGTGTATGTGTGTGTGTTTGTGTGTGTGTGTGTGTGTGTGTGTGTGTGTGTGTGTGTGTGTGTGTGTGTGTATGTGTGCGCGCGCGCACGTTTTTGCGCCTGTCTGTGAACAGCATAACTCACAAACAAAAATTCTCTTAAAAGCCAAAGTTGATGCATAAGTTTAATATCTTTCAAGGATGCAATACAATGATATTGAAGAAAATTCCTCCACCGTAAACTATCCTTTATATGGAAAACGTTTAGAGAATTTTGATTTTCTAGTTAACGAGTTTGATGAAAATGTTATAAGTTTAAGTTATTTTTATGACAAATGAAATGTATATTTTGAATGTTCTGGCTATAACCAATGCATTCCTATTTACTGTTGACTTTTGGATAACTAGTAAACCGTAAGAGACAAAACAAGTCTTACTATACAAAATACTGAATGTGTCGTTAAAACAAACAAGTCATGTCCAAATGCATTTTTTGTGGAGTGAATTATTTCGGAGATGTTCCTTGTTAAGTGTGTGAGTTTTGCAATACTTATACGTTTCTGAAATGGAAGGTCATTATTCACCTTTTTATCTCTTGACCGTGAACAGAGAACGGAATTTCAGAGCAATAAAAGATTTGACTATCGCTCAAAGCCTACTATACTCCCATACTCTCCTTGTAGCTACAAGAAAATGAGCAATAAGAGAGTTTCTGCAAATGTTTATCCCAACTAACATGACGATAGAGGAAGAATTAGTAAAAGAATAGAGAAAGTTATGTGTGTGCAACACAACAGATTTTTCAAAGGAAGTCAGCCCTCGACTGGATTGAACTACAAGCGGAGGAAATTCCACACTCAGGGCAATTATATGTAAGACCCTTGAAAGGAAGAGATGCGATGAGAGCGCCCTATGGGACTGCTAGAACCCGAGCGAGGGAGTGAGTCAGCGTGAGGGTCCCTAGAGTGTGCTGGAGATTTTTCATCTCGACACCGGTGTTCACCAAGCAGCCGCCAGCCTCATGGGTTTGGACAGCGGTCCCCTCCCCCCGAGCAGGTCAGCAGTTACTCGTCGCAAAGTTGCCACGCAGCAGCACCAAACTCACAGATCACCAACACTTCCGACTCCGGGTTTCGACAATTCAATACTTCCCTTCAGCCTTTGATATGAAAATTGCTAAACATTTGTTGTTCCATAAAACTACCTTGTAATTCTTTTTCTGAATCTAGTGGTATTAGACTGTGCACATTTTGAATTTAAAAAAAGCTTAAATGTGCATTTAATAATTTCATGTAAAATTTCGTGAAAATTAAATATAACAAAGAATGTTAATGATAAAATTGAAATTAATTTCCAATTAAGAAGATGTATTGACGGAATAAAAGCTGCTAACTTATTATCCAAAGGTTTAAATCCATTTTACATCTTATTTTAAATTTATGTGACCAGATGACAATAAGGTATAGTACTCTCGATTGCAATCCAACGATTGCAATTGGATCTTTTTTTATCTGAACCTGCTAGTCACATCTGTGATACGTTGTGTTCTGAATATTATCATCTCTTTACTAGATTTCCTATACAATATGGGCGATCCATAAAGCGATTATTCAAAAGTAAGTTTGTTGTTCAAATAATGGACATAGAACCGTCCACTTGAAGTCTTATTGTTCTGACAGTGTTTATGGATTGATGTAAAACAAGGAAGGTTAAGCAAATGAGCGGAAGTCGCCACATGATGCCAATTTGTAGTTTCAGGGAGATTAATGAAGGTTCTCCACCAGATAATAATGTTTGCCTTCTTAGTGGCTTTTATTCACCGTGGCTGTGGTCAGGTTTGCTGGTTAGGCACTTGTTTTAGTAATGAAACATTAAGTGTAATATCGGCTTTTCGATCGACATCTATTGGAGCTATGAAGCAATATGCACGACGAATCTATAAGCTCACGTTAATGCTCTTAATAAACCATGCATCCTTGTTGTTCCATTTTGGTGAATAACCCAGCAACAGAAGGTTATGTAAACAGTGTCATATATAGAATGTTTAATTTTATGTGTGGATTAGGTGTATTTACATTTTTCAAAGTTCTTTTAAGTACTTGTTGTTGAACAATGTTTTTTTAGAGTTTATTTAACATTTGGTTTTCGTGTAACAACTCATATTTTGACATTTTGTCTCAAACCCACTCGTAGTTGTACCGAGCCTTTGGTAGCTGTTTTCTTCCCAGCTAACGGATAATTTTAGCATGATGGTTTTCGCCTTTAAAATGCATCGAAAGCTTACAATCTAATTTATATGGACGATATCTTAAATATATTTAAAGCGGAAGCACTATCAGGTGTTCATATTGGAGGAACTGAAATACAAATCTTAGCATATGCAGACGACCTAGTAATTATACAAGATTCAAGGAAAAGCTTCAAAAACCAGTTTACTTATTATGTCAAATTATAAAGGAGCACAACTTTAAAAAATATATTTTTAAAATTAAAATCGTGGCACTCCAGGGTAAATATCCGGTAAGAGCAAATATTATATTGCAAGATAAATGCCTGGCACAAGTACATCGTTTAGATTATTTAAACTGCGATATTGTTAATAATTTTGATCAATATATTTCAAATAAATTAAAGAGCCATCAAATGATGTATGGAACAATTAAAACAACATTAAGAACAGCTGGAGTGGACACTAAGATGATGTCATATAAAGTAATAATTGTACTGGCCTCGATCTATACCTGTGAGTCCTGGACATTGAACAAAAAGGATTGCAGTCGCATTCAGGCATCAGAATTGAGATTTCTTAGATCAGTGTTAGGATACACAAAACTGGATAACATAAAAAATAAAGAAATTAGAAATGGATATAATGTACATACACTAAATGAAAAAAAATAGAGGAATGCAGGTATAAATGGAAGTAACATCTGAATAGAATATATGACAGGGGAGTACCTAAAAATAATTGTTCTTATAAGCCTAGAGGACGACGTGACCCTAAACGACCAAGGCAGAGATGGGATGAGATTGAAACAGGCCACTTGGACTAAACCATAAAAGGAAGAAGAAGATTACAATGTATAAATTGCGCTAGAATAGTTATTAGTATATATACTATTGGTTTAATTTATTTTCGGGTCAACTGAGAGGCAGACAGATCTGCTGAACAAGGCAATGACTGTTTAAATATTACACGAGATGTGGTATAATTATTAGTAAATTCCATTATTTCTAGAGCTTCTAGAGCAAAACTCAGATAGAAAAGGACGGTCCAAGTTCAGTGTACACAGGTGCAATTATGATCAGGTAAAGAAACGTCCCGGACCACCTCCGTAGCGCAGTTGGTAGCGCGCCTGCCTCTGGCGCAGAGGACCCGGGTTCAAACCCCGGTACCAGCATGGAGATTTTCCCTCTGCTGGGAGGTTTGGCACGAGGTGCACTCAGCCTCGTTAGGTCCCGGGGGGACCAATTGAGGAGCTACTTGATGGAGAAATGGCGACCCCAGGACGAGAAGGCCGTATTCCTTGCAGCTAGTATCCACGCCGTGTTTATCTTCTGAGGGTGCGTACCTTGAAAAGAAGACTCGAGGAACATGTTGGGAATGAAACATAGTCACGTACACACACACAGCTGCGCGAGGCAGCCTGGCTTGAACGCCTTCTTTCCCTGTCGGACCAGCATATGGTGTGAAGCAGACCGATCTCTGTCCGTCCACTGTTGTGCGCTGAGTCAGGCGTCACAGTATAATAAATGTAACCAATTGTTGGTAGTTCAATCCCACATTGTAAAGTTATAAGGACCTACACTGAAGTGCGATTGACCAGGAACAGCACGCTACAGTTACGTTTGTTTTTAAAGTGATTAACTTATACATTTATATTGCACAGAGCTTCGGTGATCTCTTAACCTTCCTAGACTAAGAGCTTTGCGGTAACCGAAAAAGAAATTCGGTTTATAAACTGTATTGCCCTAGGATACTGGTGTAATTGTGTTTGGTCCGAGCTCCCTTGTTGAAAAACTAATAAACCCTCCATCTCTGTGTGTTCATTAACGAAGCGAATTATTTTTCCCTTCTCCTACCCGTAGAGCATTAAGCACTGGCTTCCGCCATTACATTAGCTTTCTTGTGCCATATGAGAACATATAAATAATCCACTGGTACCCGTCCTAATGAGCAGCAAATACTTTTTTTTTTTTAATATTTTGAGTCAGAGCAAGTAGGATTTCCGCATTCCTTTCCTGATACATGTTAGGGGTCATTATAGATGCACTATCCTCTTTAAGAACCACCACATAGAAGAACAAAGTTTCTGTTTTCTCTAGAGCTGAATGTGCGTAACTTATATTGTAATGTGAATTACAAAATCATGCTTCAGGTAGACTTGGCCAGCTGTTGTAGTTATGCCAACTACTAAAATCGCTTGTGATATGATGGAGAACAGTCCTGTTTTGCTACGTATTTCTTTGAAACAAAGAAATAATAATGGGACAAAATGACAAACTCCAGTCCAGTTACTTTTCTATCACTTTTTTCCTTCTATCCTTCTGCACAAAAGCACAGTTCTATTTTACTGACGTTAACATAATCTGCAGTCTGTGATATTGCAGCTCACAACTGTTTTCTTCTGGTAGCCTTCACTCAGTCCTTTCGCTGTCTCTCTTCGCTTTGTCCATCTCTCATACACCAGCTCCGACAATACAATCACTCCACATTCATTAAAACTTCTTCATTCCGACAGGACGTATCTTTCAAAGCTGTCTCGCACTCACTGGCGTACTGACCGACTCAAAATTGCGACTCTCTAAGTCTTCTGCTGATTCTTCGCTCCTTATATAGCGAGGATGACGTAACATGGAACTTTCGCGAGTTTATTCAAACAAGCTGACTGCCGAACACTTCTCGAGTCATCTGGAGAAAACACCTTTTGCTTTTGCGCTCTCTTTATTGTCACGTGCTTACTTGCGTGAGTGGTGTGGGGAAGCTTGACCGTGAGCGCCTTCGATAGCCCCGACCGTCCCTTGTTGTGCGCCGCATGCGGAGCCACAAGAGGGATATTACGTTTATAATGGCAACCTAACGAGATGCCGTTTTTAATTATACTTTCGAATATCCTAGAGTTTCTCAGGCTTTTGTACATATATTTATGGGGATGGTTTGAGGGATGTTTCTGCACTGCGACTAAAGTTGACTTGTTGCGATTATGAGCTCCGGGAGGTGGGAATAAAGTGAAGCATTACAAAGCAAAGTAACACAACGAGGTTGCTGAAGTTTTCCAGGTGATATATGCAGGTAAAGGGCTCCTAACCTGACTTGTGGCTCCAAGGATGCTAAACTAGAAACCTCTTCTCAAACACACCCTCCTCCTTATACTCGTACCATAGGTTGTCTAACTTCTTGCAAATGGAAGAAGTGAAATGAGAGTGAATGAGAGTTGGAAAAATTCGCCTTAGAAAAATCCCGCACCTCGGACGCATCTGGCTGAGCCATCGACGGTTCACATTCCTATTGTTATGCCATTGGATGGCTAGAGCTAGATCAACTCTAAAGTATCAGGAGAAAAATCTGTTTGCACACTAACAGGTGGCAAATAATTTCTGGATCATTTACACAAGGAAGCTGAGAAGCATAGAGAAGGAGATACTACTAGGAATTGTAGGTATGTCGTGATAGCTGCTTTTGGGACAGGGGAAGAGAAAGACATATTCAATCTGGGGTACGCGCACCCCCAGGTGTGCCCAGTACTTCATATGGGCTGCGTAAAATTTAAAATATGCATATACTGCGCACAATATGTTTCTTGAATGTTCACAAATAACGGAAAATAAAATTTCAAATACGCATACAGTCAATATAAAATGTTTCCTGAATGATCACAAATAACCAAAAATATTTCAGCCAGAGAGATTTAAACTGTCCTCTTTCTTTATTGATTAGTCAGATTGCGGATGAGCTTTTAGAAATAATAAAATTCCCGTACAAAACCTCAGGTAACATTACAGATAACTTAATTAAATTAATCATTGCTATCAAATAATTCAAATCATTTTAATGTATTGTATATACACACATACATAAATAAAAGCTTTATATAGCTTAAAGCACCATAGAGGTTTAAACGAGTGAACTAAAGTGTTTCTTGTCTAGAAATAACACATACACACATACACACATGTGCTAGTTCAATGGTACAGAAATCATTATACCTGTTCTATTACAAAATGCAGACAACCAAAAACGATTTAAATTGTAATGTCCTACACTCTCAAGGACTTTAAAAACCAGATTACTTTGAATTTGGTTTCCGAGACGTGATCCCATGTCCCTGGGATTAGCGCAGAGGGCACGCCATAGTTCTCTTCAGATATTTGGAGATTTGAACTGAAATCACTTTCCGAATTCAACCGTGGAATGTGTGTGCCATTGCCACTTCACAACTTTTCGTGCCTAATTTAGCCTTTTAAGACTATTTTGATCCCTCGCTGGGCATTTTAATATTATTACTTAAATGCCAAAAACTATTGTGCATGTTATTTGACGTGTGCGAGACGCAGTTTCCGGCAAAATTTAAATAAATCGTTATTAACAGTCTTAATAATAAGTGCATCTTGACTATATGGGTGTAGGTGGATAAAGGATACCTGTGATTTGTTGCAGCCAACCCCAACTCTAAGTAAAAGAATCCCCAATTTTATTTTTAGTTGGTGTTGTTAGTGTACTCCTTTGATAGGTCCATTTATTTAGAGGCGTTTACTGACTTTCATTGCCATGATACTGTAATAAAATGCTTTTAAAATCGGTTGGAAACCCAGAATTCACTCTCAGTAAACGAGTCGTAAGTTTTTGTGATGCACCGCCCCTTACATTGTATTCTTCTCGTAAGTTTTGCGCATTCGTCTATCCAAGTACGTCAAGCAATACGTCTTAGTAAACGCAAAGCTAGACTAAAGCACAATTAAAGCACTAAAACGGGTGGTTTACCTTTCAACAAATAAGGAACGGCTGACCCAGCTGACATATATAGCTAAGTATCTATATATCCTTATTTTTAGAGATGAAAAGCATTTTAGTTTACTCGTTTAAATCTCTATGGCGTTTTAATGCTATATAAAGCTTATTTAAAGTTTTAATTAATATTTTCTATTTTTTTCTCTTAAATGCTCCTAGTCGTTTCAGTCTTTTTTTAATCTAAAATATGAATGAGGCGTCACCGCCAACTTGTATGTATATGAATTTATTATCTGCCCAGCTGCAGTAAAGCTTAACATGCTTGTCTTTCTACTTCCATTATGATTTCACTGGTCCCGCATTAGCTCTATAGGAAATGCGGGCACACGAGTCTGATGATAAGCGAAGCGTTCAACAAAGCGAGCTGCTACGGTCTTGGATTATCCAACCTCTGTCTGAAGTATAGTCCATTTTATAATTACACTGACATCACAACTAAGGTGTTTATAGCAGTAAAGCGGAACCAGGCCCTATTACGCGATTTACTCCACGTGGGGAAGATATTCTGATGGCGCATTGCATCCTTCATTGGCTGGGGTACAGTTCGTTACTACCTACTTCTATCCAGTAGGAATCGATTCCTGTCCAACTTAAACCAGAAAATCAAAATATCCTTTCCACGTGTAGTAAATTACATGCGGGAAGCTGGTTCCAGTGTATTGATGTAAAGGCCTTAGTTGTGATGTCAGTAATTATGAAATGGAGTATACACATAGTTCTGAGTTATTTTTAAAGTCAATTCTTCGTAAACATTGATCCACTTTTATGACAAATCAATTTGGAAACTTGGATTATATAAAAGCAATATAACATTAAAGACGAATGGAGTATATAGCGTGGTTTAATTTTTAACTGATATAGTAATTAATTACAGGCTATTAGGGATATAAGTGCACATACTTTGGTAACTGATACCTCAACGTGTACCCACTGCAATGTATTAGATACCTTTTCCCTTCGTCTGTTTTTACCACAAACGAATCAGAAAGTTTACTACCTAATGTTTTTTGCATGGTCGCAACTGCACCGCAAAGTGAACAACACCTGTTGTATATAGTATCCGTTGTTTCATCGCAATGCGCGATCTACTGGCCTAGGTGTTGTGAGGTCATTGGCCTTGCACAAATCTTTGGAACTCGGTTCCAGTACAACATTCTTATGACAAGACAGGCCCACTCCGTGTCATGGCTTCTGTGACATGCTACTTAGAAGTACTGACCAACCTGAAAATACACTACCCTTAGCAAGTTCCAAATGAAGCAAATATTGATGTAATATTGTTTATTACAAGGTCCCCAATTCTGAATCAAGAAATCTGCACTTATACCCCCTACCACCATGTATATTAATCGAGCGAGATAATAATGTGTGAAACTCGCATTGGGTACTCGCGGTTTGGACCACCCACACTAACACGAATGACTTTCCTTGGCCAGTAGTTAATACTGCGGTAGTTTCTCATTTAGCACGATTTTCTTTTCATTTCCTTTCATTCTGCTTCCTTTCAACCTTTTTTAGGTTGCAGTGCCGGACAGAAGGCATGGTTATTTACTCTAAGCAAAGAGTACTTCCTATGGAGATTAGAGGGCTCCTTCATCGCCCTCTAGGCAGCTCCAGTAGTAGATAGGTGTTTGAGCCTGTTAGGGACTGCCGCGCTTCTCTTAGGCCTGTCTTCCTGTGATCTTAACCATCTGTGGTTCTTACACTTTATCCTTTCTCCTGGTGATTGTTAACCACAATATACCCATGTGGGTTGCAACATAGCGTTCTAAAAGCCATATAACGAAATTGAATATTTCTAGTATTGGTATAAAATACCGGTATCGGGACCTAAAAACACCACTAATGCATTCAAAGATGTACATAGTGGCTTAAATGTATCCACTAGAGTAAAAAATATTACATGTTTCACTCACATGACTTTCTCTACTCTTGTACTAACCATTCTTACAAACTCTTATTCCTATATCTTCTTCGTGTTAGCTGAGATAAACATTTGCTGAAATTACCTTATTGCTCGTTGCAACGGGAATATGGGAATACATAGGCTTTGAGCGATAGTCAAATCTTTTAAAGCTTTCATATTCAGTTCTCTTTGCACACCTAACATATAAACAAATGAACAGCGAGTTCCATTTGACAGAAATATAAGTTCTCCAAAACGTACACAAATAACAAGGAATATGTCCGAAATAATTTCACTCTACAAAAAGATTTATTTGGGCAGAAATTGTGTTTTAGGGAGATATAAATTTTTATAGTAAGATTTCGTCTATCTCTTACGGTTTGCGAGTTATTGAAAAGTCATCCAAACCAAATAGCACTGCATAAGCTATATCCCAAAAATTCAAAATATACATTTCATTTTTCATCAAAATGTCTCAAACATATGACATTTTAATAAAATTCGTTAGAGCCATTTTCAAGAAAATCAAAATTTTCGAAATATTTTCCATGTAAAGGGTAGTTTAGGGTGGAGGAATTTTCTTCAAAATCTTCGTGTCGCATCCTTGAAAGACATTAAATTTAAATACGAACTTTGGTTTTTAGCTGACTTTTTGTTGTTTTGAGTCTGCTGTCCACAGACTGACAGACAGAACCACACCTAGAAACACACGGACCTTTTTCTAAAAATGCTCTTTTTTATTCAGGGCGGCTCAAAACATATGTTCCTGGTGGAATCTTGACATCCAATTTTTGGGTGAAATACAATACTTCCTCTACTTAGTATTGGAGAAAGTAAAAATTCGTGTAGCGCGACCAAAATAGGTGGTCAAAGTGACCATAATATGTGAGTAGTGAGCAAAGAGGTGACCGGTATGACTAAGTAGGTGAACAGAGTTAAACAGTTGCACAGCGTGACCAAAGTAGGTGACCAGCATGACCAGAATAGATGACCATAGCGAAGTACAAATGTGTGTGTGTGTGTGTGTTTGTGTGTGTGTGTGTTTGTGTGTGTGTTAGAAATTGTTCTTAAAAACTTGTTTTCTATCTACTTAAGGTTAACCATGGCCGAAGTGAAACATTAGCAACCTTATAGAGGTTTGCAACAAATAAGTACCTAATGTACTTTTTATGCTTACGCTGAATTTTCAAGCACGTGTTGTTATTTTAACACAAACCCACAATAAAGTATACGGTTTTACAGTACATACCTTCTCATTGCATTCTGCATCAGGTTAAGACCCTATTTCGTAATTCTGAATGTGTTTAAAAATGCTCTTCCTGCGTCTGAAAGTGTATCCGGCTTATTTAAGGAAGTTATAGGTTTCCGAAGCCTTCGGAAGAACTTCATCGCTCGGTACTCCCCGATATTCACTTCTTCAGTCCGGTGCATGGAAATCTTCGGAAGCTGTTAGTGTCTTTTGGTGTGTTACTTTATTTAACGGTGGCGTAACCTTTTCACCAGTCATGTTCCACACCAGTCCTGCCTGTGCGAATCTCTTATTGGTTTGTATCAAAGTCCCATAACACAAGCAATGACCGATGAACAAGGGGCGTGCTCGAGGTGCGTAACGCAATGACCGAAGTAAGGAGGAATTTAAGCCGAGTGGAACGATTGTCACCATCTTGTCCTGGTCCTGCCCGTCGCTAATTGGTTTGATGTCCTAACTCTGGGATTCGGTTTTGGGAACCAGGGAGATGGACTAGGGGTGGGTTGCACGAAATAGCTTTGTTGAATATATCGTCCTCTACACTATGCATGCAATTTGAAGTGAGCAAACGGAATGGATAACAAGCCCAAAGTACGATAATTGCGCTTCTTAAACAAGGATATAACCCTGCAAGGGCTACGGAGCTACAGTATGGAGTGAACTGCCTTAAAGTGGTGGAAGAAATACCGAGAACGGGGATACTGGACACGTGGATTAATTACTAGGACATTATCGTCTTGTGTTTTCCCCTTATGTTTGTCTACGTGAGCAAAAGACGCTTTTGTATACTTGATATATTTTGTGTAGATAGAGCTTAAGTTACAGCTTTAAATTATTTTGTAATGAAATGACATGATTCGAAATAAATATGCTCAATGTGGCGTTCAAGTTAATACACATATAATAAAACAGATAAATCTACGTTACCCCCATTCCTTTCCCAAGGAAACTACACAAACCTGAGAAGGTTCATTATTCGATAAGGATTGGTAATCTGGCGTTTGCTCCTAACCTCAATAACCACTGATAAAATAATCAAAGTCCGATGAGACACATTCTGGATTATATGTTCCAATGTATCTTAAACATCACGAAACATCACGCCTTCCTATCGTTGACAGAGGTTTGAACTGGGGTTTGAACTGGTACCATTCACTACCAACCTAAACAGCTGTTCCTCATATCGGAAAGTTTCCGTGCACCGGATTATACATACTACAACATTGCTAAACTCTAGTTAAGTAGAACACGAGCTCCAGTAAAGTCAAACTGAAGTTCAACTGAAGCTTAATAGAAGTAAAACTTAAAGCTACACAACTAATGTGGAATACACACTTAAGTGCATAGTCAATTTTAGCCAATTTTATTCATCTCTATGACGATACATGCACTCACGTCCTAGATGCACAATAGGAACATTTCATGTCACTCACGCTATACGCAGTTGTTCATTCTCTAGTAGAGAAAATAAGGCTCAGAGAACTTGAATCAGTTACGCTGTGGTTATCGAGCGGGTGCTTTGCAGCTCATTTTGTAGCCCCTTTTCTATTTTTGCATTCGCCCTTCCTTTATAGGTCCTTACTTTCTATCTCTCTTTCTTGCGTCTTTCCGCGTATACCTACATCTAACCTTTATTTCATTATCCAGGGTAACGAATGGATCTAATTACGTTCTCATTTCTATTATCACGTTAGGAAGGTCTTGAAAGACAGCCTCTATTTTAATTAAATTACTCGTAATTTTGAAATCTTTATTTTCACAGCGAAATTGAGCTGGCGAAGACGTGTGAGAGGTGCGCAGCAGGGCACACAGGGGAACACAAAAGATGCTATCGACTACTTGGTAGGCGAGGGAATTCTAAACTCATAGTGTCGTACAGTCACGTGCAATACTTCTTGAAGCTATCTCCACGTCAGAGTAATTATTTCTTTTTCCTCCGCAGAATTCCACAATTTTCAGAGTAACAATTGAGCGCGTCTACGCCCACGTTTTTTATCACAACTAAATCTGAAGTAAATATCCAGAAATAAAAATCTGATGTGTTGTACTCACATGACTTTCTCTACTCTTGTACTAACCATTCTTACAAACTCTTATGCCTCTATCTTCTCATGTTAGTTGAGATAAACATTTGTACAAATTATCTTATTGCTTATTTCCTTGTAGGTGCAAGGGGAATGTTAGAATACAGTAGGCTTTGTGCGATAGTCAAATGTTTTAAAGCTTCAAGATCCCGTTCTCTTTGCACATTAAAATATAAAAACAATGAACAACGATGATCCATTTCATGAAAGTTATGTTTTCTGAAACTCACACATGTAACAAGGAATATCTCCGAAATGGTACACCTTACAAGAAAATTTATTCAGACATAAATTGTGTACTTTAGCAAGATCTACATTTTTTGTATAGTGTGATTTGGTCTGTCTAACGGTTTACCAGTTATGCAAAAGTCGTCCAGAGTAAATACGACTACAGGGGCTATAGCCAGAAAATTCAAGATATACATTTCATTTGTCATAAAAATATCTCAAACATATATTTTAATCAAAATCATTAGAGCCATTTTAAATGAAATAAAAATTTTCGAAAAATGTTCCATGTAAAGAGCAGTTTAGGGTGGGGCTATTTTCTTCAAAATCCTCGCGTCGCATCCTTGAAAGACATTAAACTTAAATACCAACTTTAGTTTTTAACCGACTTTTTATTTTTGAGTTATGCTGTCGACAGACACACAGACCGACACACAGACCTTTTTCTAAAAATACTTTTTTTTTTGATTCAGGAGCTCTCAAAACATATATTTGCAGTGAAATCTCGACATAGAATTTTTGGGTGGAATACAATACTTCCCCTACTTACCAGTAGAGAAAGTAAAAAGTGAATGTTAACATTCAGTATTAAAAGAAGGAAAAGAAAGTGTAGTTATTTTCTAAGCAACACACAATGTAATCTAGTTCTTCTAAGGGGACATTCATAATGAACTACAACACATGGATATTTTCTTTAAATTTCCCTTACAAATATAATTTAAGTGTAATTTTCACTAAACAATTATTTTGTTGTTTAACGACGCTGTCAATTGCCAGGATCACATCAGCGTCGCCGGTGTGCCGTAATTTTGTTCCGCAGGAGTTGTTTTCCATGCCAATAAATCTACTGACATGGAGGTGTCTTTTTAAGCAGGCTTAAAAACCATCGATATGGGCCGGGCTATTTTCACGAAGGTTAATTGAGTTGCTCATTGGGTATTTTTTCGTACAAATGACTAATACTGGAAATAATTGCAGAACGTGCTTAATTTCTATAAATAGTTTGCGATACTTTAGTATATAACTCACCCTCACTGAGAAACTCCAAATCATAGAGGAACATTAATTCATCTGCAACGATTAAATAATAAAAACCTTAATCAGAATTATTTCTCGCACATTACAGATAATATGACGTCGGGCTCGGTGTACAACAGACGAGGGCGGTGTCAAGGTATTTCACACTACATGCCGGGCCGGCGAGCGGGAAAAGACGTTACAAGGCCAGGCTGTCTCGCGCCACTGATGTGTGTACGCGACTGTCAACAATCGAAGCAGCAGAAATAAAAGAGCTTTCGAGATCGTTCGCGGTACTTCTAACTGAGTAATTTCCGATGCGTGCGTGTGTGGAACTCGACAAAGGTCCTTGTGATGTCATCCCTGGTATATAAGAGGCCTGAGAAGAGCCTCAGTGAATCAGTGGGTTTCAAATTTACAGTTACAGACATCAGTCGGGCACCGTGTCAGTGAGTGCAAGATAGCTGTGCGTGTGTCGTCGTGTTGGTACGCCGTAAGAAGGACCAATGAGCGTTGCGAGTGATTACATCGCCGCAATTAGTGCATGAGAGACAGAAGAAGTGAAGAAAGGCACTAAAAAGACCGAGAAAGGTTATGAGAAGTAAAAGTGACATCTTATGATGGCATGAAAGACTGCAGGCTGTATTAACGAGGAGAAAAAAAGGTGTGCTTGCGGTAAAATTTTAGAAGATAGTAAAGAGATAGAAAAGTAACCGAACCTGATTTCTGTCACTTGTCACAATATGCTTTTTAAATTTTTGCATGCCACTTAATATGTGAATGATTCAGTTTTTAATATAAATAAAGAAGCACAAAAAATTCAAGTCATGTGTTGTAAGTTTTTTTAAAAAGGTAAAGTTACTTCTATCTAAAAAGTTTAACTCTTCAGAAAATCATGAAACAGGGGTGCTGTAAGTTGTAATATTTTACAAACTTTACATTTATAGTGCTCTTATTAGCATTTTGCATAGTTTCGTAGAAACACTCCCATAATATTAATAAAACGTATTTGATTTTAGAACGTAGAGGCAAGAGTCTGCTATATTAATTCCCCCTTGAAGGGGAGATTAACATTTCTTTCCCGTTAAACTTAAATCTATTAAGTTCATGGCATTATCTGAAACAGTCACACATCTAACTTTTGCTGTAAATAAATGCCGTATAAGGTCGTTTATTAGGAAGTTATGTCATACTTCTTTCTATCAGCAATATAACCAGCTATGTCAGTACTGATGAAGACCACTTAGAGGTTGCTTTTATTATATTAAAACTTAATTTAGCTGTCTGCAATAGATTGAGGAAATGACCACTTATAGTCACATAAAAGACTGTTAAGAACAAAATGGAGAAAATAAACTCGCGGTATTTAGAAGTAAAGAAACCACTCAGTTTCAGCACGAACAAGTTGTCATGCGCAGCAGTTGTGCTATTTTTTTAAAGCAAACCTCCTCTAAAACATGTTTTTACATTGACTGCAAATTTACAATCTGTTCTTATGGGAATATACAGTAAATGGGTTTGGAACATTAAAGGTAGCTAAAATGGAATGGATGTTACAGAACTGTAGACCAGGCATCGGCAAACATGTACTCAATGAGGTGTCAGTATGACGTCTCAACATGCAACCCGCAATGCACATGACGTAATGTAGAACAGGGGATGGCATTGACCTTCGTTCAGAGTCAGTGCTGGACTCGCTCGCTACAGAGTACAATAAGGAATAGTACACATACTTGAATCCAGCTATTTTGGTCTACGATACTTTAGGTAGGTCTAGATATTTGAGCAATATATTTCAATTCACTTCTATTTGCAATGTACCATGAAAATCTAGTGATATATCACAAGTAGCCACTCTCAGTATAGCACGCAAATTAACATCTGTTAATCGCGATACAATTTTTTTTTTTTTTTTTTTTTTTGGATTCAGTTTCTTTTCTTCTACGCATTACTTAAATGCTTGAAATAATTCTGTACCTGTTATATGTTCTCTAAGTGGAATGACTTCAAGCATATATTCTTGTATCGAGTGGTTGTTAGTAACTCCACGAGTGAAAATTACCAATTGTGCTGTGTCAACGTTGTCAGTGCTTTCATCCAATGCGAGAGAAACGGCTATAAATTCATGGACCTCAATTTGTAGTCTTTTTTCGGTTATTTCTGCTATTTTATGTATCCTTCTCTGTATGGTTCGTGGTGATAATGCAATATTACTAAAATACCATATTATTCAGGGCAAATTATGTTGGCAACTTTACTCTCACATTTTTTATGAAATCTCCATCACTAAAACATCTCTGTGACTAAGCAATCTCCAAAGCAACAGCATAGCTGGCGTGAAGTTGTCTATCAGTTATATTTGAATTAATATTAGGTGTATTATCTGAATATTGCTCTTTGAGCTGCTGCAGTTGGTCAGTCCAATCTAGACCTGAAAAAATATAAAATGAATAAAGGACATTACGTCAGTGTTATGCTACTTTAAATCGTGGTGTAAATTTATGAATACATGCTTGTCTATAATTGTATGGTGATCTTATGACATGTATCATAATGCCACTTGATGTTCCATTGATGAGTGCCTTTTTTGAACTTTAGAGCACAACAAACACCTTACGTTCCTTACATGATGAGAGAAGAAATAATCAAAGTGCTATTCTAGATATCAAATTTAATAGACGAGGAATAATTAGATGCACTCTAATTCTATGAATATACTAAGACTTTAAGTTAAATAAACTAATAACCTTCAAAGTTATGAATAAAGAAATTTATCTTAAGTTTTACTATTTAAGACAGACATGTTTAGAAGTAGAGGTAAATAGGACAGGGCAGTTCGCACGTGATCGGTGTGTATGCAGTGCCAGTTAAGGCTGCGAGGGAGGGGGAGACAGAGTAAGCGCTGCCCCGGACACGTCATAGTTGCGAGGCCTCATTGAGTACATGTTTGCCGATGCGTGCTGTAGACGGTCAACCGTAGTATTGTTGTTTAATAGACTCATGTTGGCAAGGACGTCTGCTGATATCGAAGACTACGGGATGTAGGAATGTGTAGATCGCTATGGAGGGTGGCCTTGGAGACATGCAGTGCTTTTGCCAGACAATTAACAATGTGTGCTCAAATTTACCTCTCTGTTCCAATGTGTGTAGAAAATTTTTTTTTTCACTTTCTCTTTATGTGTAGTAAGCAGGCGAAGTATTGTATTCCAACCCAAAATTCGATATCAAGATTTCACCGAAGATTTATGTTTCGAGACCCTCAAGGCATTTTTAGATAACCTGTATGTATGTGGGCGTGTGACTAATAACTCAAAAACGAAAAGTCGGTTACATACCAAATTTGCTACTTATGTTCAGCATCCTCCAAGGCAGAGATTTCCAGAAAACACCCCTTATACAGATCATTTTCTGTGAGTCTTGATTTTCTGAAAACAATTTTTATTAAAACACCATAGTTAAACATATTTTCATGAAAATATTGAAAATTGTGACACCGCGCGACCGGCAGCCGCAACCCATCAAAGAGCTACCTCTTACCTTGCTTGTGAGTGCGTGGCGGACAACAATGGAGCGTTCAGAACAAGGCTGACCATGAGGGTATTCAGATTATCCCGACACTTATACTTCATGAAACATTTTATCATCAAACGGATTAATCATTTCTTTACTGCAGTAATTATATTAATTTTCAACAGGACGGGCTCAGTTCATGTTAAAATAATTACAATTACTATTATTGATTATAATATAAATTGTTTAACAGGGTAACCACGGAACAAAGCATTTATATACTGTTCGCTATAATTTTTGACTTCCGCCTTGTTTATAAATATCGAGAAAAGGGGAACTTTGAGAAAAATTCGTGCTACGTCATTCTCGCCTGTATAAACGAGCGATACGGCAAAAGAAGCCAATTTTCATGATAGAGTCGTTAAGTTTGAAGGAGGCAGTTGTTAGCAGTTAGTGTGTGTACAGTCAAGTCATACTGAAATACACGTGTCGAATTCGGCGCTAACCTGACGGCGAGGAAAGCAAGAATCCATTGAGAATAGGCGGTGCTGCACAGGATCTCCCTGCTCAGTTGCCAGGTGAACGCTAGGTTACCACAGCGCAAGCTAGCAAGCAATAAGCTTATGAAAAATGTAGAATATTGCAATATATTGACACGCTTTGTACCAGAGGCGCTCCTCCCTCCCGACTTGTGTGCTCCATCCCTCGAGGCTCCGGCTCTTTTCAATTTTTGAAGAGTGTCGGTATCGGCGAGGAAGCCACGCACTCGCTGAGTTCTTCTCTAAAGCTATCTGACTAAAATGGCGAGCATTATTACTTTCAGTGGGATCAATGACTTGGGTGTTACTACGAGGGAAGCTGGTTAATGTAGTTTTGTTTTCTCTGTGTTATGTCTATGTGTAGCAAACTTGTCCTCTTTTATTATCACTATCACTATCACTATCACTATCACTATCACTATCACTATCACAAACATTGCACGAACACGAACACGAACACGAACACGATCACGATTACGATTACGATCACGATCACGAACGCGAACGCGAACGCTAACGCTAACACTAACGCTCTCGCTCTCGCTAACGCTAACGCTAACGCTCTCGCTCTCGCTAACGCTAACGCTAACGACATCGCGATCGCGATCGCCATCGCCATCGCCATCGCCATCGCCATCGCCATCGCCATCGCCATCGTCATCGTCATCGTCATCGTCATCGTCATCGTCATCGTCATCGTCATCGTCATCGTCATCGTCATCGTCATCGTCATCGTCATCGTCATCGTCATCGTCATCGTCATCGTCATCGTCATCGTCATCGTCATCGTCATCGTCATCGTCATCGTCATTATTATTATTATTATTATTATTATTATTATTATTATTATTATTATTATTATTATTATTATTATTATTATTATTATTATTATTATTATTATTATTATTATTATTATTATTATTATTATTATTATTATTATTATTATTATTATTATTATTATTATTATTATTATTATTATTATTATTATTATTATTATTATTATTATTATTTATTTTTTTTTACTTTCTCTATACTCATGGTAAGTAGGGAAAGTATTGCGTTCGACCCAAAATTAGTATATAAAAATGTAGGTCTCTTTAAAACACACAAATTATATCCAAATTCATTTTTTTGTCAAGTGAACCATTTCGGATATATTCCTTTTTATTTGTGTGAGTTTGCAATTCTTATACTTTTATTTCACTTTTTTACTCTTAGCCGTGCAAAGAGAACGAAATTTGAAAGCTTTAAAAGATTTAACTATCGCTCGTATTCCCAGATTTCCCTTACACCTACAAGAAAACCAACAAGATAAACTATCTTTAGTTGCTGGAAATGTTTATCTAGACTATTTTGAAGAAGATAGAGGAAGAAGTGTTTTTGAGAATAGTTAGTACAAGAGTAGGGAAGGTCATGTGACTGCAACACATCAGATTTTTAAATTATTATTTGGTACTATTTAACAGAACTGGATGTTAGCCTACGTACACAAATTATGAAACTATCTTAGACATATTTAAATTTTGAGTTTTAGTCGCTAAAAGAAACATTGCGGGATTAATATTTTTGTATAAAGTCTTACACTCGATTACCCATGGTAGTCAAATTATTGCAAGTATACAACTTTATGTGTCAAATAGAATAAGTAGATTCAGGATTCAAGTAGAATACATAAAAATTCGCCGCTAAACACAATTTTACATCTATATAACAGTGTTCATTATTTTGATGTAGATATATTCAACATACCAGAAACTAGGTTAAAAATGTCATAGTGAATAATTTACACTTACATAGATTAATATACAGTTTTAAAATTATAACTGATTGTACAATGTTATTGTTATTTCCTTTTGTTGTTATTTCTTTCCCCTTTCTCTTTTTCCCCTCATAACTTTTATTTTGTATATACTTTTTGTTTGTTTCATGTCTATAAGTTAGATTGGGAAATTTAAAGGTTAAAGCTATTTTGTTGTTAATGTTGTCAATTTCTAGGATCACATCAGCGTCGTCAGTGTGTGGAGTTTTGTCCCACAGGAGTTCTTTTACATGTCAGTAAATCTACTGAAATGGAGTTGTCATTTTTAAGCACACTTAAAAACCATCGTTTGGGACGAATTTGAACCTGTGACTTTGGGATCTGTAAGTCAGCGTCTAACCGACTGTGCTATCCAGACCGACAGATTTGGAAATGTATTTTATAATGAACATTGTAATTCGACTTAGGTCGTTATCTTCATAATAAATAGGTACACACACAAACTGTATCAGCTTAGAACTCATAAACGCAATTAAACTCGCTTTGTTATAAATGATAACTAACTATGGATACTGGCTGCGCGCATGCTAATGTTGGGAACTTAAATCAGGTTTCAGCAGGTGGATTTGTTTTATTCTGGACAGTGAAAAACAGAGTACAAGTGACAGTGCTGGGATGTTAATGTGTGCATTACGTTTATGGTTGGAAAATATTTCTAAATAATTCCACCGCTTACCAAGAGCATCAGCAGGTGCTCTTCAATATGCACATTTTTAATGGCACTATAGATATCAAACTGAAATTGGTTCATAGTCTTGACAAGGAACTTTGAATTAACCCTTGCTATTGCTTTTCTGATTCTCTGCTTGAAATGGTAATGATTATGATCTGGCAAACGTTATCTCTGGATGCTAGGTTCACAAAATCGCGGGAAACTCTTTTGTAAGCCAACCACGAGAGAAACATAGGCCTAATTGCAGCGAACAAGAGAACAATGCCTCTTCCACCGATTTCTTCCAGCCTCCAACATAACATTTTAGAAACATTGATTATAATCATTGATAATTACTAAAGCAGTATGCAGCGTCTCATATCACTTCGTGTACATCTACATATCATAATGTGTCGTGTACTGAGATATGGGCGACTTTTAACCTGCTGAATATGTCCGTAGATTGAAAGATAACTGAACGACATAAAATCTCCGGAAACGATGAATGCAACAGTTTTTTACTTCGATGATATTGTGTACTGAGTATGAAAGTCCGCTTCGGCACGTACATCTGAAATAGGGTCATGGTTATGTGCTATAATTCACACTGCCTTCCGTATTGGCAGAACATGCTCCTTCTAAACATTCCAGCTGAAGGGATGATTTATTTCTGCATTATACGTATGTATATGTTCATACATCCATAGCACTGCAGAGCTTCTATCAGACCAGACTGCTACAGAGGGAGAAAGCCACATGGATTCTGCATTACTAACTTGAGTCAACCAGAAAAAGCAAAGCAAAGACAGAGAGAAAAGAAAAAGAAAAAAATGCTATCTCTCTACCAATTATGTCAATTAGTGAACAGGATATTGTCTCCACCGACTTCTTACTTTGTCTGAAGCTAAACCTAAGCCTTTGTGTGCTAGATTTGCTCTTTCATTTACTAAAAGGGCAGCAAACGTGTAAGTGGACTGTGCAGAGGATATATACAGGCTTCTCAGCCTAGGAGCTGAAGAACAGTACTTTCTATGTTGCATAGCAAAACCATGGAATCTTCTTGCAATAGAAAACAGAGATGACCGACATCGGAATTTCTAAGAATTAGTTGTGAAGTTTAACTGGTCCCGTTTAGTTATGTCCTTTAGGCCATGGTCTTTAGAGTACTCTACCTGCTCTTTCTAAATTCTTGGAAAGCACAGACACCCTCCCAACATTCTATTGTCTGTTAAATGTGTGCATGCAGTTTGCAAATACCCATCACTATAAAGAGAGAGAGGGACAAGATGGTACTACGCGCTCTCTCTCTCTCTCTCTCTCTCTCTTGGACCTGAAAAGTTAAATCTTACAGATTTTAACTAAGCAAACCCATCCTTCGCACAGTCTTTTGGCATTTTCAGACATTCTTTTTACTGACATGATTTGAAGTCAAACTGCTTTGGAATTTGTATGTCTGCTGATGACGTTCAATACGAAGGAAGTAAGGAAGTAAGTAAGTAAGTAAGTAAGTAAGTAGGGAAGGAGGGAAGGAGGGAAGGAGGTAGGGAGGAAGGGAAGGGAAGGGAAGGGAAGGGAAGGGAAGGGAAGGGAAGGGAAGGGAAGGGAAGGGAAGGGAAGGGAAGGGAAGGGAAGGGAAGGGAAGGGAAGGGAAGGGAAGGGAAGGGAAGGGAAGGGAAGGGAAGGGAAGGGAAGGGAAGGGAAGGGAAGGGAAGGGAAGGGAAGGGAAGGGAAGGGAAGGGAAGGGAAGGGAAGGGAAGGGAAGGGAAGGGAAGGGAAGGGAAGGGAAGGGAAGGGAAGGGAAGGGAAGGGAAGGGAAGGGAAGGGAAGGGAAGGGAAGGGAAGGGAAGGGAAGGGAAGGGAAGGGAAGGGAAGGGAAGGGAAGGGAAGGGAAGGGAAGGGAAGGGAAGGGAAGGGAAGGGAAGGGAAGGGAAGGGAAGGGAAGGGAAGGGAAGGGAAGGGAAGGGAAGGGAAGGGAAGGGAAGGGAAGGGAAGGGAAGGGAAGGGAAGGGAAGGGAAGGGAAGGGAAGGGAAGGGAAGGGAAGGGAAGGGAAGGGAAGGGAAGGGAAGGGAAGGGAAGGGAAGGGAAGGGAAGGGAAGGGAAGGGAAGGGAAGGGAAGGGAAGGGAAGGGAAGGGAAGGGAAGGGAAGGGAAGGGAAGGGAAGGGAAGGGAAGGGAAGGGAAGGGAAGGGAAGGGAAGGGAAGGGAAGGGAAGGGAAGGGAAGGGAAGGGAAGGGAAGGGAAGGGAAGGGAAGGGAAGGGAAGGGAAGGGAAGGGAAGGGAAGGGAAGGGAAGGGAAGGGAAGGGAAGGGAAGGGAAGGGAAGGGAAGGGAAGGGAAGGGAAGGGAAGGGAAGGGAAGGGAAGGGAAGGGAAGGGAAGGGAAGGGAAGGGAAGGGAAGGGAAGGGAAGGGAAGGGAAGGGAAGGGAAGGGAAGGGAAGGGAAGGGAAGGGAAGGGAAGGGAAGGGAAGGGAAGGGAAGGGAAGGGAAGGGAAGGGAAGGGAAGGGAAGGGAAGGGAAGGGAAGGGAAGGGAAGGGAAGGGAAGGGAAGGGAAGGGAAGGGAAGGGAAGGGAAGGGAAGGGAAGGGAAGGGAAGGGAAGGGAAGGGAAGGGAAGGGAAGGGAAGGGAAGGGAAGGGAAGGGAAGGGAAGGGAAGGGAAGGGAAGGGAAGGGAAGGGAAGGGAAGGGAAGGGAAGGGAAGGGAAGGGAAGGGAAGGGAAGGGAAGGGAAGGGAAGGGAAGGGAAGGGAAGGGAAGGGAAGGGAAGGGAAGGAAGGAAGGAAAGTCTTCACAGATTCATATTATTTTCAAGATAAGTTGTGAACGAAGTCACAAAATGACGCGTTGGTCTAGATAACTCACTGGTTAGGCGTAGGCCTAACTTTTAAAACTGCTTATACTATGGTCAATTAAAAGTAAATTATTATCAACTGTTTACTTCATTATTTCACCACAACACGACACGTAAGCGTTTCCATAATATGAAACTATGAAAGTATCTATACTTATTTGACCGTCTTCGTAGCGCAGTTGGTAGCGCGCTTGCCTCTGGCACGGAGAGCCAGGTTCGATCCCCGGTACCAGCATGGGGATTTTATCCCCTCTGGGAGGTCTGGTACGGGGTGCACTCAGCCTCGTTAGGGCTCGAGGGAACTATTTGAGGAGCTACTTGATGGAAAAGTAGCGGCCCCAGGTCGAGAAGACCGCATAACTGGGCTCGGGGCACTACCACGTCCCACCCTCCAGTACTGCACCTCAATAATGACGCCTGTAGTGGGCAGAGGTGGGGGACGCAGCGGCTGGGCGGTGGGCCTTCGTCTTTCATGGGCTGTCGCGCCGGGGTTTAGTTTAGCATATTGATTTACTTATTTATTTGAAATAATTTTACAAGAGCTGAAGTAGAGGACTTATGCTGAACAATCTTCTAGATCATTATATAACTTCACAAAGAGTACGGTCAGGATTTACGAAAACTATTTAAGTTTGAGTTCCAGATTATAGAAACCACAGAAAAAAGTTTTAATAATGAACATATAAAAGTGTGTCTTCTAATTATGTCAGTTAACTCAGTAAGATTATAATTAGGGCTGGAATTTTTAGTGGTAAAGTCTTGGGAAATATTTATTTTTTATGCGCTAGAAATTTTAAAAGTAGTGCCAAAAGATGGAAAATGTTTCTTAAGCTCCAACTGGCTGAGCTAAGATAAATGTACGTGGTACTTACTAGGCATTATTCCTGGAAGGGATCACCAAGTACTGCAGAGTACCGCATACAACATACGCTTTTTCAAATTTTCCATCCCGAAATGTTGATGATTATTGCGAAGAACGGTCTTGAATTTTGAAAATGATACCTGCACGTCACAAAAAGTAAGTCCAGCACAATTCTATTATAACGTGAAATGTTACTCACGCATCAAATTTCTTCAAGTCGCACATCCAACTCATTTGAAATACTAAAAGTTGTGTTAAATCCTCTATTCCGTTTTCTTTTTGAATTTTGTGCAGCAGAACAGAAAGGGTACTTGACTTTTTCCAATCCTAAACTACTGGAACTGCTTCTCTCAAAGGCATGTTTAATCACTGCGAAGTCAAAGCTGGCGATACATTACTTTCCCAGATTAGAACACAACTAAAATATGGCATAAACTTTGTGGATTCACAAATGACTAATTGACTCTACATTTAAAGGCCACCTGCAAGTATCAGTGTACAGACTACTGGGCTGTGAAGTGATAGCATATGCTTTATCAAGCACATGGCAGTGGAAGCATTCCCAGTTCGTACCTACACGGCTCATGTAGCTTGAGAAAGCAGGATGTGTATATTTTGTTCCAACTGAAGCGATACCTCAGCTAATATATCAGTTCTTCCAATAATGAACAACAAATTGCGACTCCTGGCCTATGTAATCGAGCATTAAAGAAGTTGGATAATGACTTGTTAAAAATTATTCAGTTGCTGTTTTTATGTGAGTTTGTGTAAATACTATTGTGAAAATTATTTGTAAAAAGCTTTCCTTTTGCAATTGTTGTATACTTTATGTGAATATCCGAAAATATGCGTTTTTATGTGCAATAAAGATTAACATATTTGCGCCTGTGAGAATATCCAGAACTTTAAATTAAGTTTCAAGTTCGTATTAGCACGCAAACAAAATACCTAAAATTCGACTTCGAAGTATTATAAGAAATGTATTATCATATGTTTATAGAATATGTATCTCGGATGGACAAGCTAGTTATATTGTCAAATTGAATATATTTTACTTTCGTATCGTTGCTGAACAAATGCAATTCGTGTTAATTACTTTGATCAACAAATTCTTTCTTGTGCGAAGCAACCCGAAGAAATGCTTGCCTGTTAATTTAAGATTCTATTAGCATGTCTGAGCTAGCTCCAAGACATGATGGGCCTGTGGACACATGCTGCTTACACAGATGGTCAACAGGTGTGCTGTGCAGCATATGTCAGATTACAACGGCTCATTACACAAGGTGGTAACGCTTGCACACCTAACTGCTTGCTTGCTAGCTTCTGCCTCCATACAGATGCTTATTAAATCAACCATGTAGCCGTATTGATCAAATTATACTTGCTGGATAAGCCTCTAAAATAGAGGAGAATGTATGGATTTTAGGAGTTCACAAATTTTAAGCCGTAATGAAAACTTAGCAAGCTTATATGCCATTACACTACTTCCTCAAAAATGTCCTTGTGTGTGTGTGTGTGTGTGTGTGTGTGTGTGTGTGTGTGTGTGTGTGTGTGTGTGTGTGTGTGTGTGTTTGTGAACAGCATAACTGAGAAACGGAATGTCGACTAAAAACCAAAGTTGATATTTAAGTTTAACATCTTCCAAGGATCCGACACGAAGATTTTGAAGAAAATTCTTCCACCCTAAATTACACTTCACATAGCAAATTTTTGAAAATGTTTATTTTCTCAAAAATGGCTCTAATGATTCTGATTGAAATGACATTAAGATATTTTAATGGCAAATGACATGCACATTTTGAATTTTCTGGCTATAGCCCAGGGGTTCCGTTTACTCTTGATGACTTTTGCATAACTTGTAAACCGTAAAAAATAGAGGAGCGCTGTCCGTGATGTATTTTTCTGGTTTTCTGGATTTCTAATATTAGTCACAATTTCAAGGCAAAACTATTTTCTTCCGAATATCTTCCAAGCATACAGCCATGAAGTATGTTTTTGTATACCTAAAGCTGTACTGATTACTTCCCTGTGTTGTGCTTTCCCTTTTTCCTCTCAAAAGTAGGCTACTTGCCCTAACGGTGGTTGTGATGGCGCCCGCGCCTCCTTAGGCAAGAGTTAAATGTGCCAAACCACATAAGAACGTTAGACAGTACTGCGTTAGACCAAATGAGATAATTTCTGCAAATGTTTATCGCGACTAACAGGAAGAAGATAGAGGAATAAGAGCTTGTAAGAATAGTTAGTACAAGAGTAGAGAAAGTCATGTGAGTGTAACACATCAGATTTTTCAACAAAAAGTTAACAAAAACGAGTCAAGATATTGCACGGAACAACCACACCAGGTTATTACATTTTTATGTTCTGAACGTGAACTTTTGGGAACGTATGATTCAAAGACCGAATTCTCTATTCTTCTAAAAGTACTCTAAGATGCTTGCTTTATAGGGAATCATTTATGACTAAGTGAAGCGTTCAACATCACAAATGTCGTTTGTATTATCACGAGCATTGCCATGATTTACCAACTGGGTAGCCGAAGTCGCCATGGCATGGTGTTCGTGCACGTGAGGTCTGAGGCTCAAATCCCGCCAGGTGGGCTCTTTTTCCCAGTTTTCTTCAGTCGTAACTATAAATGCCAGAGTTGTACTCTAAACTCTAGTCTGGAAATTTAACCGCCCCCACCCCCCGTCAAACTTCCTTCCCAATTATTTTGCTACATGTACAGAAAACGAATTTAGTAAGATGCAAAGCTAACGTCATTATTTAACGAGGCTTTCCCTCTCTTTACCCCTCTCCAGTGACAACAGTATTCATGCTACTGACTGGACATAGTTATAACCAATGACACGTCGGCATGAAAGACAAGTATTGATTATTTCTAATGTTTCATTAAATTTTTGTTCAACAAGCTATAACTTGCTTGTTTCACACATGGCTAGATTGTTGCTCTAATGGCAAGCTTGTAACACAGATCGACATCTTTCAGAAACTGTGAAAATTCACAGAAATGTAATTAAATGCCACCCTAGAAGGGCAGTGTATCGAACTGGTATTACAAGAGAGCCTTTCGTTCGAGAGCAGAAACTGCATTATCATGTAACGTAATAGACAAATATATTTAGAGCTATTTTAACACGAATTTTAATTCCAGTATAAATATAGGGAGAATTTGTAGAAGGATTAAACGTTTTTATGTTTTTCGATATAAAATTGCATTATATTCATGTAAAGCTTTGCACGTTTCTGTGACTCTGTGAGGATAAAGTTATAACTTTTATTACAACACAGAATCGTTTATCTCAATAAATGCTGCTTATTTCAAGTAATATTTGCAACCTTTCCATAATAGTCATTAAGAATTCGGAAATACATCTAAAGAAAATTAAAACATGGCTTTTCTACGAGATCAGGTGTATCTGCCTTTCTCCCTACCCCTTTCTTGTCCTCATTAGAGCGTCACGCCTCTAGCCACATATTGCAACTGTCAGCAGCAATTCATTGGTCACTAGTTATCCTTACCCCTTGCTAGACCCTGTAACACGATAAGAAACTGAGAGATGCTACCAAACAGAGCAATTTACTAAATTGATTTTGTTTATAACTAGCTTCCCCACTTGCGGGTGCCAAACATTACGAAAATAAGATGATCATTGCGTTCAAGATGTCATTCTTGATTCATCTCCATAAAGGTGCAACATTCATGCTGTGACGTCAGCAGCAATGTGCCATGGCTCTTCTTCACATTCTGTTAGGCAGGGAAATACCTACCGCGTAATTAATATGCACATGTAGCGAAGAACGCGATATAAAATATGTAAATAAGGATGGCAGAGAAACATATTAAAAGGGAAGTCAGGAGGAAAGGGAAATAGATGTAAATAGTACAAATGTTGTAAATAGTAGAAATGTAAATACGTAGCATTGTAATTAGCATGCAATACAACATATTCTAATATTACATGTAGAAAGTTTGCAAAAATACTTTGTATAGGAAAGAGTGCTGTTCAGTTAAAAAATCAACAAATGAATTTTAGAAGCACATAGATTTGGAAAAAGTAGTACTTGTTTGAGAGAGACAACAGACGAGAGAAAGAACAATGATACACAGAAATTCCCAGATAGGTCATTAAAAGCACAGGGAGATGGAAAATGTGACAACTTTTGGGGAGAGGACCACGACAGAGAGAAAAAAAGAAGAGCTACTCCTATAAAGAAATTCCCATATGTCATCAAAAGTGTGACAACAGAAATATAAATGAATGCATTCTCATATAACGTTACGCAAAGTATCAGTCGCAATTGAAGCTACAATTATTGGGGCGAATGTACGCGTCGAGGATACTTGAAAATACAAGAAGGGGAACTTTTGACAATAGGCCCAAGAGATGCTGAATCTACGACATGTTGTGTGAAGAAGATTAGGAGAAGTATTGTAGGACGACAATGAGTTTAGCTTCCTACTAGCGCGACTGCAAATAATGGGGAAACGGACCAATACTGAGAAAAATTACGAACTTAATCAATGAAAATAACTTGGCTAGCCGCTTTCATAGTGTGATGCCGGGCGCGGCGCAAAACAAAGATCTGTCGGGGTTAAGCTACCTCATGCCATATAGCAGGCCAGCGAGCAAAGGCGTTCAAGGTATCGCGTGACTGTTTCTGTGTACGTGGCTAACAACAATCAGCGCGGCAGGACCAAAAGGTTGTTTCTCCTAAGTTATCGAGAAAGATCTGACCACGTCATCACCAGCGTGTTTGAAGGAATTCGCGAAAGGTCCGTGTGACGTCATGTGCGCTATATAAGAAGGCGAGGAAACAGCAAGAGAGTTAGAGTTACAGACATGAGTCGGTCAGTGTGTCAGTGAGTGCGAGACAGCTGTGTGTATGTGGTAAAAGATACATATAGATGAAAGAAGATTTAACGCGCGACGAGTGACTGTTTTGTCGGAGTTAGTGTATGGGAGACAGAGGTGAAGAAATACACTAAAAGGACTGAGTAAAGTTTCGAGAAGTAAATAATTATGAGTTATAATATCACGAAAAACTGTAGACTGTGTTACGTCAATAGAAAATAACTGTGTGTTTCTGCAAAAGTTTAGAAGACAAAGTGATAGAAAGGTAACTGGACTGTTTTTGTTATTTTTGTCATCCTGGTGTCAGGAGTGGGATCCGTCGAATTATTTTGTTACAATATTTTTGTAAGTTGTACAAAATCCAGCTAATAACAAAACACCCATTGTATGTTTTCACCCACCCCTGATTAAGAATTACTTTGTTGTTTAACGACGCTGTCAATTGCTAGGATCACATCAGCGTCGCCGGTGTGCCAGAGTTTTGTCCCGCAGGAGTTCTTTTACATGTCAGTAAATCTACTGACATGGAGCTGTCGTTTTAAGCACAATAAAATTAAAAACCATCGGCCTGGGCCGGCTTTGAACCCGCGACCTTGGGATCAGTAAGGCAGCGTCTAACCAACTGAGCCACCCAGAATGCGTTAGAGATGGGCTTAATGTACATCATCTTCAAGCCTGAACTTCGAAACTGAGTTGAACAGAACGTAAGGTGAGCGTCCATAGCATAATCTACAGAGAGGACCCCTTTATACCTACAAAAAGTTGCACTGATCTAACTGATCAAATGAGAAATATGTTTCCCAGTCAGGCAAATGCTCATTCAAGTAACGCCATGTTTCATCCTATTAAAGGTGCGGTCTGCCCTCTTACTGATACACCTGGCCTTCCGGTTCCAGTCTAATTACGAGAATGGAAGCTGTTGCATCATATCAAGATAGATTACTCCTGTTACAATGCTTCAAAGAAGAAAAAAGGGGCCATAGATTTTCGTTTGTGATATGGTGCAAAAGACATTGATCTTCGGCTAGTCCCGGACGTTCTCCACTGTCCTCCATGTCCCATATTGGCATGTTATATAGATTAATCGTTCCACTTAGCTCCATCAGAGAAAATTAGAGTAGAGGACCTTCGTGCCATGTGCACGCTTGCATTTCTACACACAACTCTTGTTATGCGTAATTTGAAGCGGTTGTTTGACCGTTGTTTCAGAATACTTTTTTCCTGACTCCAACGTCCCATATTTAATGCTTTCTCTCCGTTTTATCGAACTGTAACAATAATGTCCCTAACGAAGTGTAATAGTGGTCATATACAGCTGTACAAAGTACACTACAGTAAATCTCACTGAATCTCGTGTCTACGTCACTGTTGTTATACGAAGGCTTGACAATTTCATTGTTTGCTTTAGGCAACGGTGCAAGGATGTGCCATTCCTTTTGCTAAATAACCTTAATCAGTAACCAAAACAAAATATACAAAATGACGTACAAACGAAATAAGTTTACGCTTTCTGTTGCATTGTCTAAGAGGGAAAATGTTAAAGTGAATGGATTCAGTTTGTCATACAGTCCTCGCTATTATTGGTAGCCATACCTTATAGGTGAGTGCAGGACATGCGTTTGAAGGGGTTAATATCCTAGGTTAGCGAAATGTATAATATATATGGGTGAGAAGATTTTCAGAGAGTGCAGGGGATAGTAGGTACTAATTATACACATAGAAAGGCAGAACTTATAAGAAAAAAAGTAAACGGAACTGTATTCTCAAGCAATATCAGTGTTTGTTACTGCATAGAAGCAAAATAAATAATTATATAAATAAACAAATAAGGAAAATGCCATGTTTTTCCTGTAACTCAAACTATTAGTTAATCTATCTTTATAACCTATTGCTGATCGTAGGAATACAACAGGAATATAGATAAAATATGACAGTTTTATTCCCATGATATATATTGTGATATTCACATAAATCAAGGGAGCTCTAATGACCCAGTTTTCGACGGGCCCTAAAACCCTAATCACTCTCACTCACTCACTCACTCACTCACTCACTCACTCACTCACTCACTCACTCACTCACTCACTCACTCACTCACTCACTCACTCACTCACTCACTCACTCACTCGCTCACTCACTCACTCACTCACTCACTCACTCACTCACTCACTCACTCACTCACTCACTCACTCACTCACATAAACCGTCTCGTAAATGTATTCATCCCTAGTTTCTAAACATTATTAGTCAATTATAACAAAATGGTAATTTATTTAAGCATATATATCTTTGTCCTCACAAATGTATGACATACTACTAAGTTATAAATCACTATAAACAAATATATTCCTTTAGTTCTCCCTAATATTGTTGCTTTCATTATCAAACCACCACACTCTGTGATAGATAAGGTGAAGAACACGCCTCAGAAATGCCCAGGAAACAATACAAAATCCGCCTGTGTACGATAGGTAGTGCATAGGAACAAATTAGAAAACTTGCCATCCATTGATTTCTAACATAGCCCTTTGCAATTAATACAGAAAGTGATTTCATTAATTTATAACCACCTACTCCATATTTTGTCTAAGAATACATATTATAGTGAAGAATTGTCGTAAGCTATTTCCGAATGTGGCTTACGATAATATGGCAGTGCGTACTAATAAATGTATTGGAAAGTATCAGATAAATCCCTCAAAAGGACAAACAGGACTCCTTTTAAAGGCAAACAAAAAATACCGTGTTTTATAACAGGAATCTATCAAAGAAGAGTAAATTCTATTTGACAATCCACCTCAGAGACCGGCGCGGTGCCACTGAATACTACCGGTAATCTTATCATTTCCCACGTCGTTTTTGTACTGTAACCCAAACTACCGAACTATAGAGCGCAACTCTAGGTTTGACCCAATCGCCTGTTTTGTTCTTCAGTTTGTCCGAGGAGCTTCTATTCTCCCAGCATTGCTCGCCGTAAAGTCCGACCATCCACAACACACGGTGGTAGAACAGGAAAGTAGGAGAATGACTGTGTGTCGTAAGTTGGCGTTCCTCTTCCAAAATAGCATAACAGTTTTTTATTAGAGTTCTCAGTCCCTGGCACGTGAATCTTTGGAATCCCATCAGAAACGATGTTTTCATTGTTTTCCAAAGCACGTTTCCGGAAAAAGTTACAGTATCTCGGTTCCAATGTCAGCATTGCTTCCTAGATCTCCTCTTGTTAGAGAAACAAGTCTGATGTGTTACACTCACATGAGTTTCTCTACTTTTGTGCTAACTGTTCTTACAAACTCTTATTCCTATATCTCCTTCATGTTAGTCGAGATAAACATTTACAGAAATTATCTTATTGCAGATTTGCTTGTAGGTACAAGGGGTATATGGGAACACAATAGACCTTGAGTGAAAGTAAACTCTGTAACGGCTTAAATTGGAAGGGGAATGAAAGCGGTTACTTGGGGAGCTTAACGGTATTAGGCGGGCTACTCATAATGACCAACCACGCGTTTAACAATAACAAGATTTAATGAAACTGAAAGGGCAAGCAAGCCATTCTACCTAAAACGATGTGTACACATGTTTACTTAGAAATTAGTTTACGCAGGTGTAAAGTTGGATGCCACTTCCAAACGTGGAACCCTATGCTCGAGGATAACGTCGTCGTCTTGGCAATCACCATTCCTCCTACTTTGAATTACGGAGGTGTTTTAAACGCCTCCACTCAGGAAATGACTAAACATGGTATTGTAGCTGTTGGTTTCTTTAGATTGCCTCATAGAGCCCACATGATTGCATAGGAAATGACTTGGTGCCTTGCGACACACTTTTATGCTAGCTTCCTGTGTTACACCACAATATGAAGTTAAAAGAAATTGTGATTTTATTTAGTGGCATGCATTACATCATGAAGGCTCTTTGCACGGCCAAAACTCAATAACGACCGTCCATTTCAGAAAAGTTTAAGTACTACAAAATTCGTACAAATGACAAGGAATATCTCCGAAATGGTTCACTTGGCTTGTCCAGGATAGGCTTGCCAACTGCGTTACTGTTTTTTACTAATTCATAATTTACTGAGGCAGTACATGTACTGACTCCAGCCACAGGCTCAGGGGCAACATTGAGTACCTTGGTACCCTATTTTACAAGCTTATCAGATTTTATCTTTCAATAACCCTGATGACCTGACACAGATCGCTTTTCGAGCCTCCTGCCATAGTACTGGCAAATAGGACATTTAGGCATTCCCGAACCAGTTTTTATTTTACCTGGTGTAAAAGGAGTGTTTTTAAAGCACTTTGAGTACCTGTGAAGGTGAGAATTTGACACTCTCTAGGCATGTCAGGTAAAGATTTTCATGAAAAACCCTACTTTAAATTATACTGTACTTTTGTGTTGTTTTAAAGGCTTTCCAAGGATTTTGATTAAAGTATGTTGTAGATACATACTATTTGCGTGACTAATAAATTTGCATCTTCAATTTTCTTTGAAAAACCCGTGGAGCACACTTTATTGAGTTTCATTTTTACACATTTTATGTTAAATAATGTAGAGATCCTTAAAATATAGTTTATATAAGACTAGCTGAAATACTTGGCGTTGACTGCCTAAAACTTTCGGACCTACGTTGCACTTTGCCAATGGCCTTGTATTTATGTGAAAACATTTAACACATTTAAACAAATGTTAGGTGAAACTCTTGGGATAGTATAAGGAATAACAAATTAACTAAATAAATAGAAACAAGGGGAATACACCATACCATTGTTAGACGCGCCCACTTATAAAGTAAGTTAAGTAAAATTAAAAGTTTCTATAGGTTGACTCAAATACTTCTACAAATCATTCAAGAAAGTTTTCATTTTCTCCTTTAACATTTAATTGATTTCAGTAAAATGCTAATGTTTATTACTCACTCTTCTGTAATTATGCTATAGGTTTGAACTTCACATCTTATTAAGTAGCAGTTTTAAATTAAGTTTTTTAAAATATAAGGTACTGCATCTTGAAACATTTCAGACTTAATATTCAGCATTTGCATACTAAATTAAGTTTTACATATTCAAAAGTGGAGTAAACTGAGAAAAAATGTTTTAATACTTTTATTTATAATTTAACACACTTAATTAAAATTGTAAATTTTAACAAAATATCTGAATTCTAAAAACTTAGAATCAGAGTTTTGTTCATTGAAAGCAATGTATTTATATTTGTACCATAATGTGGATTAAGAGGCTATAGTTAAAAGAATATTTAAGACAGATATTAAAAGTGTGGTTAGAGTTTATTCTATTCGATAATAAGACTAATGGCTTCATGTCCAATGTCGGGTATTGGAAAACATATTTCGATAATATAGAAAACTGTGGATGAATCGTTTGTAGAAGAGTGAGAGGAGAAACATATGTGAATGTGTCACGTAAAAGAAAAGTGAGTAGAGAAATCCGTATGAATGTAATACGTTACATTTGTATTTCATATATATGGAACATTATATGTATTATTTGTAGAAGTGGGGGTAGAGAAAGAAATGTGCTTGTGTTACTGCTTAATATAGCATTATATGTAGTCAAAACATCATCGTGAGCAGCCTACTGTAAATAAGACTATGTGAGCTTCCAACTGAGGGAATCACGCTAGTGTCAACAATCACAATTATTTGTGTCTCATTCTCCTGTTTGTCACAAAATACGCATTTCCCATATATTACTTAATCGAAATAATTCCTATAAAATCATTTATCGTGATTAGAATGACAGGTAGAAAATAATGTTTACATGAATGATTTGAGAAATCGCTTTTGCGTGATAAAGGAAAGAGAAAGTCATGAGATTGATAATACAGTAGAGGTATATTTTTGTCACTTGTAATTATTTTGTAGCTGCTGATTTTATTACGTTGTGTACTGAAAAGTTTCAGCTCTTTGAATTTTTGTATGTTTGTCTTCTATGCGTTTCTAAACCGTTTGTTCGATCATTTCGAAATTTGGTACATAAATGTATTTTTTTTTTCGTGGAGATGGTTTCTATGCAACGTGTTACATATTAAATGGATGCTGGTATGTATGAAGGAGATAAACTCCAACACATGTTGACACATCGCTATGAAAACTGGCTATATATATATATATATATATATATATATATATATATATATATATATATATATATATATATATGTGTGTGTGTGTTATGAAAGTTTTTATGGTATCCATTTTACTGTGCAACGTATTACATTCACATATTTTTGTCTACTCAATTTTCTTTTACGAAACACAATCATATTTCTTTCCCTATTCCCTCTTCTATAAAAAGTTGATACAATTTTTTATATGATTGAAATACAAATTCAACGCATTATATTCACACGGTATGGTCTACTCACTTTTCTTTTAAGTAACAATTCACATGTTCTTTTCTAGTCGCTCTTCAGCATACAGTTCATGTTATGTATGAAGCATACCAACTCCAATACCTGTTGATCGTTCATCATGATAAGTTTTTTTTTTTTTCATAGAGATTTTTATGTTATCCATTTTATTATGCAACGTATAACATTTACAGTGTTTTCTGTACTCACTTTTCTTTCATGAAGCACAATCACACTTCTTTCTCTAGTCCCTCTTCTACAAAGAAGTCATACAATTTTCTATATAGTTGAAATAGAAATGCAACGACTTGCATTCGCACAAATTTTTCTACTTGCTTTTCGTACTGTAGTATTTGGGATTGCTCAGCAATGCTTTTGCATAGTTCTTCCCGATATTTTGTTTATTTTGAGTTATTTATAATATCCCAAGAGTTTTAATTAACCGTTTGTTTTAGCGTATTTAGTAAGTCTTTTTTTAAATATCTTCAAAGAAACACAAGTCTATTGGGCAAGGGCAACCTAAGTCTAAAAGTTGTAGGTAAACATCGTCAAATCAGGGACAACGGCGGTAATTTCAGATAGTAATTTCTAGAAAACCATCTATCGTGATTAGTATAAGAGATAGAAAATAATATTTACATGACTGATCTGAGAAATCGCATTTGCATGTTGAGATTGATAATACGGTACCTACCTATATGTATATTTTTTGTGTTATTTGTGCTTATTTTGTACGTCCAGACTTTATTATGTTGTGTAACGAAAATGTTCAGCTAATTTCTCTTTAGGGTTTTGTGCAGGTGATAGCATTTTATCTTATTCATATTTAATAAATGCGGTAGATATTTGTGAAAGTTTATGTTAATACTGTGCAGCAGATGTAGTAGAGCCAGTTTCCTATTCAGTGGTGCTAGAGGAAAGTGGAGTAAATAGTTGCATCTGAAGAGAGACGGACGTGCACTATGCTGGAATGTGATTATGTGCTCAGAACAGAAACCAGCAAGACAGAGAAAAAGGGAACTACCACAGCTAAATGTAAGAAGTCCCTGAGGGCCAAACCAGAGAAAGAGGGGAAACCACGTAATGAGAAAAATGTGCACTGCGTTACGGCGAAGCTTAAACGAGACTCTATATAACTGTGCCCTTCGGGAGTGGACAAAGTTGTTTCCTTCGCGCATGTGTGTTTAAGATGGGGGAATAATTATTATAGGGGCCTTCGCCATTTAGAGCCGGAATCCTTTTGTGTTATGAAAGAGTTTTGCTACTCGGATATTGCAGGCTGTTCTAGAATAATCACTCTGTGGTTACGCAATGGCTCATCAAAGCTGTTGGAAGTGGCAATAGTTCAGCTGACAGCGGTGCAGGAAGATAGCTGAGGAAAATAAACGAGGCAGTTTTTCTTTTCTGGGGGGTGACCGTTTCTATATTTATTTATAAGAGGCTTCGAAGTGGTCTTGTCTTACAAATATTAATATTTTATATGGAATAGAGAGTTTCCAAAATATTAACCGTTTCCATACTTAAATAATGTTCCATAACATGGCAATTTTAACAATATTTTCACACCTGAAACTATACCTACAGGAGGTTCTCAAACAGCCTTAACAGCTGTAACTGTGTGAACATAATACCCGACGTTGCCCGTGGTTTAAAGATTTATCCCTATTTAAAAATATTACTTAACACGCTTAAACAAAGAATTAAACTCTTAGCATACCATAAAGATAAAAAGATAAACAAAATAAATAAATAAAATCTTAAGAAAGGCTCTATACAAATGCACTGTTAAACAATCACAAATACTACAGGAAGAAAAGCGCGTAAAGAAACCCATGTGAATGTAATACGTTGCATTTCTGTTTCAGTCATAGAATACTGTATGAATTATTTGTAGAAAAGGAAGTGTGATTATGTTTCATAAAAGAAAAATGAATGTAATACGATGCAATTTTATTTCAGGCATACAGCAAATTGTATGAATTGTTTGTAGAAAAGAAAGTACAGAAGAATATGTGAATGTAATACGTTGTACTTACATTTGAAACATGTAGAAGATTGCATTAATTGTATGTTGAAGGACGAGTAGAGGATATGTGAATATGTTACGCAAGAGAAAACCGAGTAGAGAAAACTATGTGAATGCAATACACTGCAGAGTAAAATGGATAGCACACAAACTTGCTCCATGAAAAATACACATACATACCGAATTTCCAGGTAATCGGTCAAGGAGTTTCGAGAATTAGCCATTAAATACTTATACAGGACGGAAGTGAAATAATCCGTCAGACTGAAGGGGATGAGAGAGTGGATGTAAACTAACAAAACCTTCCAATAACTTTTTATATTAAATGCACCGTTAACTAGATCATCGCGTTTAAAGGTAAATGTGTGGCAAAGTAGCGCAACCTGTTGTTTGAGTAATCAGCTTCCACTAGGAGATCAATGAACTGTTTTAATGCTCTATAAAAACCATTCAAGTAAGTTGGTAATGTATCAAATTCAGATGTTTTGGCCCGGTGCACAGACACCAGAAAATTACGCGAAAAACCGAGGTTACTAAAAACATTACCTTAAATCTTACATTTCCGCGTAATTATAACGATTTCATGTGGTAGGTAAATTTGAAGGACTGCATATTTGGCTCATTCTATTCGAGAGACTTACGCCATTATAGATAACGACCTCACTTGGAACCTGATTCTTCTTTTAAAGCCCCACGAAATTATGTTCTAACTTCCTACACCGGTTGCTGTATGACATCCATTAGGAAGTCACGAATATGATAGAAGCAAAGAAAAAGAAACTTTAAATATGCTCTAATCACTCAGAAATACATAAATCACTTGTAATGAATACGACTTAAGTTCAAATCTACTTATTGCGCATGCACGCTGAGCAGAGGCAAGTTTCCTTATTGCCTTATTCAGTTTATTTACTGAATGACAGGGACCTAACACGATGTTCATTTTCACAATAAATAGCAAGGTAGTTTGTTTCTATGACTATTGCAAAATTTAATGGCGGGTGGCTCAACACAAAATGCAATCATAGGCTTGCTAAGCCTTGTAGTATTGTATACTCAAACACAGTATGAAATTACTCTGTAAGGCCAGTGATATAATTATCATTTGCACCCACAAAACTTAGTTGTATAACATTAAAAACAATAGTAATAGTGAAATATCATTACACTGACACATGTAGTGAACACATGTAGTTTCAGTATCGTCTGTGAAGTATTGGTGCAAAGTTTGGCTCTGCAACTTTTAGATTATTGCTTTGGATATCTACATATGTGGCAAATGTGCATTGAGCATTGTGTCACTCTTGCCTGAAGCACCTCTTGCGTTATTAATACAGTTATTCCGTATTAAATGTTATGATGGTAGTAATTGTTAAACCTTTAGGGAAGCATGATTTATAATGTGTATTTACGCTCCACTGCAATATGGTTAAACAAAATTTATGTGCAAGTGTTTGGCCCATCGGTAAGTGTAAAATTATGTTTTATTTTTAACATACTCGTTTTAAAGGGGACTATGTGGTTCATGAAAGCACATACTAACATCTAATTGCCAGTCTAAAAAACGGAATTTGTATAATGTTATGCAGAAGTTTTTGGCAGCACTTTCGCCAACAATTACTCCAAGTTTTAACAAGAATCCTATGAGTGCCAAAGAACTCGAATTAGTGAAATTTGCAACATGAAGTTACTCACAAGATTTGTGCGCGTGAGTATGTGCGAAAGATATAAATGTAGGTAAAGAAATTTGACACTGGTGTTCACGCCTAATGAATTCCATAGCCACGGACAAACCATTATTTATGTGGTAGCTTTAGAAACAAAAAATGACCATACTTTAAATCACTAACGTTTATTAGTGGTAACAAATATACATTAACATTGAGATTAATTTGAAATAAGAGTTTAGATGAAGTATTCAATAGCTGAAGTCAAGCTTCACATCTTTTGCGGTTTTGATAAAACAAAATAATTCATGCAATTAAGTAAACATTCTGTGCGAGCTACACCGGTATGCGAAAAAAGCAAACACAACTGATGCGATGTTGCGGTTCTACCACAATTAAGAAGATAACAAATTGTGAGTTCTTTAAATTTAATTTACACAAAAACTGTTGGAGCTATTGAAATACATCAAAGCAAAAAGTTGTCGTTTACTTAATTTTCTACGAATATAGCCAAAAATTAAGAAGATCAATAATAATTCAGCCAAGTGATGACAGCTTTTTTAGATAAAATATTTTTTTCTAGAAAACTATGAAATCTTTGGCTTTTTGGTGTTAGACTTTCGTATTATTCACAATAAGACAAATTTGCAATAAGTTCTGACGGATTAGTTTACTTCCATCCTGTATACAAATACGCGCGTTATTTATAGTTTTTTTTTTTGCACTATGTAACTTATATGCCATACTTACCGTTATTGTTGCTATTCATCGTAAGTTGACATTCCTGCCTGAACCTGTGTCTGTCTGTGGACAGCATGACTCAAAAACGAAAAGTCGGTTAAAAACCAAAGATTTAATTTAAGTTTAATGTCTTCCAAGGATGCGACACGAAGATTTTGAAGAAAATAGCCCCAGCCTAATCTACCCTTTACATGGAAAATTTTTCGAAAATTTTGATTTTCTTGAAAATAACTCTAACGATTTTGATTAAAATGTTTTTGTAAAATGTTTGAGATATTTTTATGACAAATGAAATGTATATCTTGAATTTTCTGGCTATAGCCCCTGTAGTCGTATTTACTCTGGACGACTTTTGCATAACTGGAAAACCGTTAGAGATAGACCAAATCACACTATACAAAAAATGTAGATCTTGGTACAATACACAATTTATGTCTCAATAAATTTTCTTGTAGGGTGAACCATTTCGAAGATATTCCTTGTTATGTGTGTGAGTTTCGGAAAACTTAGAACTTTAGTGAAATGCAACAACGTTGTTCATTTTTTTACATGTTAATCGTGCAAAGAGAACGGAATTCCAAAGGTCAAAAAGATTTGACTATCGCACAAAGCCTTCTGTATTCTAATATCTCCCTTGCACCTACAAGGACATAAGCAATAAGATAATTTGTATGAATGTTTATCTTAACTAACATGGAGATATAGGAATAAGAGTTTGTTAGAATGGTTAGTACAAGAGTAGAGAAAGTCACGTGAGCGCAACAAATCAGATCTTTTCATATATGTTAAGTGCGCAAAGACAACAGAATCTCAAACATTTGACTATCGCAAAAAGCTTGTGTATTCTAAAATTCCCCTTGCACCTACAAGGAAAGAAGCAATTAGATAATTTGTACAAACGTTTATCTCAACTAAGACGAGGAAGATATAGGAATAAGAGTTTGTAAGAATGGTTAGTACAAGAGTAGAGAAAGTCATGTGAGTGCAAGACATCAGATTTTTTCTAATTCTTCTGGAGTTGCTAATGAATTTGATCCTGATAATATAGGGAATTTCTCGCGGACCCCGGACAAGGCATGTCGAAGATTCTCAAATTTTAAATCTCACCATGGAATAATCTTCTTACGTCAATACTTGAACGTAAACTTTAGTCATGAATAATTCAACAAGCTTAAGGAGAAACTGATTACGTCTAATCTCTCTGCTTTGTCATTAATAAAGCCCGGAATTCTAAGCAAAATAGAATAGTAAAATAAGCAAGCAAATAACCACGACAAATTAAGAAAATAAGCGCAAAAAAAACAAACAAACAAAAAAAAAAAAAACAAAACAAAAAAAAAACGAATGCATGCAAATGTGATACTAAATCGTTTCGCTGAACGCTTACCTTATTGAAGGTTGTTACAGTACACAAGGAAAGTCATCGTGAGATTTTCCTGTGTAAAACTCCTGCATCTATCAGGGAAAAATGATTTGTGCGGTGAAAATGTTCTTTCCCTGTCGCATGATGTTACAGTTGCATGAAAAAGTCATCACAGTTCTTCGGTGAATTGCTCTTCAATGTGTGTTTCTTCACCAGAAAGCTTTTTAGAAATTTGACACAGTGTTCTGTAACCGGAATTTGTTGTAGCACCTGATTGAGTTTATCAAACGCAGTTTTTGCAACGCTGTGTGCTTCTGACGATAATGTTACTGAAACTTCGTGAATCAGAGAAAGTGAATGTTCCAAGGGCTTATTTGGGCTTCCAATTGCTTTAAACTTTCAGGTATTCTGGAGAAATTATTATGGATGTGCTGTATCTTTTTTTATGCCGTTTTTAACAAAACATTATTGTGATGTGACAATACTGACTGCATCATCTGCATTTAGGGAATTCAAAACAGTTTTCACTTCACCGAAATGTCCTGCATAGTATGACACAGCCTCTAACCACGTTCCCCACCGAGTCAAAATTGGCTGAGGAGGCAAAGATAAATTTGGAAGTAGTTCACGGAATTTTTTAATTCCAGTCGGTGACTTTACTAACACTTTCTTCACGCTAGAAACAAGAAGATCCACGTCTTTATACTGACTTCTAACAGTTTCAACGACACGATGTAAACCATGAGCAAGGCACGTCAGGTGAACTAATTTAGGGTAAAGGACTTTTAATCTAGCTCCCGCTTTAACACTACATGGGGCAGCATCACTGACAATTGTCATACCGTATCCCCCCTGGCCACAAGAAAAATAACGATTCATTGAAAAATCTGGCAACAGTTGAATGATTTACTTGTTCGAGTATTTGTATATTCAGAGGAAATGATCTGCTACCTGCTTTCATAGCACCAACTACAGCACTACATACGCACTGTCCCGATGCTTCTGCAGTTTCATAAATAGAAATCCATGTTTTCATGCTTCAGTGTATTCCGAATATTACCAATCACTTCTTGAAAACACTGTGGCATATAGTTTTTGCGCAATGCATATTCATCCGGCACCCTTTTATTTGTTTATTTTTCTAAAAATACACGAAGCCTGCACATTATTCAATTTATAGAACAGAATGTCGGAATCCACTAAAGCTAAACCTATCTTTGGAAAATGTATCACTAGAACTCGATTGTTCACCAACACTGCCTTTAATCGGTTGCTGGTTTGACTTAGATTTATTCTTATACCTCTCTTTATGCCCCGTTGTATTAATATGCTGCACAATATCATATTTTTTCTTCGTAGAAACACTCTTTTCACACACCAAACAAAAAAGACACTACCATCTTCACTGGAAATATTTTTTTCCAAACTCGTTCACACATTTACGTAGGAAAACTGTCTGCGATGTTTTTGTGGGCGGCATTCCGTAACTGCAATATCGAACTGAACTAAAAGCCGTAGCGCAAGAAGATGCAGCTCGGATCTCAGGGAATCAGCATCCTTGTTTATGAAATCATTGCGATATCTGACTGATGAGTTGACACTCTACGCAATCATGCACTCCTTGCTGGACTAAATGCTGCAGCTTGAAACTCGGAGAATCACCATGCTTGTTCATGTCATCATTACGCTATCTCAGGCGATAAGTGACTGATGAATTCACTCTACTAATCACAACAAGTAATTTTTCTCCTCGCAGTATGATTTCACAACACCGGTCTATATCCTAGTATTTCTTTCTTACGAATTTAGCCGAGAAAATAGCGAATCATTTATAAATCACGGATAATTGTGAAATATGCACTTCTAAATTTATAGCTTTGCGTTAAATATGCTGTTTTAATTAAACATCGTAAAATAAGCAAAAACGTTTTCCTGCAAAATAAGCATAAATAAGCACAAACACAAATACTTAAAGTTGCTCATCTAGGTGTGTCTTATGAAGGATAGCCTTTCTGCCTACCTTTAAAGCTGTAGAAAAAGTTAAGCATTTTGCTTAGAAATCCGGGCTTTAGTCATTAACGTGCACTATGACAATTAACAGAATCAGTCCAGAAATACCATATTTTTTGAGTTGAATTTATTGACTCCGTTTGTTTACACCAAAAATTACCCATTTGGCAGCTTTGTTGTGTTTGGAACGCTTTGAATTTATCCTAGGATCCCACACAGCGAGACACTGCGTATGTTGTGTATGGTAATTCTTTCTCCAATATTAATTCGTGAACGTTTGCTTTCTACATTTTCACTAATCTTATCCTGTTTCCATTTTCTCCTTTAATGTCTTATTTATGACTTATTTAATCTCCCATCCAGCTTTCTCAGCTTTTCCCATTAACTACACACTCTTATTAATCGCTTTTCGTTATGAATACTAAACTTCACTGTCCCGATTTCACTATAACCTCACTTTCGCTGCATATGCATTTCCTTTACTTCACCCAACCATAAAAACTTCATTGCACTAAAATGCATAAATTAACCATTTCATTTATTACTATAATACTGAATTACTGTTTTCCCTCACAACTTATGGCGCATTTTAACTATACTTGAACATCATCGATAATTCACACTTTTCCATATTGAAAGCTTATACATTTTAAGCACTTATAACCTTTCTCCACTGAATACTCGACTTTAAGCTGGTTCTCACCATTCAATTATCCTTTTAAAAATTAATAAATATATTTACTTATTTAATCATGGCTGCAGAGCGGCCTTGCTGTCACTACTATTACTAACATAATTCCTCGTGGATGTCTATTCGGCTGCCTCTGACATTTCTTGCATGGGGTAGATGGGTGGCCTTCAAGCAAAAACTAGTAGATCAATTTCCCGATGCAAGGGGGAGCAAATAATCTTCCCTTCGCTATGATGCACTTCAAGGTCGAATTCTATACTCATCTTCTTCTTTAGGATATCAACTACCATACAGAGTTTTGAAGTCGTATTACGCCGTTGTCAAACTGGACATCTAGAAGCCACCTGCATTAATCACTTTTGACCATTTGTTCGTGATAGTGTCCCTTTACTGTCACCATACACTTATATAGCTAAGCCCTGTATAACTTGTTGCATCGCATTTCTGCTTATTTCAATATTCTGTCGCATTACACTATCATATATTTACCATACTTAAATTGTGACAAATAACTGTTTCAACCTGTTGAGTAATATGTTATATGCGATTGTGACAGCGAAGTATACTTCTTTGTGTGGAATAACTGTCATAAAAACCTTTATGTCGCATTCATTTGAAAATGGCGGACTTTAAATACCAACTGTGATACTTATCTGACTTTTCGTTTTTGACTTATTCTATTCACACACACACACACACACACACACACACACACACACACACACACACACACACACACCCATACACACACATACACACACTTTTTAGAAGTTTTTTTGAGGCAATCTCAGAATACTTCCGGTGAAATCTTGATATCCTTTCTTTTCGTGGTTAATATTTCATCATTTTATATAGATAGATGATAGAGAAACTAAGTTTTTAGATGCGGAAGATTGCTTCTGCTATTCTTTATGAAGCAGCTCCTGAAATTCTGATTATCATGATGAAAAGGTTAGTTTTATATTTTATCACCGTAGTCTTTTAGTAGTACGTCAGTGTTCTGCATATGTGCTTGTTGCATTATGTCATACTTCAGAAAGGTTTCAGACAGTTTAACTAAAACTACCTGCACATAGGGAATTATTTCACACAACTTCTGCTGGTTTAAGTATACTGCCAAGTTTAATTAAGTGCTGGAAAAAAATCATATTAAAACGGATTAACGTACCCATCTTTCGCCACCATATTCTCATTCGCTATCAAAATCTTCGGTCAAGGCCACTCCTCTACGCTCCAACTCCTCCAAATAACTAAGCTCATCCCCGCAGTTTTAACATCAACAGCTACACCGGAGCCGTCTTCTTGGATATCGAAGGAACTTTCGGCCCAGTCTGGTACCGTGTCCTTCTGCGCAAACTAGCCTAACTGAACTTTTCCTATACCCCAATAAAACTCATAGTCAATTATCTCGCATGCTGTAACTTCACTACATTTCGAGGCCCATGCTAACACATGTCCCATAGAGTAACCCGCTCGGACCGGCTCTATTTAACCCTAGAAATACCAACCGGGGGGAGGGGGAGGGGAGGTACTTTATGACATGTGCTGTAATTTTTTAAATTCTGTCTCTTAATTTTTTGATTAAAGGCATCCAGTTAATAGTTACTGTCAATCACTATTTTATTATTGAATTTGTAAGTGTTCAACGTTTGCAATGTCAAGGGGGTCATAAAGTACCCCTATTCGGTATAATGTGATTCATGTAAAAAAGTAAAAGAAAGGTATAGTTAAACAATATTAAATATTACCTTTGCAAACATGACAAGATGTAATACCCAATTTTAAAAGAACTTTGTATTAAAAATTGCTTAGCCATTTTCTTACCAGTGGTGGTCATAAAGTAGTATACTTCTGTAATAACGAACGACATACCCAGCTCACCACTTACCAACAACTTTCCCCATACAGACGATACCTTCTTCATGGCCCCTCAACAAAACCATAATTCATATGCCGCGCTATGTGCAAAACACGCAGCACATTTTCACTCCCTGGCTCACAAAATGTCAAATTAGGGTAAGCACCACCAAAGCACAAGCAATAATACTTACATACACACCGCAAGTGCCATCGATACCCGGTGCACCAATTTGCCACACTGAGGATGTTTGTCGGGAGTGTCCTCTGTTACACAATCAGGACTCTCCCTCGACCAGAGACACACCTGAAAGGAGCTGCCCAACTTGGAAAGCTATAACCGTCTCTTAACTACAGAAATTCCCTTTAACTAAACACAGGGCTTACTCTTTGTAAGACACTCGTCTGCCTTGTTGTAACATATGCTGTCCCCATATACGGGTGTTCACCACGAACGCACTCTCCAAAACAGAGCTCTCAGAATCATAGCCAAGGTTCCGCGAACAGCTTCTGCCTAAAGATTTCACACTGAGCTAAACATTATATTTTAGAATAATTCATTAAAAAGCTGACGGTTTATATTCATGCAAAATTGCCCCTTAGCGCCAACCCACCTATGTAAATTTGAGGCAAATGAGACAAAAACACAAACACCCCTTGTCAGTTCTCGACCAAAACCTTACGCCAAATTCTAACGCTATCGACGCTCTCATGCACCTTGCCCACGTAACTGGCTACATTCCTTAACACCACTAATCAATTTGATCATTGTTACTGTAACCAACAGCAACTACAGTTGGCCACAATTCGCAGAACTGCTGAACTGACCAAGAATCTCAATCCAGCTCCACATGAACGGTACATACTTATGACTAGGGCCCGGAGTTTTAGGTTCTTAAAATTAACGTTTTAGTTATTTTTGTATCTTAGAAAAGTTTTTTTAAATTCTTTTACCTTCTGAAATAGTTTCTATATTATTGTTTATTAATTTTATTCTTAATTGTCCTCTTTTTTATAGCAATGTTGCTGATATGACCTGTAGATCCTTTGTGCTGCTCAAAATGCCATTTTTGGCCAGAGGGCACCTGGAAAATACGTAAATAAAATTATAGTTTATACGCTATGTGCATTATAACAGGTGCTTAATCCTTACCTGCATTCCAGCATTCGAGAACAGGTTGCACAGGTTATCCTGTACGGTATGTTTATCTGCACAGCACCTAGCCGCTTAATGCGACTTTATCTGTGTAGTATAGAAGGTGTTCATATTTGTTCAAGCTTTTGTATTTGTGGGCATGCTTTCTTTCGCTTTTGGCAGATTTGGCAAAATATTAATTTGCCATCTGTGGTGAAGTTCAGTCGTTACTTATCCACTGACGAATCAACCACATTTGAGATGAGCTGACTTTAGGCATGACACTAACTCCTTAAATTACCTGCCTAATCTAAGGAAAATTGACTTCTAACGATGTAGTAATTGTATGCATTAACATAACACGATAGTCGACTGAACACAACGGATAGTGTTTTTAAACTGATTGGTTTGAGTTTATGGCGGGTTCTGCTAATGCCCCTTTCCCCTCGACAACAATCCCCACATTGCTTGCTTGCAACAATACAGAGCTTGGTCCCACACAGTTAAATACAAGTCAGTTGCCTCTTGTATTGTTCTCAATACTCCTATACTTGGTCCCACACAGCTAAATACAAGTCAGTTGCCTCTTGCATTGCTCTCAATACTCCTAATCAAGCAAAAAGCCGTAGCAAAGATGTAACAGTCAAAGTCTATTCATAATTTCATAAACATTTCATTTTCCCATTTTAAAATAGTTTCTTTTTTTCATTTTAAAATAAATAGGAGATTTAGACTCTTTTAGGTTTTAAAGTCTCATTTAGCCATTTTAGGTTTTATAAGATTCAAGTATTTGGCTCCGATGATCACGAAACAGATAATAATATTAAACCACTGCAGTTAACTATCAAGGAATAAAATAGTTAAAAAACTAAGAATCCGGGCCCTACTTATGACACTCGCCCCCTCCTCGCATATACGTTTAAAGCACGATAACGCTAACTGTAATACCTCACACATGAACTGACCACTGACACACTGATCCATTTCATTTCCTTTGATTCAGCCACTGCATGTCACTAACACAGCGTCGCCCTCAGGGCTTTGGCCACGTGTGGACCCCTGGACACGCTCGTATCCTAGCATGCAAGCAATTTAACCACCGACACTAACCAGGGTGTTTCAGAGGAACCCTATTAATATATACATTGAAACTAACAGACACCCCTTGCATCTTGCATGTTTAGTTATTAACAGTATGGGCATGGGTAGACGATGGGGGTTAGTGCGGGGCCGCCCTTAAACAACAAAAATGTTTTAAAAAGATCCAATTACTGACACCCCTCGGTCTGATTGCTTCTTACTCCTATCGCTGACTCCTTAGAGGGATCAAGATACATATAACTTTTGTATTACTATGCACTCATGAGAACTACAATATTATGAAAACACAGAGTGTAGGAAGGAGTAAACTTGCCGACGAATTGAACCAAACCTTCATCGTGGAGAGCAGAATCATCAAAAAATTCTGAACAAAATCGTTATGAAGAGCATGCTTATCACAAATCCTGAGCAAAACCATTATGGAAAGCATTATTATTACTAGACCGCAGGAGTGCGGTCCCTAACACGGTGATTGTAATTGACTATATGTGCGGCATAGAGTGTGACGCACGTCTGAGCTACTCCTCTTGTCGTACAGTTCCGTGCATCTGAACTCCACCATTCAGCCGTGATAATGAAGAGCTGCGCATGTCAAGCAATCCAAGTGCAATGCCTAAAACAACTCTCTCACGAAGTGCAATAATAAACGATTTAGTTGAACAATTTGGACGCGATATAAGTGTTATAGTGCCGCGTACAATTTCAGATTATTACAAACTAAGAAGTTATTTTGAAAGAAACTATAGTAGTAAAACACATAAGGAAAATGGTAAATGAAATTGAAACAAGAACCAATCGACTTCAAATAGTCGGTCACAATTAAATAAATATTTATGTGATATGATGAATTAGCTCAAAGGAACCGTCTAGTCTACAGATGTCCGAAAGTATTACCTTAATCGAGAAAGTATCAGAAACAATATGCTACCCCAATGACTCTGTCATGATAAGGTAAAAGAGGAATTATATATTGTAATACAAACAAATAATCGCTATGCAGTGTTGAACAGTTTGGCGAAACTACAGGACAATAACTTAAATGGCAATATAAATCTTTTCACGCATGCTCCATTAACTTCATGCGGTGCCGAAAGAAGTTTTTTGCAGTACAAACATACTCTAACTGATAAACGCACAAGTTTCACTTCTGTCAATCTACGTATGTCCATAGTTTGTGGCAGCACCTGGTTCGTACCTCACTGAAGTGGTCGTTGCTCTCCTCCTTGCTGGTAGCTCCAGCTAGTCTCTTATCTCGTTCAGTCCTGGGTTTGACACCCGTCTTCGGCTGGTGTCACCATTGGCTCGTTCATGTAATATGGACCCTACCCTTTGGTAAAAGGCGAGACGTTCTCAGGTGGTGGGAAACGCTGATAAAAAATAGTTCGTGGGATTTTGTTCAAGAGTAGCATTTCCGAAATTTATTGAATTCGTTTACATCCAGATCCAATATGACTCGAGCCTTAACGTCCTTGTTAAAACACTGTGCTTTTACTTGTCCTTTATGGCACGGACCAACGCGGTTAAGAAGAAGCAATATCTCCGCGCTACTTTCTTTTGTTCTCTATTACTAGGCTTACTTCACTGTTCACGAACTGCACTACTAAGCGACGCACTTCACGTTAGGTTAACTAGGCGCACTGAGGACTATGTGTAGGCGGTATAACGGTAAGGAGACTACGATGATTAGGCGAACACTGTCTAAATCCTCCCTATTCCAATTTACTTTATTTTTATTGGTGGGCTTTCCAGACAATTTTACGCGCCTTGACATTTCATATCATGGATCATGGATTTTCATTGGGGCTGTTCCATCCCCTCCTCCAAACTGCCGTCTTGGATCAGGGAATTCCCCGAGTTATATCCAGTGAGATGTTCCATCTCACTCTTTCGGTTACGGTATATTAAGAGACAATGAGACAAAGACGAGATACCCTCCAGGGGGGGACAATAGATTTGTGGGTGGAGAGAGCACTTAACAGCCTCGCTTTCCCTAATATGTGCACATATCTACTTCAGGTTCCGGACAGTGTTTTAACATGAACTTCTCCATTTTATATGTGCAAGATTAATTAATACTATTACAATTACAGATACATATCCATAGAAGCCAATATTTACATTTCACTTAATTATATCTAATCATACTCATTTTTTTTTACTTAATTAATGAACAACATTATTATTCGAGGCTTTCTGGTCTAAAAGAACCGTCTCAAGTATCATTAAACTTGTGTCGTGGTGAAGGTGCTGCTAAAAATCTGTGTGACCAACGGTCACTAATGGGTACACACTTTTGTCTTATTATCAACGTAAAAGTCACTTTAAACAGTTAAGAATGCATATTAAGTTACATGGCATACAATTACGATATTGAATACCCAAAACTGACGGTCGCATATTGTTTTGTCTGTCACCTGCTGATAACACACATCTGGCTAAAGGTCCACTTGACGCTGTTCTTTCCCAAACGTAGACTCCTGCATTATCCTCAAGTACAGTGTATGCCCGCCAGGTAACTGTGGCAGCCCTTATCAGCAGTTGGCTAACTGCGTAGCATTATGTGTAACGTAATAAACCTCCGACTCGAGATACGAGGGGCATTCGGATATGATTTAGCATTGCTTTGTTTAAAATGTACCGCTCCATCTACTGGTACGTCCTCTAGTAGGACGGTGAACTGATGCTAGCATATCACAGACACTGTGAAGCGTGTTCTATAGTGAAAGAACAGCGCTTGTTTGTTGTTAAGTAGAGAGACCCATGAACAATACGGGTTTGTGGAAGGAAGGAGTCAAATATGTGTGAAAAAGATGTGTGCACATTGCATTCCATGGGACTTGTCACAGGTCTAAAAGGAGAGCAGAGTTGAAGTATGTTGTCCACTAATGGTAATGGAAAATGAAGATCCAGATTTTTCTCTGTTTTTGCAGAAACTGATGACGAATCACTACCATACACTGATAAGAAAGTGTTAGTTTGATAACATGAAAGACGCGCTTCAAGGTAAAATTTCGGCAACAATAAGGATTTGCAGGCAGCTGTTCACAAGTGGGTATGCACTACACCCAAATAATGGTTCCGTGACGCAATAATGAAATTCCCATGAAAGTGGCAGCAGCGCATTGAGTTAGGTGGGGAGTATATGGGACATGCCATGTATATTAGATCATTTTTATTGATAAATAAAGTATAAAAGCTATTATTCTACATCATTTCAAACGCTCCTCGTATATTACTCGTATCATAAACTTCTGTGTCCTATTTGTTCATGTAGATAGTTCATGAATCTGTAACCTCTTTATGCGAGTGTCTTTAAACGCATCGCTATTTCTAGAGAGATTTCGCTTCGACCAGGAAGAAATGAACAATACTTCACTGTCCATTGTTTCAGCTATAAACTCTCCTAGAGAGATCCCAAACCAATGGTGAATATAATAACCGTTTATACGCATAATCGTCAAATCCCACCCAAGTCAGTGAAATAGGTCTGTCTCTCTGGTGGCTCACATTGTATAAAGACGCTATCGACCAATCGATGCTCTCATTAGTACGAGGCGTATCGAGTTGTGTGATATTGAGTGAAGTAACGGCCGCTTCTCAATTCATATTCTCGGTTATGTGTAATTCATGTGCCTGTGATGAGGGAAGCCATTAGCTTCTTTGTCTGGTGAGAAGCGAGGAGAAGGGTATCAGTAGCCCCTGAAGCAACATTTTCTGCTCACGCTCCCGATATTTCACAAAGTAATGACGCCCCGCATCTCTCCTGTTCCCTTACATCCATCAACCAGAATCATTCTTCTAAGATTTCAACTTTAATAACATTCACTGCAGTGTTACGGTATCAAACTCAAACACTGTCTTTCTGCGGTGTTGTTATTAAACTAAAGTCAATTTACAGCTCGCGGATACAACTTCCATATAGATCAGTTGCTCTTTTTTACCAGTTATAAGAATAAACTGATGACGGATATTATATTCTGACGAGAGAACACTGACTTTTCTCCGTTTTCCAATTTCTGTTTTATTTGCATGCCACCTTTAACTCTACATCATATTGGTGGCTCTGATCTTTGAAAGAGAATAGCAATCTCCAAACATTTACACATCGAACCCGAAACCTAAGACTAGAGACGGAAGGTAACTATCGCTAGAACAAACAAACCATTTGTCATCTTTAATTATAGTTTAATGTTTTGTATAACATATGAATAAAGCGCCAACAACAAAGGTAAGAAAAAATGTACACAATACGTTAAAAAAATCTGATGGGTTGCACCCACATGACTATCTTTGTACTAACTATTCCTACAAACTCTTACTCCTCTACCTACTTCATGTTAATCCAGGTAAACATTCACAGAAATTACCTTATTGCTAATTTTCTTGCAGGTGCAAAAGGAATAGGGAAAACAGTAGGTTTTTAGGGATAGTCAAGTCTTTTAAAGCTGGTCACATATGAAGGCTTTGAAATTTCATTCTCTTGGCACGACCAAGAGATAAAAAGTAAATAAGGACCTTCCATTTGAGAAAAGTTTAAGTACTGCAAAACTCACACAAATAACAAGGAATACCTCCGAAATAGCCCACTCCATAAAAATGTACTTGGACATAACGTGTGTGTTTTAACGAGATCTACATTTTTTGTATAGTAAGATTTGGTCTATTTCTTACGGTTTACCAGTTATGCAAAAGCCATCAAGAGTAAACGGACTACATAAGCTATACCTAGAAAATCAAAATACACACTCATTGGCCATAAAAATGTCTTAAATGTGTGTAAGTCACTAGCCAGTTTTGAGAAAATAAAAATTTTCGTAAAATGTTCCACGTAAAGGGTAGTTTGGGGTGCAGGAATTTTCTTCAAAATCTTCGTGTTGCATCCTTGAAACTTAAATACAATGTTTGGTTTTTTTTGTTTTTGTTTTTTGTTTTTTTTTTTTTTTTAAATTCTGTGGGCTTCAAAACATATTTCCGGTGAAGTCTCGATATTGAAATTTTGATTCCAATACAAATCTTCAACTATTTATATAACAGTAGGGAAAGTAAAAATCATCTGGACTAGTTAATCCAAACAGTGTTAATAATACAGCACCAACTGAAGTCATGTGTAGACTACTAATATTTTGTAATCGTTATGACGACAGGCAACAGCTGAGGATGGACGAAAGACTACATAGTTCTTTCTGGGTTGTTAAATGTCTTGTTGCACCCCATTAACCTCTATTGATTAACACTAACACGAATTTTCCTTAGTACTTGTTATTTAAAACTGTTTATCACTCTGTTTCACTAATTACTTTAAAGTGTTTAATTTTAATTACTTTATTAGACAATTATAGTACATTTTACTTTCTCTACTGGTAAGTGTTGTATTCCACCCAAAAATTCGATGTCGAGATTTCACCGGAGATATATGCTTTAAGGCTCCCTGAATCCAAAAACAACATTTTTTGGAAAAAGGTCCGTGTGTGTGTGTGTGTATGTGTGTGTGAGTGTGTGTGAGTGTGTGTGAGTGTGTGTGTGTGTGTGTGTGTGTGTGTGTGTGTGTGTGTGTGTCTGTGTGTGTGTCAGTCTGTGTGTTTGTCAGTCTGTGGACAACATAACTAAAAAACGAAAAGTTGGTTAAAAACTAAAGTTAGTATTTAAGTTTGATGTCTTTTAAGGATGCGACACGAAGATTTTGAAGAAAGTAGCCCCGCCCTAAACTACCCTTTACATGGAAACTTTTTCGAAAATTTTGATTTTCTTGAAAATGGATCTAACGATTTTGATTAAAATGCCATATGTTTGAGATATTTTTATGACAAAAGAAATGTATATTTTTAATTTTCTGACTATAGCCTATGTTGTCCTGTTTAGTCTGGATGAGTGTTGAATAACTCATAAGCCGTAAGACATAGACAAAATCTTACCATTCAAGAAATGTAGATCTTGCTAAAATACACAACTTATGTCTCAATAAATTTTTTTGTAGAGTGAACTATTTTGGAGATATTCCTTGTTTTGTGTGTCAGTTTCGGAAAACTTTGAACTTCCGTACAATGGAACATTGTTGTTCATTTTTTATATGTTAAGTGTGCAAAGAGAACGGAATCTCAAAGCTTTAAGAGATTTGACTATCGCACAACGCCTACTGTATTCCCATATTCCCCTTGCGCCTACAAGGAAATAAGCAATAAGATAATTTGGACAAATGTTTATCTTAACTAACACAAAGAAAATATAAGAATAAGAGTTTGTAAGACTGGTTAGTAGAGAAAGTCATATGAGTGCAACACATCAGATTTTTTGAAATGTTCACTACTTCTTTGTTATGTTTCTTTTGCACGCTCTTCAACTGGCACGGTTTTCGGCCTCCCACTCTATATTGGGCGTGCTTCATTATCAGGCTTGAGGTTCTTGTAAATGTACAACACAGAACCATCAGCTTTACATCCCTTACGCGACTTCCAAGATACAACACGAAGATTATCAAAAAGGTATCCCCTTTATGGGAAAAATGTTATTCTTATATTCTCAAAAATGCTTCTAACGATTTTTATTAAGATAACATACTTCATAAAATATTTTGAATTATTTCCTGAAGGTCCGTAAAGTCCTCTTCATTCTAAATTACTTCATCATAATGTTGGATGGACGAAAGCACACAAGAAATATGTAAATCATCTTAAAAGTGACAATTTAGGATAATTTATCCTTTTGTGAGATTATCATGGTCGTAGGTATTTATTGTGATTGATTTACATTTTTTAACACTCTGTACAATTCGCAAACTTTATCTTGAGCTCTCAGATGGCATTGTTGTCGAAGAGAGCAACAGGACTCATTTTTATGCTGCCGTGGTTTAAATTATATCACAGAGGCCCGTGAGTTGTAGTTTCCGACATTATTCTTTTCTTTTTTTCAGGCTAGCCAATGGCTGAAGCAAAAACCTTCACACTTGGCTAATTTCTTTACTATTTACAGGAGTGTGTGGTACCTAAGCTTCAAGCATTCAATACATAAAATAGTATTTGAATTAGCTAAACGCTAAAGCACACCACAAAAGTACATCGTGTGATAGCTCGACAGAACAGCAACAAAGGTAATGGGATGCAGTGAAATGCACAAGTGGTAACACCAGACTACAGACTGCGTACCTTTTGCTTCCAGAAAGGTCACGTCATCTTGCATAAACTTGCTTTCCTTGTCGGGAACTTCTTCTGAGTTCACGACCAGATGAGCGAAATGTCAGTTTATGCAAGATGAGTGGCCCTCTCCGGAAGCTAAAATTACGCATCAAGAGCTAGCCGTGGAAGCATCCATATACGGACAACGATGCTCAGTTGTTACTTTGCCAAATCACAGGCCTTCTAGTCTCGGATCGTCCGCAGTACTAGGTTCCAAGGCTTATTAAGACAAAGTGCGACAGCTTTTCTGCAGTTCTGAGCTACTACTCGGTTGTTTCCCGTGAAGTTATGCTGAGCGTAGAATTTTAAAAATAGCGTATAGTGACGCACTATGTGTAAATCACTTCATCCTTCTATATTCTCATGCACGTAAATCGAAATGTGTGACGCAAGTATTTCTGCAAAATATAGAGACATAAGCTTTTACAGGAGTAATTTGTTGACAAGAATTTTCTGTCCACCTCTTTCTTGGACGGCCAAAATGTCACTTTCCTATTGGGCGATAATGGAGCACTGCTTTAGGGATCCTAGTCCTGAGTATGCGGAATATGTGGCCAATTCCATTTTTATACTGTTGTATGAAGTCTAACACAGGTTGAACCTGAAGTTCTTTCAATACATGTTCATTACGCATGTGGTACCCTCTGGTGTAATCTGCAGTGAATCGCATCTCACTGGTTGTTATTCCCTTCTTCTGAGTGTTCATGCCCCACTTACATACAAAAAGTGGGTGGCACCGGAGTCTTATAAAGGCGTATTCCTGTGTGCCGCTTCAGGACTTGATACTCATAGCTATGTTAAATTTAATAGTCCTTCTTGGACTGTCTAAGGCTTCAAGGAAAGATAGTTTGTAGTCTAGATCATTTTCACTATGTGATAGTAATGCCAAATCACCAGCATCAATATGGAGATATCTATTTATTTTCATGGTACCATGCCTTGTTTCTCTCCACTCTTTAATTATTCTGTACACATGTACGATAAAGAGAAGAGGTGATACTCCACAGCCCTGTCCGTATCACACCCGAAGATATTTCATGCCAGTCTGATAAGTGGTTGTTAATTTTAACACATATCAGATTGTTTTCATAATTTTTTGTATATATTTTGTATATAATGCTGTGGAATATTGTCTTCTGCTAAAATTTGTAACACTTTATTTCTTTTAACTCTATAAAATGGTTTTTGAAGTCAATGAATGCAATATGAAGGGCAGAATTAAATTTTTTTGTGTTCATATAAAAAGGTCCAAATTTGTCATTAATGTACTGACGATTAAAACTTTCCTGAATTTGACATCGCAAGGAGCATTTTAGTATTACAAATGCTACACAGTAAAAGTGCTACACAGTGAAACAAAGGTGCCCTTTCAAGCATCTGATTAATTTTAAATTCAAAAATCGTGATAAGAGATTGAAGAAGTGAAGAAAATAGAAATATACAAAACAAACGTTTTGTTGGTGTTATGTTTCTGTCAGGTTTCACACAATCGTTTCCTTAAAAAGTGAGAGAAAACAGATTTGCCCATCGTTCCAAATTAAAGCTGAAAATATCTTACACTTCCATACTTTCCAATCTGCATAACGTTTGGATCAATAAAACATGGTGAATCTTTCAATAAGGACAGTTTCTCTTTTTGGCCTCTTGAGCATTATAACACATCTTCGTGTTTGAGATCTTATGCACTAGCTTCGTACCGAAATAATATTATTCAGAAAAAGCGAATAACTGTAAACGCAGAGCTTGTTCAACAAAGACTGCATTTTAACACTTTCTAGACTTCAATTCATTGGCGTCAGAACCGTTGAAAGGCCGCGGTGTTACCAATAATACTCGTGTGACGTAATAGTTGTGCTTCTCTTTTCATTCCGAGATAGTGTGTGTGTATGTGTGTGTGTGTGTGTGTGTGTGTGTGTGTGTGTGTGTGTGTGTGTGTGTGTGTATGTGTGCGTGCGTTAATGCAGTCAGCGCTCTCGGGAAGGAAAGTGATTCAGTCTCTTGTAATCCATATTCTCCGCAATTATAGATGCTTTTATAGCATGCATTAACAAGATGGCGAGTAATTCTTACGGAGAAGTCTAGTTTCTATGGGAGCACATATTTTTCTGTGGAATGCTGCTTCATCATCTAAAACTGGAGCAAACGATTTTGGAAGGGATTAATGTTTATTCCTTTATGTGGTAGAAAGTGAAATAAAATTGTTTTAATTCAAAGTAAATACAACAGGAATTACTCCATGCCTTTGTATATTCGTATACATATCTAGTAATTAAAATACCCCAACATACAGCTTCCAATAACTGAATAGAACTCACAATATATAGGTTTAAATATCCGATCTGGTTCGGCTTGTAAATTAGACGGTGATAAGGACAATTTTACGTTATACATTTTGTATCAAACATACACACATACATCCATGCATGCGTCCATGCATACATGCATGCATCAGAACTTATTTATTATTTCATTATCATGAAACAGAAATTATGGTGTCAGAGTAGAACAGTTTTAATAACTGCTTAACTTAAAAAATCTGGTGTGTTACACTAAAATGACTTTCTCTACTGTTGTACATTATTACAAACTCTTATTCTTCTATCTTCTTCGTGTTAGTTAAGATAAACATTTGCGGAAATTATCTTATTGCTCGTTTTCTTGCACGTGCAACGGGAATATGGGAATACAGTAAGCCTTGAGCGATACCCATGTCTAACGTATCAACATGAATAGCGGTGTTCCATTTGATAGAACTTATACAAATAACAAGGAATACCACCGAAATGGTTCACTCTACAAAAAATATATTTCAACATAAATTATGTGTTTTAGCGAGGTCTACATTTTTGTAAAGTAAGATTTTGACTATCTCTTACGGTTTACGAGTTATTCAAAAGTCATCCAGAGTAAACAGGACTACATAGCCTATAGCCAGAAAATTCAAAATATGCATTTCATTTGTCATACAAATATCTTAAACATATGGCATTTTACTCAAAATCGTTAGAGTCACTTTGAAGAAAAACATTTTTGGAAACTTTTCCATTTAAAATGTAGTTTGCGTGGAGCAATTTTCTTCAAAATCTCCCTGTCGTATCCTTGAAAGGTATTAAACTTAAATACAACTTTGCTTTTTAACAGACTTTTCGATTTTGAGTTATGCTGCCCACAGACTGACAGACTGACAGGCACGCAAACGGACCTTTTTCTAAAAATGTGTGGGGCCCTAATGACCAAGTTGTCGACGGGCCCTTAAACCCTACACATTCACTCACTCACTCACTCACTCACTCTAAAAATGTGTGTTTTTTTTTGGATTCAGGAGGCCTCAAAACATATATTTCCTATGAAATCTCGAAATCGAATTTTGGGATGGAATACAATACTTCCTCTACTTAGTACTAGAGAAAGTAAAATGGATAAAGCATATTTACGGGGAGGGACACCTCGAGCACCGCCAAATGGTGCTTTATAATTATTGGTCCCGCGTTGAGACGCGCTTTTATAGCGGGTTTAAATATTGTCACCGCGCCCGCCGCATCTAATTGCCGACAACAGCAGTGTCACCCATCGCATTATTGTCGGCGCTACCGCAAAGGAGCCGAAGGAAAGCGACAGAGAATGGCCGCATTGTTGGGGCGCTTGCCAAAAGAGAAAAAAGGATAGAGACTTCGGGAATCTTCTGCTTTGTATTTCACCGCAATAACTGAACTTTCCAGAATAGTGCCTGGGAGATATAAATAAGGGTAAAGTGCGACAGAAAAGAAGGGACAGACATATGTGAAGCGTTGAGTAGTGCCGACGGAAAGAAGAGACGTATGCGAAGCGTTGAGGAGTCGTGCCGACGGAGAAGGGACAGCTCTTGTGTTACGAATTTGGAGCCGTGCTGTGACTGAATCGGAAAAGACTTTTTTGCTGTTGCAACGAGTGTAAAAAGTTACTGCATACGGAAATAAAAGTGTATCTTTATCCCGACTACATCTGTCTTCTTTACTTTACACCCACCAACCAAAGTCACACTGGTGTCAGGAGTGGGATCCGTCGAATTGCTTCTAGTTTCGTTACATCGTCGTTAGAAGTTGCAACGTTAGAACCAAGATGGAGGGAGATTCGGAAACCAGGATGATGGCAATGATGAAAGAATTATTCGCCGAAATGAAGACGGCAAACGACAACCTCGCTGCCAAAATGAAGACGAGAAACGACAACCTCGTTGCCGAGCTGAAAGAGATGAAGACGGAGCTATCGGCGAAAATTGCCGGCGAACTGACTGGCGTGACGGAAGACGTGGAAGAACTCGGCGAAAAGGTGGAAGACCTCTGCCAGCATGTGGACGTCGTGGAGGACGACGGGGAACGTCTTGGCGCCCTGGTAGTAAGAGTTGACGAGAGCGTCAAAGTACTGGATGCCAGGGGCAGACGGAATAGCGCGGAGCCGGGGAGGGAGCACCTAGTGGCCGAGGCGGCAGTTGCGCCCGTTTCAGATAACCAAAGTGTATGTCTCGGGGAAGACAAAGGGGCAGTTCAGGGACGTCGTCGAGGATCCTCTGGAGGAGTGTGTCGGGTACGTAACCAACCAGGATATGACGTGGAGGACGATCAGCAGGGAAGCGCACAAGCAAACGAGCAACACGCGAGAACCGACTTGGCGTGTGACATGGGGGGACCGTCGGAGCCATCCAATCACCTGACGCATAGTGCCGTGAACGGAAGAATGGTGGACATTATCTTGGACGGCAGGATACAGGAGAGGCCGTGCCGAGCACGAGTGGACACGAGTGCAGCGGTGGACGCGACTCGCGCGGATGTGGCGGGGTTTGTTGCCGGACTCATCGGAAGCAAGGTGGCTGCAAAGGTGCGCCAGAGAGGTCGGCGGACATGCTACCCAGTGAGCCGTTTCCAAGTGCTCAGGATGGCCCGTCAACACACCAGGAAGAAGGGCAACTGGACGAGAGACCGTCAAGACCGGCGGTACTGTTGCAGAATTTCGAAGCAGGATGGCATACATCGTCCTACCCGGACCAAGGGACACTATCCAACAGCGATACCTAGGATCGTGCCTCCTGGAGAAGAGGTTCGATGGGTTAGTCCACCGGGGCGCAAGGGAGATGCCGCAGTGATAGTGCTGGTCGGGACGACCAGCTCTGAGGAGGGAGCAGTGTCACCGCGCCCGCCGCATCTAATTGCCGACAACAGCAGTGTCACCCATCGCATTATTGTCGGCACTACCGCAAAGGAGCCGAAGGAAAGAGACAGAGAATGACCGCATTGTTGGGGCGCTTGCCGAAAGAGAGAAAAGGATAAAGACTTCGGGAATCTTCTGCTTTGTATTTCACCGCAATAACTAAACTTTCCAGAATAGTGCCTGGGAGATATAAATAGCGGTAAAGTGCGACAGAAAAGAAGGGATAGACGTATGTGAAGCGTTGAGTAGTCGTGCCGACGGAAAGAAGAGACGTATGCGAAGCGTTGAGGAGTCGTGCCGACGGAGAAGGGACAGTTCTTGTGTTACGAATTTGGAGCCGTGCTGTGAGTGAATCGGAAAAGACTTTCTTGCTGTTGCAACGAGTGTAAAAAGTTACTGCATACGGAAATAAAAGTGTATCTTTATCCCGACTACATCTGTCTTCTTTACTTTACACCCACCAACCAAAGTCACAATATATTGATTTTATTTAAGAGTGAAATATTACCTTTCTACTGTTTGTTCTTGTATGATCCCGTATAGAAGCGCCGCTCGAAGTACGTTCGTAGGGAATTCCTGAAATGGTTCAAACTAGCTGCACTGGTTTAGCTATGACACTAATGACACTATTTAGTATTCAAAGAATCCTGACAACGGATCGATATGAGTTCTTTAATGAATTTGTCTCTTTTAATCACTTTAACAAGATTTATTATCTTTTGTTAGCATTTTACGATGAAATATTTATATAGAACATCACAATTTTCTCTCCATGTCTTAATTTATCGTTGTGTTTATAAAACATTTGTTTTGCATTTGATTATGAGGGATTAGAAATGAAGCTGCCCCAGTATCCTCTTATTCAACGAATTAAATTAAGTTGCATATCGAGTTAGTAATGAAGGTTGTGACCTTAGGCTCTTCATTGTGTGGCACATGCACAACATGCACAACATGAAATTAATGCAGCCCACAGAATCAACATAACAATGAAACTTTGGGCATCGACAAGGTCATAGGTCTATCACGGCCAAATGTTCTAATGCAGATTCCATAAATCTTGAACACTACAAGTAAGAGGTAGCATCTTGGTGGAAGCAATGTTTTCTTGTCAGTGTCACGCTTCTTGAATGAAAGGTAGGATTAAAGTCTTGAAGATAATTATTTGAATTAACTTAGAATCTTGAGGAGAGTTGAAATAACCATATCAAGAATCCCGGAAGTAATAATTAAGTGCGCGTGTATATTTATTTAAAATCACAGTTTCATTTCTGTTGGCTGTGAACTGACGACACATTTTTTAATGAACTGATAAGTCAAACACGTGCCGGCAGATTTCATGTGTCGCACCAAATATCTGATTGAAGGATTGAGATAATCACAATGCTACTTTGTGCTACAATGTAATTCTGATTGCTGCTCTCGTTTAATACTGCGACAAAATGACCAAGGTTCAATTCTTTCTCTGTCACTTTATTTATTTATCTTTTTTTTCTTCAAAATTTTATCACAAATACAGTTTTCTTTTACTGATGCTAACACAGATATTACAACTCACACTGTTTTCTTCTCATAACCTTAACTCAGTCTTTTCACTGTCCTTCAATTTCTCTGTTTCTCTGTTTCTCTCACTATCTCCGACGATAAAATCACTCTTCAGTAGTTGAAACTTCTTCACTTCGAAGCGACGTATCGTTCACAGCTGTCTCGCACTCATTGACACACTGACCGACTTTAAAAGCTGCCTGGTCTCACGCGCTCCTCTATCTTTTAGAACGGCAATGACGTAGTCAGCTCTTTCTGGAACTTCTTTAAACAAGCCGGCCACCGGACACTTCACGAATTATCTGTAAAAACACCTTTTGGTTCTGGCGCTGATTGTTGTACTCGTGTTGGTGGTGTGGGAAGCTTGACGGTGAGCTCCTTTGATACGCGTCGTGCCTGGTATGTGATGTGAAGTAGCTTGGCCCCCACTGTCCTTTGTTGTGCGTCGCGGCAGGCGTCAGAATACAGAGAGCTAGGTACACATTAAGCTTTGGCTTCTCTCAATTTTTGAGTGAATAAATGATGTGATGGTCAACTAGCTCAGTGCACAGGAAATTGCAATGTGACATCTCTAATAATTTTCAGTTAGGAATCAAAATATTCAAATATTATATGAACATGATGTATTTGCGCGAAGATAAAGCAAGCGGGGTGAAATGAAGTGAAGTAAATATTAACCTCCAAGTCTTTAGCTGCAAGAAGGCAATTTATGTCAGTTGACCGGAACGGCATCCAAAATATTAGCTTTGAACACTTTTCCTAAAACACTTCCCCGTTTACTTGGGAAATATATCCAGACGGTTGATGAGAATACCATAACCCCAGGATGCAAATTCAAGGAAGCATTCTGTTCTCGTACATTCCAACTAGTCTGTTTCCTGAGGCATCCAGAATAAATTACTTGTATGAAATAGCACGACTGGAAATCTCAATGTAACGTATAATGTCCACAGCCGTGGTGTCTGCTTGTCAACTCGAGGCCGGGTTTCGATTTCCGATGCGGAATAGCTGCCAGGGTAGGAATTCTATCCACAATTTTCCTTCGACATAAAAAGTACGAAAGTTTTCAAGCGCGGATCTAAGCCAATATAATTTGTTTTATAAGAGTTGTTTTCTTAAATATTCAGTCATGAGTACAATAGTAAAACATTTGTAATAATACTTTCTAAATAAAGCAGAGAGTAATTTTTACTAGATAACATTTTCACACTGCGACATACATAGCGCGCAATAACCATCATGCGAGATATTAGTTTAAATATATATTTTACACAATTATCTTCTTGCCAATAAGTTTTGTATTTATTATCTAAGTTTTAACCACCCTATAAATTTAAAACAATCAATTTTAACATTAATTAAGTTATTGATAAATGTTTTTGTTTAGAAGAAAAACAGCATATCACAATAGGTATCTTAAGCCCAAATTGTTTTGCTACCTATGCCGGTCTTCCTCTAATTTATGAAACCGATTTTCATATGAACATAAGCGATTGCCCCATGCAGTTGATAATAGCCAACATTGTTACAGCAAGACAAATTGACTGGCCATGCATTGAAAGCTGTAGGTTGGGGGTTCAAGTCTCAGTAATCGCAGTCAAGTGTGTCTGGTGAAGGACGTGAGAAAAAAAAACCAGTGCAATGAAAATTGTAAAACCATAATATTCTACAATTGAAAGCATCTGAAATACATATGCTTTAGCGGTTAAAGTAAGTACAATAAAAGTAGGTATAATATAAAAAATATTAAAATACTTTGGTCAGTTCGTAACATATGAATAACTCCAGACGGAATCGGTGGATCTGAAAGGGACCTATGCGCGAGGATTTCAAGTTACAAATGAGAGGTGTATTGTGGCAATGATTCTTGCTGAGAAATCTTAACGTCCACATGTACTTATGTTTACGGTGAAGTGAGAACGTTTCCAATGTTTGGTAGACGGTGTACCAGAGTGGATAGCAATTTCATTTACACGCTAAGAATGCAATAATATGATTATTACGTCGTGCATAGATAAGCACGGCTGATTGCCAAATTCAGGCTGATGATAGAATTATTTTATCCCGGTGTCGAATAGGCACACAGTTCTATTTATATCTCAGTCTGTATTTTTTCATTATAGATTGCAAAACGCTAGTTGGCTGGGATATTGTTGGAAATAATGGTTAAATGTACATTATACTAGTGTCTGGCAATATCCAAGTATATTACATCTATGCCTATCATGCCATAAATTACCCACCATTTAGTATCACAAAAGATGTATATGTTCCTTTTTGGGTGTACGATAGTAGCAGGTCCTATGGGCTAGTAGAGATTATAATAAAAATGCTGATGTACACCATCAGTTTAATATCATCTCATAAAATATAAATCTAAAACCCCTAGCGCAGTAGTCTATGAAGGGCCAAGGCTTGCCGCCCCACCGCTGCGTCCCCCACCTCTGCCCACAGCAGGCGTCATTGGTGAGGTGCAGTTCTGCAGGGTGGGACATAGCGCCCCAAACCCTCCCGGCCAGTTATGTGGCCTTCGCGACCTGGGGCCGACGCTACTTCTCCATCAAGTAGCCCCTCAATTGGCGCTCCGGGACTTACAAGGCTGAGTGCACTCCGTGCCAGAACTCCCAGCAGGGGAAATACCTCCATGCTGGTACCGGGGATCGAACCCGGGTCCTCTGCGCCAGAGGCAAACGCACTAACAACTGCGCTACGAAGGCGGTCAAGTATAAATCTAGCTTAAAACAAGTACTTGAAAATTATTGTTACAAAAGAAGTATATTCTAGACATTTCTGAGATTATTGTTCATAATTATCTGGCATGCAGCACATGTGTGCTATCTCTATCTTCGTAGTATAAGGTTTAACTACTCCAACAACATAAACTTGTTTTACAGCGCCAATCCCAAGGAAAGCTCCGGTTTAAAATATTAATTTTAAGACCTCTGTTTACTATCTAGTCGTTTTCTCTTTTTCTTATGAGAGGAACGTATGCTTTCAGCATTTTGTTACTGCCTGTAAAATTGAGAAGGGACTGGTAAAACGGGTATATTTAGAGCAAGTAATACAGGATAAAGGTAAGCTGGTCCATAAATAGACAGTAAAGTTGAGTTATTCCTCTATTGGATAGCAGTAGGTCGCGTGGGCGAACTATTGATATTTTCGGCACATCATTTGTTTCCATAAAGTAACTCGCACAGTGTTTTTTCCGTTTTCGAGATTATTTGCGAGGTGCCACTCACTCACTCACTCACTCACTCACTCACTCACTCACTCACTCACTCACTCACTCACTCACCCACACACTCACTCGCCCACTCACTCACTCACTCACCCACACACTCACTCGCCCACTCACTCACTCACTCATTCACTCACTCATTCACTCACTCATTCACTCACTCACTCACTCACTCACTCACTCACTCACTCACTCACTCACTCACCCACACACTCACTCGCCCACTCACTCACTCACTCATTCACTCACTCACTCACCCACACACTCACTCGCCCACTCACTCACTCACTCACCCACACACTCACTCGCCCACTCACTCACTCACTCATTCACTCACTCATTCACTCACTCACTCACTCACTCACTCACCCACACACTCACTCGCCCACTCACTCACTCACTCACTCATTCACTCACTCATTCACTCACTCACTCTCTCTTAGCACTTCGTGCAGGTGCTACACCCTTTCAGCATTATTTCTCGCTATGCCAGTTAATTCATGCATCTGTTTCTTTTTCATAAAATTATATTGATAACTGAAACTTCCCCTTATTTTTATCGACATTTATTCGATACACTTGTACCATGATGGTATATTTGTGCTCTTCTGTGAATAACTATCAATGTTTCCTCCATATTTTACTCATTTCGAAATTGAAGCTAAGTAGCTTTCAATTTTTCGCCATCAAACGGCGTTCACCTGGAAAATTATTCGTTAACTGTAGGATTCCTAAGATTGTTCTTTAATATTCTTTTTCTGAAAAATGAAACACGTTCCTACATTCATATTTGCAGACTCTGCGAAGGAAAAGGGTATAGTTAAAGAAGTATCCCACCACAGTCGGGAACAAAGAGGTTAAAACTGCTAGATTAGTGAACTAGAATGCTGACATTCAACCACAAAGACAGTTTAATATTACCAGGTTGTAGCATCGCTGCTAGAAGGAAGCACAAGACTTAAGGGCATATAAACGCTGGCAGAGGCTGTTGCCAAACATATATTAGGTGTGTGCCACGTTAGCTGCGGCGCCGTCCATTGTTTCCATAACTAAGCAACACAAGAAATGTCCATAAAACATTAAACTCTTAACCTTGATGTTGTTAACGCAGGAAACGGGTTTTTCAAAATCGTCAAAACCAGTAACTCGCTTTATGGATTTTTTTTCCGGAGACTGAAACACAGATAGACTGTCTTTTATTTCGGATAAAGCTGCTTCAATAAAGTCTGATATGTTGTACTCACATGACTTTCTCTACTCTTGTACTAACCATTATTACAAACTCTTATTGCTATATCTTCTTCGTGTTAGTTGAGATAAAAGTTTTCACAATTTATCTCATTGCTTATTTTAAAGCTTTGAGATCCCGTTCTCTTTGTACGCTTAGCATATGAAATACAATACTTCCCCTATTTACCAGTAGAGAAAGTAAAAATGAACAACTATATTCCATTTCACGAAAGTTTTATGTTTTCCGAAACTGACACAAATAACAAGGAATATTCCCGTCCACTTTAATAGTAAAATAACATATTCGTATTCTATCAACAAACTCAGCAATAACCGTGGTTTTCGTGGTTTTTCTGGTACGTTTATACTCGAAAACAAGGAATGATGACGTTTTCCAGGCTTGTCTGTGGATAATAAATGCGTAGCTCGCGATCTAAGTGTTATACAGAGACGATTATTGTAAGCTATGATCATATAATACAGCTCTGCATAGTTATAAGATTGATACCCATCTTTGCAAGTATTTATCTGAGCGTACGTAATTCACGAAGGCAATGTTCTCAGTCGAGACATGTAAGCTGGGTGTACCCAGACTTGACAGGGCTGATAGGAGTAGAGTGTTCGGTACGAGCCACGTTTATATGCCTTTAACTTTTGAACCTTACTTAGTTTTAGAATACAATACTTTGGAAGTTCAATTTATTTAAACAGTTAAAACTTTTGAGTATTATAAGGCGACCTAGAATAATTGAGATATGTGAGCAACACTAAACATCGGTGTGAAGTTGGTAAATATGTACCATGTTGAAATTGTATTGGGTTTCTGTTGCTCGTCATTGTTAGGGGCCTGTGACAGTGGCAGACTCACTCAATGGCCGGACATATTAGAATTAGACTAACATCGCAACTAAGGCGTTCACAAATGTTGGGAAGGATGTTTACCTTACATCTCCAGTTTCCTTCTTTCATTCATTTAATTCTCTCTATTCGGTCCACTTGCAGCAGGGTCGCCGGTGGAACTTGCGCTCTGCAAGTACACTAAAACCTCGATTATTCGGACTAACTGGGACCATAGACAGCCCAGAAAATAAAAAATCTGGGTTATATGGGTAATAAACAAAAAAAATTCTTAAATCCTTAAGTCCTTAGTATGTATCGTTTATAAGACATTAAAAATATAAAAATGTTAATCACATTAAATCACATCATTTCTTAACAAAGAACTGTTCCAGTCTCCTGTTTTAAACACGTGTGGCGTTTGAAGGAAGTACGGTCATGCAAACGCTTTATCATTAATGGTTCAGATGGAGTGGTATCGGGCTGACACTCCAAGTGCGCCATAATGTTTGTCGTCTGGTACGCAGCAACTCCCAACTCAGCAGCTATTTTCTTCAATGTTTCTCCTTTATTAATTCGATTAATAGCATACAACTTTCTATCCATTCAAACCATGACCTTCTTTCGCTTTGATGTCATTTTAAACTTGTACACTGAATTACACCCCCAACTCATTGATAAGACAAAAACGATCTGGTTAAACAGCACACGATAAACTTAATGACACGTGCTGTTTGAAAACAGTAGGAGAACTGAGGAGATTGACTGAGATGTAGTAACGGGTAGGGATCAAAGTCAACGCTTTCTTTCGGGCTATTTGTACCTGGTGAGACATACCGCGACACCACCGTGTGACACACTACTAAATCTTTCTTAAACTCAACAGATAGCATTTTACAATAGAATATACTACGTATTATCATAATTTATTGTACAATTTTTGCAGGAACCGTACATTGAATCAAACTAAAAGGTGAATATTTGTCGTACTTATAGCTACGTTCTTGCTATCTTAGTTAAAATGTATTATGTAATGTGAACATTAAATTTAAAACATGTCTACAAACCTGATCTGAATAATCCGGAGATCGGATAAACAAGGGCCGGATGAACAAGGTTTTATCGCACAGTGCTCCGCTGAGGAGTGCAGAGGCTGAGGGGAGACGGTTTAGTGGGTCGGCCACCCTTCCAGGAGGACTGATTTATCAGCCATACCTGGCTGGTGACGAGCTCTCTCTGGAACTCCGTCGACCTGAACTGCCTGCACCTGTTAGGGACCCACCATAGTAGTTCTGCCTGTGATGCATTCTGGGCTGCTATAGGGTACTTTCATATCATCCTTCCTCTCGGGGTTCGACGCACAATAAGCCATCGGCTGACGTGCTGAAATCCCTACCGTGACAGACAGATGGACGGACAGCTCTTCACAGCGGTGAAGTGGAGCCAGTTTCTATCACGTGATGTGTCTCACGTCGGGAAGATATGATGTATCTGATTGGCGTAAGTTAGATTTCTACTGGATGGAAGTGGTATAGTAAGGAACTCTACTCCAGTCAACGAAGGGTGCGAGCCCCTCATTATTTAGTGATTTAGTGATCGTGAGTAATTATTTGCTGGGAAAGTAGGCGGCAAATAAAAGAGGAGGCGTTGACAGACGTACATAAGGACCACAAAGGACAGGGCGGTACTACGTTTGGAGCAGCTCCCTTCTCTTAAGTCCTTTAATTAAATGTTCACCTTTGTTACGCGGCCCAAACTGAGAGAGAGAGAGAGGTAATTCATTAAAAAGCCCATTTCATTTGGAAGGGAAATTAAGTCGGCCTCCAGCATTTTCTTTCATTTCATGCATTACGTTATCTTGTAAGAGCCATTTACTGCTACAGGGAACTTCAGTTCAGATGTACTAACTTGTCCTGCAATGGACGCTGCTAATGAGAACTCATTTCTTTAAGATATTAACTTTTTGTTTTGGTTGCTTCCTTACGCGTTTTCTATTATATTTTTCCCTTTGTTATCTCCATAGCACTTATTGTTTTCGTCTCATTTTTTATCAGGCCAGCTTTATTCTCTTAATTCCTACGCGCTTCTGCAATTTTTTCTTCCTCTTCTTCATACTAAAACATCGAGAGGAATGTTTCTGATTATCAGGAGTGGGAAAATTGGTCATCACAATTGCGGGAGTGGTGACGTCACGGAACGCCACCAGACATGTACATTACGCATAGTTTGAAGGAGGGGTGTGAAAATTGCAATGGTGGTATAAAGGAACTTTTCTACCACATGTTTTATTTTATATATGCATAATACATAATATATACAAATTGAGAGGGTTTTAACTTTCAGTTTTCATTAAGTTATTTCTTAATTCATCTGGAGCATTACAGTTTCGCATACATCTAACATTAATTCACAAGCACTAACGTACAGTAAAGCAAATAGGTTTTCATCTGTCAATTCCGATGTGCTTTTAGATTTGACAATGTTCAGTTTGGAGAACAATTGCTCACACGTAACACTAATATACAGAACAAATGAATGGAGAAACGGAAATCTTGCTCTAAATAAATCTAAACCAATTTTAATTTCTAATTGTGATTTTACATAATGACCTTTAAGGTTTTAGTGGACTTTCTAATGCACTTCTAAGGTTCAGTGAATAGTTAAACTTTACGATAACATTTACGTAAAAATGTGTGTTTTATATTGTTATTTTAAAATGCCTTAACATTTCCTATCTGCTACTTGCTTGTGATCTTTGTGACAACGTTCACAATGTCTTCTAATGTTTACTTTGAAAACACAAATCAAAACTTTCGAATACAACAGACATTTACATTCTTGTCCATAGTGCAGCGAAAATATTGTTCTTCCCACTCCTTTTGGAATGGTAAGGTTTATTTGCGTTTCCGTTGTTTCTAAAGAACCATGTCGTATCGATGAAGTGTACACTGCTGCTTGTTTATGTTTGAACGCGTAGTTGTTTTAAGGAGGAACGGCTGGCGGACGGATGCGAATTGCTTTGTCCTTGACGGTGTAGCATGCCATATCATCAGCCGGTATAGTTTTTCCAACCCCTGCTTTTTATAATAAACTGAACTCTCACATATTACACTTTACCTTTTAAGAATCTGTTTTACATCTAGAATATGCTTTGGGCAGTTCCAGAGAGCTTTTGATATATATAAATTGTGGCAATGTCCGACCGACAATATAAAGTACAGAACCTTAAACGCTCATTAAAACTTTCCTACAACGACATCGTTTGACTTTTTCTGCCTTACGCAAAAGAGGCATGCAAAAGCTGAAATTAATTCCGGACGAAGCGACGTTAGGTCTCTAGTGAACAATTGCTCTCTGCTGGCTCGCTTGCCAATTAAATCAATTGCCTTCAATTAGAAGAGCGCTTAATGCCATTGCTTGCAGGATAAATGTGGGCCAGCCAATCAGCACTCATTGGGCTCCTGATTTTTAAAAGCAATTGCAGCTCCACAATATATATCTTCGCAAGGGCACTACGGTAAAGAAACTGCAAACATTAATTCGAAAAAATTACGCACTTTAAGGTAGGAAACACTACCTAATTAAGGCACTCTGTCCCTGGTAATAATATCAGATTAGCTCAGTTCCTCACATTCTTTGTAACAAGGTACTTTATGCTTGGCCAGGCAAGGAATCAAACCTCAATTAACTGGTTGTTGCACCAGCGATAGCAACATCACTAATAATTAACAACATATTTTTGTTATGTTCTCATTGTTATGTTACAATACCTTATAGGTATTGAACTTTTATATATAATTACTACTTATTTTAGTTTCTCAACTAGAATTTTATTCAAATTACAAAACATATGCAGTGCTGCAGAAATCTGAAAATAAATGAATAGACATAAATAAATACATACATAAGTGAGCAGATTAATAAATTACTACCATTTCACTACTAATAATACCACTACTGCTAATAATAACAACAACCACCACCTCCACCACCACCACCAACAACACCACCACCACCAACAACAACACCACCACCACCACCACCACCACCTCCACCACCACCACAATCACCACCACCACAACAATAATAACAATAACAATAATAACAACAACAATAACAATAATAACAACAATAATAACAACAATAATAATAACAATAAAAATAATAATAACAATAACAATAATAACAGTAACAATAACAATAACAATCATAACAAGAATAACAACGAGAATGAGAATGAGAATGACGACGACGGCGATGACGATGACGATGACGATGACGATGATAATAATAATAATATAGAGAGGATCCTAGAATTAACTCCTACAGAACGAAGGAACGGCTCAAAAACATGCTGGGTGGACAGTATACTGCTTATTATAACTGATAGAGATATTAAAGATTCAGATCGTAATACGTTGGGAACAGCATGAAACAGACGACCTTAATGTTGTTATATGTATAACATTAATAAGCCTTATCTTTCTGGCAGTTCATTCCGCGCTTCAGCTGTTTTATGTAAGTTTTCTATTCTGCTGTTGACAGAGACAGCCAGTCCTCTGACTTGGTGGGTATACAAGACGTTTCAAAAGTGATGACCCAAAGTATAAGCAGCAACATATACATGAAACATAAAAATGAAAAGAAGAGACGCTTCATGAAACATGGGTTCGAAACTCAACCAGTTGAGGGACATTCTTTGCTGGTAGGTGCCCACTGAATGGTAAGTATCTATTCCAACAAAGGCAATGGCAATTTTAATTAATGTACAACTTAGCATTAAGTGCTCACGGAATCAACCAAAGAAGCTGCAACAAAAATAGACCAGAAATTAACTACTGTTCATGAAATAGGCACTTCACTATGGGATCCACAACATTAAAAGTTGATATAGAAAAGGTCTAGGTCGATCCAGGAATAACATTTTGAATACCTGCACTTTCTAGTTGGTAGAATTAGATCAGAGATTTCCATATCTACTCGTATTCAATAACTGTGCAATATCTCAACAACGCTTGTTTGCAGTCTACTGTTTATTAACACTTTTGGAAACTGAGCGGATTCCTCAGGCGGTAACGTCTGTGGTCCGCATTCGGGAGGTCACAGGTTCGATCCCCGTGGCCGAACTTCCAGTATCATGGGCTTTTTCGGAGGTTTCCCCGGGTCGCCATACGAATGCGGAGGGATTTCCATATCCTCAGAATTTCCTATCTCTCCATTTCGTTACAGAAGTCATTTCACTTCATCCTTCATTCCGTTAGGTTTCTTTTAGGGTTGGAAGCGTCGGTAAGTGTCACGGCAGTAGCACGGAAGGGGGAAAAATGCACTCTGGAAATATCAGACGAGCCACAGTTTTCCCGGTCCCCATGGGGTAGTAGCGGGAGGGGAGCTAAGCCAGCTTGCGTCAGGGTGCTGATTTTGAAAGAGCTTGTTGCTATGCATGACTTTTATATGCCATGCTCTTTGTGTGACCAAGATGGGAGAAAACTAATAACAGTTGAGAAAAGTTTAGAAAAGCGTAAGATTTGAAAAATTCGCAAGGAACATCTCGGAACTTGTTAATTGCGCATTTTTTATTTTAAGACAATTATTTTAACCAGATCTGCATTTTTGTGACGCAAGCTTTTGTCTTCCTCTTACGGTTGACCAATTACGTAAGTGATTCGGATTGAAAATGATTTTACAGTCTATTACCAAGACAACTTCGGGCCGTGTGACGTATTTAAACGAAGAGCCAGCTTGTACGCTCGTGTGACGTCAGGCGAGAGCGGTGTATTGCTATGCTGCATAGATCATCGGCACTACTTGCACGAAACTGAATGAATATGAAAAATGTTATTTGTGCTTGTTTAGGGAGAACCCTCTTCAGCCTAGTCTGAGGTTTTTTATTTGTAAGAACGTTCCTTAAACCAGATTTCTGAGGTTGTGTGTCCTTGTTACACGGATATTATGTATGTTTGGTTCTATGTATGTGTGGGAACAATTCTTTCTGTTAAGAACCTTTCTAAGTCAAAATGCCGAAGCATATTGTCAGATCACAATCTAACATGCAGTCTTCGGTTACAAATGTGCCGTTAATTACGCCCAAACATTGACAAACTAGTTAAAGAAAAGCGAAACGGCAAATGTCGGAAATGTCTACCTAATAGTTCTGTATAGCTCTCCTCTAGCTCAGGCAAAATAGTTATGATTTGTGTTCTATTTGCGTTATAACATGACTGTTCACATAAACTAGAATATATATGGCATAAAGCCCAAATGTAATTATTTATAATCTGTGTCTATTCCGTAATTGAAACAGTCAGCATTAAAATTACGATGTACCGTATGCCATTTCCTCCTTCCCACTGTGACGTCACACGTTCAACTGGCCATGGATGGGAGCATGCGAGCTCAGTGAGCTGACGTCACAGCAGCGATACCTGTCTTCCCCTGCCGTAAATAGTAATATATGTCATATAAGTATATCTTCATAGTTTGGTATTCTACTCCAAGTGGTTAGTCATTTTTGAGAAAATAAAAAGACACGAACCTTTGTTCTTGTAAATAATAGGATGGAAGAATTTTCTTGAAAGTCCTAGTTTTGCATCCTTTGAAGATGCTGAACTTAAATACTAAGTTTGGTGCTCAACCGCCTTTTCGTTTATGAGATAAGACACACACGTCCGCAAACACAAAACTTACTGGATACGGTGAATCTCGAAACATTTTGCATTTGTAGACTTGTAGTGTTCTAGAGTGCAACTCGGTACCTCCTCTACTTACTAGAGCAGCGATATCCAATCTTGACTCATTGTGAACGCTTACATAATTAGCTGCTATTCTCTACTTTCTTCTTCAATGGGAGGGTGAATCAGATAGTGCCTGTGGTATGTGCACAGACTATTAGTGTCCAGTGACGAACACAAACGGGCGATTCCATGGCAGTTTCTAAGTCATAACCTGAATTATCTGGAAATATCCTCAGAAGTACTCTTTATTCCGGATGATTTTTTCATAAATGGCAAACAGTAAGAAACGGACATAAGTTTACTCAATAAAAATGTGGATCTCGTTAAAATACACAATTTACGTCAAACACCTCTGTTTTTCTTTTGAGTGAACCATTTCCCAGATATTCTTTATTATTTGTTTGAATTTATCAATACTTATACTTTTCTCAAATAGGTATATGTTATTCACTTTTTTATCTCTTGGCCTTGCAAAGAAAACGGAATTTCAAGTCATCGCATAGCAACTATCTCATAAAACATTCCACTATCGCTTAAAGCTTATTGTGTTCCCATATTCCCCTTACACCTACAAGAAATTTCGGATAAGAGAATTCCTGAAAATGTTTATGTCAGTTAAAATGTAGTAGCTAAATAGAGAAACAAATTTGCAGGAATAGTGTGTAAAAGTGTGTAAAAAGTCTGTATCGCAATATGTTATGCGACGATCACTTGGTGTATCTTCTGAGGCTATGCACTTCGACTTTGTCACCAAATATTGATAAACTTCTTAAACGTAAGCATTACCAAACAAGTCACTAATGAACAGATGTTTATCCATACAGGGTTGCCAACATTTGGAAGAAAAATTATCGTACCAGCCACTCAAAATTATAGATTTGGAGTCAAAATTATCCTACATCTTAAACCAAATGCTACAACAATACAAATATCAGTATAACACTTATGAGAATGTAATAGTATTGATGTTTATGGTATCCACTTACAAGATTGATGACCTCAGCCAGTATTACAACTTTAGTACTTATGTTTCTAGCACTATTCATCAGAAAGTTCATCTTCCTCAATCGTTGCAGCATTATACAAATTTGTTGTTGAGATAAACTTTAACATCTTCTCGTGGGGTTTAACAGCACTACAGAAACTGCCAGGTTCAGGCATGTTCTTTATTTCACATGGAATATCACTTACTGCGAGTTTTCTCTATTGATCATCCATTTTCTGAACAGTACCTTCTTCATTGAGATTACCAGATCTGCGCACATTGGCATTAAGGGGATAAAGGGTACAAGGCTTAGTAGGATATGAAATGGTTGCCTTAGAGGGATGGAGACAGACAAAAGGACAAACAGGGCAAAAGTGGTGTTGGTACTTGTAATTAATTTCATTTCGCTGGTGTGACAAACCAGTGAAAATGATATTTCGCCGGTATCGAATTTATCGTACACCCCCATAATTATCATACGGGTTGGCAACCATGATCACATAAGATTTGAAAGTGCTTCCGTAAGTCAAACGCAACGTACATATGATATAACCAAACCGCCACTGCAACACCATTGTGTGTTAAAAGAGTGACACAATGCGAGGAGGTAAATACAACGTCCCCTCTTTCACCAACGTTGCACATTGCTGCACTAGAGTCAAGTAGCAGAGAAACTAAACTGCAGTTAACGTATACCGTAAATTGAGACGTGACGTCACAGCGCCGCACAGAAAGGGGTACCTACGTCAAGGAACACTTATCAATCACCGTGCGACAACCAATTTGCGGTAGTATGCAAGTGAACACTAGGAATTTATTCATGCCATACTACATTTAGGATAAGGTAATACGGTCGGAGGACTTTGGCAGTGCCACCATGGGGCCTTTAATATTAAATTTAAGGATGCACGAACGTCTTATGAATGTAAGCCAGAAGAATGGGATGGCGTCCATATCTAAAAAGGGTGACAGAACAAATTGTAATAAATATTGATTCCTGATCTTACTGGGAACTTACTATAAATTATTAGAAACAATAAAAGGACCTTTAAACAAAATATCCGAACTAAATTTAGTAAAGGAACTTCATAGGTTAGAAAAGGAAGATATACCACTAATTGCCGCTTTGTTATGGACCAGATGCTGAAGGAAAGAGGATAATGTGATCCTGCATTTCTTCTGAATTGTGACACCGGGCACGACACAAAACAAAGTCCTGACGGGGCTAAGCCACTTCACCACATGCCGGGTCAGCATGTAGGTAAAGGCGCTCAAGCTCAGGCTGCCTACTCGCACGTCCGTTTGTGTGTACGTGACTAACAACAATCAAAGCGACTACACAAAGGGAGCTTTTTCTTCGGTGCCTTCAAGAAAGATCTGACACGTGAATGCCGGCGTATGTGTAGAATACGTGTGACGTCATCCCCACTATACGAGGGGTGTCAAAAATAACCGGAATTACTTTTTTACTGGAAAACACTGGCCACTCTTATTTAATTTCCATTACAGAATTTTGAAGTAATCTCCCTCGGACACAATACAACGACCCCGAAGCTCTTTTCCTCACTGCACGAAATAGGTAGAAGCCACACGGCGCTAGATCCGATGAGTAAGGTGGATGTGGCATCACTTCAGTACCTAAGTGTTTTTTGAGTCTGGATGGCGCGATGACACTCCATCATACCATGAGCCTTCTCTTCGTCACTGATCACACGAGGCGCCCACTTTTTTTTTTTTTTTTTTTTTTTTTTTTTTAAGATCCTGCAGCTGTAACCGAAGCAGTGCAAAATATTTTAATTAATTTTTTTTTGAAAATAGGTAAGGGTCGTCATCAGACTTTTTTTAACTAAGTTTTTTTACTTTATTTATTTTTTTTAATTTTATTTATTTATTTCTTTTTTTTCAATATATATATTATTTTGATTATGGTTGCATTGTCGTATTTAAAGTGCAAGGCGTGTTATGTACGGCTGCATTGATTTGCTGAGACCAGAAGTTATCAGTTGCCAGCGTGCCTGTCTCAGAAAACTGACCCAATCCTTCCTCTGCGCCACTGGGCCATTATTCTGTTTAAGGATCCAGTACAATGTTCCCATTACCAGCCAAACCACACAGCGTTGGAGTGCAGTCTTCTGAAAATGAAATTCCAAACGCTGGAGCTTCTCAAGGCATGGTGGAGCTTGCGGTGGGCACCATTTGGCGATGTAAGTCCGCAGCTCCACCCAGATGACTTCAACCTGCTTACAGGAAGCAATCCGGTGGTCCAGTGTGTCAACGGCGGCACAAGATGGACATTGGTTTGACTGTGCCCTTCCATGTCGCCAGAGTTTATCCGCTGTCGGTATAGTCTCATTTAATACTTGATAGGCGGTTTCCTGCCAATCACTGGGCACATGTTTGCAAAATAAATTCTGCCAGATCACTTTCCACTCCCTGGTATATTTCTCTGTCACTCTGGGAACCAGATGAACTGTCGTGAGCATACGATAGTGGTTCCGGGTGCATTCGAAGGCCGTAATGTCATCGTTGTTGTCCAGAATTCGTTTTACGTGAAGGACAGTGGGTTTAAATCCGTTGAGTGCCACCTGAGGGTTCTGAAGCTGTTCCTTCCAGAAATTTTGGTCAATTGATGAGCCAGATCCGCGCAATGATTGTGTGGCGGTTTTCCCCAATAAGGCCATGCATTTCTTGGCAATGTCGACTAAGCCGCAACCACCTTTGGATGGAGGCAAACGTAGTTGAGGCCGGCTCACCTTATATGCTTTTCCAGTCCACAGAAAGTAAACAAGGACTTGTTCCAGTTTCTGTGCGTCACGTTTTGAAATCGGCAGAATCTGTGCCACATACCAAATTTTCCTTAGACCATAAGTATGCGGGTACCAGATGCGTTGTAGCAAATTCAGGTTCCGGATCCTCTCCATGGATAAGGAATGGCGTAAACAATTAACTTTTTCCCTCCAGTTAACTGCAATAGTATCTTCGATATTTGCCATAAAGCATATACCAAGTATCCTTGTAGTGGTGACAAATTGCATCCCCAAGGTCTGTGGCAGTCCCGGCCAATTTCCTAATATTAGGATCTTCGATTTCTCAACATTTAACACTGCACCAGGCATCGTTGTGTACTGCTGTAATCCCTGTTGCATGGTCGTCATATCTTCATTATCTGCAGCCACCACGGTCACATCATCAGCATAGGCTGTAAATGTGAACCGTTCATTGTATACACTGACACCTCGCATGGTTTGTTACAACCTCTGGAGTATAGGGTTCAATGCCAATGAGAACAATCCCATTGATAGCGGGCAGCCTTGACGTACTTAGTTTTATTCGTACCGGCCTGGAAAACCATCCGTTCCATAAGACTCGAGACTGTGCCGTGCCGTAGAGCCCCTGAATAAGATTGATTACCGACACTGGAAATTTCGCAGCCGTTAAGCAGTTCCAAAGGTACGAATGCCGCACTCTATCAAAAGCCTGTTGAAAGTCAAGATTGATCAAAGCCACCGCTTTATTGTCTCTGCGTAGATGGATCAACGTGTCACGCAGTTCCGCCAGTGTGACAATAATGTTCTTTCTCGATATTGCCGCTTGGTTACAATGCATGATTTCTGCATATGCACCTTTTAATCGGTTAGCCAGAACTTTCGCAAATAACTTATAACCGGCGTCTAGTAGCGTTATTGGACGATAATCCTTCATGGTGGTGGTTTTCTGTTTCTTCGGCACCAGAGTGATAACACCATCCGCGAAGGTTGCGGGAAACGCTGCTGTCTCCCACAATTCCGCATATACATCTATCACTTCTTTCTTGATTATTGGCCAGAACTTTCTATAGAATTCATAGGTGAGTCCATCAGGACCTGGTGATGTGTGTCGACTGGCTTGTTGAATGGCGACCATCACCTTCCGCTCCGTGATAGGGCTGGTAAGTATTTTTGCGGATTCCGGTGATGCCGGTGTCAAACAGTTCATGTTCCACACGCCTATAAGGGGTGTCTGCTTCTGGCGCTTCTTGAAATAAAGCTTGAAAATGATCCGCTATAAGCTGGAGCTGGGCACGCGTTCCAACCTGGGCAGTTCCAGTGTGCGCGTCCCGTATTGTTTGAGGATATCTTCCATGTCCCTTCTGCCGCTCCTTTGCGAAATAATAAAATGAGTTCTGTTCCGCTTCATGCATGGATTTCACTTTGGCTCGAACTTTGTGTCCTTCCAACTGGTGTAAGTGTTTTAATTTGATGATTTCTTTTACTTTTTTTATCTCCGTCTGCACCTCATAGCCCTCCCTTTGCTTCAGATGCAGCCCCCACAGCGCCTCATTGTAAAAATGTAGTAATTGCTTCTTGGCCTGTGCCCTCTCAATACCCATGGATTTAAAAAGGGAACGAATCGTCGGTTTTGCCGTGTTCACCCACCAAAAACTCTTCCGAGTTGAACTTCTAAAGGCCGATTATAACTGAAGCCATTTGATCTGAAATTGTTCCCGAATGCCTGTGTCCTCCAGCATAGAATTATTGAGTTTCCAGTAGCCACGACCGGCCGTCTCAAGCCTTATTTCATTTATTTGCAATTGACATAGCACTGCATGATGGTCGCTAAAAACCACCGGAATGACCCAAATTCGATGGACATTTGGAGCCATTCCGGGAGATAGATACTGTCGGTCGATGCGTGAGGCAGAAGTGTTGCGGATGAAAGTGAATTCCACTTCATTCCCATGCTTGATCTCCCATGCGTCAAGCAGTTACAGCTGTGACACTAGGTGTTGTAGCATGATGCTAAAATTCGTAGCACCTTTTTGGTACTTCGCCTGCAACGTGCAATTGAAGTCGCCTGCTCGCAGAAGTTCCTTGCCTTGTCGCAAATGCGGGGTTACATCGGTCTGGAAGAAACGCTCTCTCGCTTGTCTATTCTGTAACCCAGCTGGAGCATATATGTTAACCAGGACGGTCTCTTCCAAAGTAGCGGAGAGGACCCGGCCGTCGGGATCCATCTGAAAATTCTGCAGGGGAAGTCCCTTCCTGTACACTATTGCCGTTCCTCTGCCGTTTAAACCTAGGTTAACTTTATAGTCGTAATTATAAAGAGCATCCAAGTTGTAAGTATTTACTTCTTGGAGAAAGCATATGTCAATGTTGTTCACCTGGAGGAAACTATTGAGCAGTTTTTGGGTTACTAGATTTCTGCACCCATTCACATTCACTGTTGCCACCGTTCGTAGATAGATCATTATGAAAGCGACTGTCGCAAAGATAGTGTAACTCGGGCGTCTACGTCCTTGGCCTCGTGCATTGCTACTAGTGTGCTACTGTTCGGTCTCTGGATGTCTAGCTGGGGTTATCTGTGCCGGAGGATTTCCCTTAAGCCTTGGGTCACATAAGGACACCTGGGGCTTCCGTGTCACCTGAAGTAGGATCGGCGACTCCGCTTCTGTGGCCCTTGCATCAGGTTGAGAGGGATGACATCCACCAGCCATCTCTGCACGCCGATAAATTGCGACTGCTTCAGCTGACCGTGGTTGGTCCTCTTGGGATCTGTGTGGCTGTTCGAGTACTTGCGGTCGAGAATCACTCGCAGATGGTCGTGCCGCTACGGTGGTGCCGGGGGTGTCCTCCCGGTAATGGGAGTCAGCTCCTATCTCCACCGCTGGGCACCTCACACTTTGTTGTAACTGTGCTGCTTCGTATTCACTCTGGGGATTGTTTCCCGCGTCCCTCCTTGCAGGTAGAACCTCACAGGTGTTGCTGTCACCTCCCTCCTCCAGGATACTGCTGCCAATCAATGCTGAGGCAGGCTCTTGCGTCAGTACTCCAGCCGCATCTGCTGTGTCTGTGAACGGGACTTGCAATTGACGTGCCTCCTCATGGGCTCCTTCCACCGCTTCCTCCAGCTCCATTTGGTTATTCCAGGATTGTTCTTCCGTATGGGCTTTGCTTGTCTTCGCCCGCTTGGCCCGTTTCTTCTCGGTCGGGCATTTCTCTTCTGCTGCAGCTGTCTCAGTCACAAGTGAACCCACCTCGGGTGGTATTATCTCCTCCGGATTGGCCAGATGTACTCGTTTCCCAGTGGTATCTCGAACTATGGAGGCATACTCCCTTTGCGGTGCAGACCTTGCTGCTTCCTGTTGACTGTCATTCACCAGGGACGTTTGCCTGTTTTCATCCGTAGGATGCGCTCCCTCCCTCTGCGTGTCCACTACCACCATTGTCGGTTCTGTGTTGTTCCTCCGTCCAGTCGCCACTGGGCGTGTTGCGGTCGGACGGTGGGGGCAAAATTCCTTTAGATGTGCCGTGCTACTGCAGACGTAGCAGGATCTGGGTTGGCCGGCGTAGGACACCAATAATCTGTAGCTGCCAATGATGATAAAACTAGGGATGTTCGTCTTCAGTTGCATCTTTACCGCTCGTACCCCATTAAACACCGGGACGCGATATTGTCTGCTCCATTGTTCCTTCCGGACGTCATATACCGTTGCGTAACGCTGCAACGCTGGTTTTAAGACCTCTGCCGGGAGCTCTGGGGGTACATCAAACAGTCGGACATTGACAACATTACCGGTCACGTGTTCGATAAGCACTTTAGTCATCTCACCATTCATGTATGTGAAAGGTGCTTCCGCCGAGAAGGTATTGAGGGTTTTCTCCAGCAAGAGTGCTGATATTAATTTAACATAAATTGCCCGTTCACTTGCGATTAACTGTATTGTATCCACTTGTTCCGCATTTAACCGTAATGTATCTGCTATGAAGTCATGCACTTCATATGCCGACGGTCGCGTTGCACTTAAAGCAAACTTGATCCGAAGGGTATTTTTTCTCGCGTACATTTCCATTTCTTTCCACTGTTAAATTTAGCTGATCTACTCACTTTAAATTCCTACACTTGGTGCTAGTCAATATCACTCACAGTGTGGTATATGTCTTTCTTGCTCTCACTCACTATCACGCCACACACGCAGTAGACAAAACAACCGGTTCTCCTGGTACGTCCGCTCTGTCCAAGCTCCTGGGCTTGACTATGACACTTTGCTGGAACCTTTCTGTGCTCTAGAATATTTCGTACAATGCCTTCAGCTGACTTGTAGGATATATTCATAATCTCTGCAATCTTTGTTAAGGATGAACGACGGCCTTCCCGCAACATGACATCAATTGTATTCACATTACTTTCAGTCTTCGAAGTTGAGGACCTTTTAGGGGTGCAGTATCCGCAAGGACACTTTTACCCTCCCGAAATCGTTTATGTCACTAAAAAACTTGCCCTTTGTAGGCTTGCTGCAACATTTACAATGTTTGTGATGGAGTTTCGTCAAGAAGAATGCAACATCTAACTGACGCAAGCTGCTACAACTTGAGATCCATGTGGGTACAGTAAACATGCCCATACATTTTCCCTCCTTCCCTCCAATTCCTGTTATTTTTTGACAACCCCTCGTATAAGGAGGCCAGAAACAGCAGACAGTTGAGTTTACCGTTACAAATATGAGTCGGAGAGTGTAGAAGTACGAGAAAGCTGTGCATGCCTGTGGTACGTCGCGTAAAGAGCATTCTAACGGGCGTCCAGTGATGACATCGTCGTACTGGGTGTGTGAGAGACAGAAAGTGAAGAATGACACTGACAAGACTGAACAAAGTTACCGAAGTAAAAGTTGTGAGTTGTGATAGCACGAAAGACTGCAGACTGTGTTAATAAGGAAAATAAAGCAGTGTGTTTGTGATAAAATTTTAGAAGACAGGAGGTGTCAGGTGTGGGACTCGCCGAATTGCCATTGTGTCACAGTATTTACTGATGAGAAGCAGTAGAAAAGTGAAAACTTAGGATATCACTATCCGCAATTAATAACACCAACACATCATCTATATATTAATACCAGGATGTGTATCAAAAAGGGATTGGTCCAAATAATTTGCAGAAATTAATGTGGTGTTATATCAGGCTGCCCATTATCACGCAATTCTTTAATACACCTAGTGGCCCACTTCATCCGGTATCGATGTAAGTAGATAACCCTTCGTTCATTAAAAGAGTTGCAGAATTCCAAGGCGCAATTCTAGTCATAGAGTCGGCAGTGGCATGTTCTGCCTATCAGTGAAGATGTGAAGTGAGAGGCAGTTGAACTAGTGTGTATGTCCGTGATATTAGACAATAACAGTATAAACAACCCAAAAGGTCTGACCTTACTTACAGAATCTTTATTTTCCACGGAAAATCTATGATGATATAGTCTAACATTACGGATTACAGATTTTAAATTGCCGTAACAAAATCCATCCAAATATGAGAACATATAATGCTTAATTGGCGGCGGCGTCGCTGGCGGTGGCGGTGGTGGTGGCGGTGGCGGTGGTGGTGGTGGAGGTGGTGGTGGCTGTGGCGGTGGTGGTGGTGGTGGCGGTGGCGGTGGCGGTGGTTGTGGCGGTGGCTGTGGTGGTGGCGGTGGCGCTGGCGGTGGCGGTGGCGGTGGCGGTGGTGGGGCTGGGGGTGGTGGTGGTGGCGGTGGTGGGGGTGGGGGTGGTGGTGGTAGTGGCGGTGGTGGTGGCGGTGGTGGTGGTGGCAGTGGCGGTGGCGGTGGTGGTGGTGTCTTTCTTCCAGCTAGACTTAGAGGACCACGGTATTTTGAATTATTGCAAGGTGAGTTTCAGGTTTTTTGATGAGATTCCTGCACTATGGCGGTACAACAATGTACACTGGTTCAAACGAGATGCTGCACCACCTTACTATTATGAACCTGTAAAGTTCATTTCAATTAGTTGTACCCTGGATCTACATAGGTGACCCAATATCTTGCCCAACAAGATCTCATCTAACCCCATTATATTATTTCTTTTCTACACACTCAAGAATATTGCGTTATAAACAAATACCTTCAAAGGATTGTTAAAGTATATGCCACTGTCACACAGTCAGTCCTCAGAAACTTCCATATGGATACAAGAGGACGGTAATAACCATGAAAATAATAATAGACCATAACAATAACAAAAATATTAATGTTAATGTAATAATAAAATGATAATACTAAAATTAATTAAAATAAAACTAATAATTATGATGATGATAATAATAATAATAATAATAATAATAATAATAATAATAATAATAATAATAATAATAATAATAATAATAATAATAATAATAATAATAATAATAATAATAATAATAATAATAATAATAATAATAATAATAATAATAATAATAATAATAATAATAATAATAATAATAATAATAATAATAATAATAATAATAATAATAATAATAATAATAATAATAATAATAATAATAATAATAATAATAATAATAATAATAATAATCTTGATTATAATTGATTGGAGAGTTCCTATTGTTAGTTTCTTCCTTCCCTGCGTTCGTCCACAAAAAACGTGTCCCTTTTTGTGCACAAGGTAAAATTAACTCTGGATGTGTTGCATTCTGTTTCCAGTCTGCGTCTACGCTTCCAGATATTTCCTGGGCTAATTCAAAGCAGATAATGTGGCATGACCTCAGTGACATTATATATGCTATGTTGTGGTCTAAATGTCACGTCACTGATAAAATTAACAATGACAAAAAGGACATTTTTCCTCCATCTAGCTACTGCTAATAGAAACCATAGCGGGCCATTAGTTAGGGCTTAGTATTCCATTTAGTTAGAGAAACTGTCAGAGAAAGAGTGAGGGTGATGATGGATGGGGCAGTGCGATCAACAGGTAGGCCAGCAGCACCATGTCAATATTTAACGGCATCTGATACTGCCAACTTAACTTCTCACGAATATTTGCTGGTTAGCTAATTCAGGCCCTTTACGACATCCTGTAAGCAGTCGAGAGTTGAAGCATCTCAGCTGACCTCCAAGTCTGTTACTGAGAAGAACAAGTGATAATGGGAGCGCTACACGAGTGAACTTATTACTCTGCACTTTAATTTGGTATAATCATCTAAAATCAAACATCGTCTGTGAAAACGACTGCTGAGTTTGATGCTACAAAGTATATAAAACAACTGTGATTAAAGGTAAAAGTGGGGCTTACCTCTACTTAATTTTAGTATTATTTTTATTTGCAAAATCAACTCTGTTTTTAGCTTAATCTAAATAACAGAAACTAATCGCTTGCATGGCCACCTCTAACAGAGGTAGGCAAGACGATACCAATCTAAAGAAAGAAAATACAGCTAACATCGACTGTCCTAACCAGAATGTAACCAATACTGGTTGTAACGTTACTTATACTAATAGTTCTAACAACTAAAAACAACATCCTTGAACACTGATAATGATACTCCAAATGACCAAACACACAGAAATCCAAATGAAGTAAAGAAATATCCCACTAATGAAATTGCGCCACCTACAAAACCAAGCTACTCCAACATAACTATGTCAAACCCTTCAAAAGAACAGGCAATATTAATTGAATCTCATGAGGGCATAACTATCAAAGACTACATACTTGCACTAGGGAAACTTGTCAACGCAAGCAATATACGCTATGTTTCCCGTATATTATGTTTCCTATCCAGTGAAAAATATACAGCAGAAATTACCACAGAGCACTCCAAAATTCTCATCAATGATGTTTTATTAGAAATCAGACCCCTGCTAACAAAGAATAAAGACGTAATTCTGTCCAATGTATGTTCGATTATCCCTAATTACACTATAGAAGAAGAATTAAGCAAACTAGGCATAAGGATAATGTCAAAAATATCGCCAATCAGAGCCTGGTCTACCAGTCCCAGGATTTTCTCACATATTTTGCTTTGAAGACAGATGTTCGTCCACAATGGAGACTTTGACAAGCTTCCTGAAATTCTTCAAATTCAACATGATGGGACGAATTACTTTATTTACTTTTCGTCTGACATTCCTTCCAGCTTTCATTGTAAAAGTGAGGGACGTTAAGCAAAGTTCTGCCCTAAAACCAATCAAACACCTGAAAGTACTCCTTCTGAGATTTTACCGGAATTATATGTTTTGAGCCCCCCTGAATAAAAAACAAGCATTTCTAGAAAAAGATCCGTGTGTGTGTGTGTGTGTGTGTGTGTGTGTGTGTGTGTGTGTGTGTGTGTGTGTGTGTGTGTGTGTGTGTGTGGACAGCATAACTCAAAAACGAAAAGTCGGTTAAAGCTAAAGTTGGTATTTAACTGTAATGTCTTTCTAGGATGCGACACGAAGATTTTGAAGAAAATAGCCCCGCCCTAAACTATTCTTTACTTGGAAAATGTTTCGAAAATTTTGAGTTTCTTGAAAATGGCTCTAATGACTGATTAAAATGTTATATGTTAAAGATATTTTAAGACAAATAAATTGTATGTTTTGAATTTTCTGGCTATAGCCTATGTAGTCCTGTTTACTGTGATAGTATCTTGTACTGCTGTATATTTATTTAAATAGTACAAAATTGGGAATCTGTAAATTTTGTATTGTGACCACTGTAGCATATTTATAAATATGGTTCAGCAGTGAAATGTGTGCACTTATGAGCAACCACCCATTGACGTACAGGCTATAAAAGTCAAATGATTCAATTATACATTAATTATTATTATTTTTTTTAGATAACACAATAATCACATTTTAGTTTTGTACAACTGATAGTAGTAATTACTATGATGTACATAATTATAAAAATATCATATGACATTTCATCTATCAATAAAATATTGTACCTATATTTATTAAGAGTAAATGTTAATAATTTTGATTAATTATATGTGCATTGGAGTGGTCCTTAATGTTAAATTTTAGAAATTTACATGTGGCACTCCTTAGTTCCGGTCCATTGAGGATAACAGTAATTCAGGAAAAGAATTAGACAAATCGGTGAACAATAACACGTGCCCCAGTGATCATCAATTTTGAAGAAATCATGAAATGTGTGTTAGACTGTCCGCGTAACATAACAGCTTCAAATGCATCAGCTAGTTAGCTTTTAATTTCCTGCTGCACGGGACATCATATACACGATAATATTAAGAAGTGTGTATGAAGCAAAGATGTACCACTTTTCAAGCTGTTCCGAAAGAAATGGCGATCACTCAGTGTTTGACAACTCTGACCTTGGGGTGGAGGATCTGCAAGTAAATGAACAGTTGGAAGATTCATCAGAAGGTATGCTTTCATTCGCTAAGGAGGCTTTGCAACAAGCAAGAGACGATTACAAAGAATTCCTAGAACTGGTGTGATATTTCTGGGTAATGATCCGCCTCTTGGAATATCCTTCAGAGCCCCAGGAGCAATGCATCATGCACGATGGATGTCGAAGGCAATCTACAGCTTTAACATATTCTTATTCCGCTGTGAATTTGTAGTCAGTGAAAAGGAATTCTCGGGTAGATATATGTGCAGTATGTGTATGTCTTGTATCTGTTTATACCAAGGCATGGGTTGCTCGCACATTGCAGTAGAAGCTCCAAAGCAAGATTTAAAGTTGTTACAGGGTCTACTGTCTTATGAAAAGATCGATCACTGGTTTTTCATGTGAATTTAAGAAAGATATGTTCCCATAATTGGTATCTTATACCTGAGAATGCTGCACTTGCATTTTTTCACAGGAAAGTTCTGAGTGAAGTAAAGGACAAAAATGATCAAGGCTCTCAAATACCGGAGAAATCCAGTTTATTATGAAAATGTAAAACGTATAGTATTCAAGCCAACATATAGTTCTAGCTTAGTTCCAAATATCTTTCAAATTTTGTTCGCACAGTCTTTAAATATCTATACTCGTATTTAACATTTTCACACATTTTCTGCCTTTAGATCTCCAACACTGAGAAAATAATGTTATTTGTAGGGATGTAGATTGTTGTACCTTGAAGTAGTCAATATTCAGCAGAAAGATGTATAAAGTTAATGACTTGCTTTTATAGGGTTTTGACAAAAAATGAGAAACAAAATCAGTATATGCGAACATAGCAAGTTGTGCGAGACAACAGAAGCAATTTCCTGACTGCAAAGGGGAACACTGACACAATCAGTTTAGTTCTGTACAGTTGTTCTGTAACATCTCTATTTCTCATAATATGTATATGTATATTTGAACTCAACATTTGTACCATTCTACATAATTTAAAATTTAATACAAAAACATTCAAGTTAAAACTGTCTTATCTTTGATATAACAGGATATTAACTCATCCTATTTATAAAAATACTAAGACCAAATATTGCTCTTGTCAAAAAATGTACATAAAATATATTAAAATATCACCATTTTATCACAATGTTGTCTGAGAGTATTTTTATTTCTAATGAAAATGCTTAACTTCATGTGGGTTGAGACTCGGGTTAAAATTAATTAATCTTCACAACAGTTGGCATAGGTTGTTTTCCAGTGTAATGGAGAAACTTTATGGTGTGCTATTATAAAAATTCAAGAAAAAAGAAATTCCTAAATAATGTTCACAATTTTTCCATGCCGGGATTTTAGCCTTCTTTCGCAACAAATTTATATTTCACTTTTATTACATTCCCTCGACCTTGTATCAGGTTAATTTATTTATTTTATCGAGTTAGAACCGCTCACATTCAACTGAATCGAACGAACGTGCATTCATTCCAGTTAGGAGGGCAGATAGAACCGTTCTAGGACAATTTAACAAGTTCGAGAAAATTCACCTTCGTTCATGACGGTTTGAGCGCTCCAGCCTAGCAAAGGAACAAACTTAGCTATTTTGGTTGTTGCAGAGGCCTTACAGGTACACTGCGCAGAACTTAGAGGTTTACAGACGGCTTCAAAACTTTTCTGACGGACAATAGGATGTAGGGGAAAGAGACGATGTACTCTCTTATAAACTAGTCGCGCCTGGCTCAGGAACGACTTTTATACGACTTGTTTACTTTTGGGTGTATTGGTCTGACGTGCGGTGAGAGGGAAGAAAACAATAAGCTGAATGCTTGATTATAAATTTAATTGTATCTAAAAAATAAATCAGCATTTTCTTTTCTGCACATATTTAAATAAGTAATATTGTTTTTGTGGTAGTGTTAATGGTGTTTAAGAAACCTGTTTAAACAATTATTTGAACAAAAATAATGCATGTAATATATTTACCGTTATAATAATAAAGCAATAATGATAAGAGTAACAGTAATCATAATAATAAATATGCCTATGACTATTTTGCGGATACAAAAGTTGGTTGTTCCACTGCGAAAGCTGTCAGTGAAAATTAAGTTAGATTGCTTCTTGTTTGCTTCGAGTATAGGCATACTTCTAATTAAGCTTTGTGTTTTTATAGCTTGTGCCACACTGCTACTGAGTTTTATAGTTAAGATGTACCTACTGTATAATAATTTCGAGGCGGTACAGCCCTTTCCGGGCCAAGGACTACCGCCCGACCACTGCATCCCCCACCTCTGCCCATCACAGGAGGTGGGATGCAGTCATGACCCGTTCCCTACCTGCTGGTTACACGAGTGTTCTATGTATAGGTATTATTAATAGGCAATGCAGGTTGAAGGAGTATGAGGACAAGCGATGGCATAAACTTCACGACGTAGGGGGAATATGACTGGGGTAATGAAGCCGATAAACGCTCCTGTCTATATCTAGAGGGTAAGAAAAATGGCATCTTTAGATCATAAAACAGTAAATGTATCGCTTGCGTTGCAATCCGAAACATAAAATGCTTCTTTTCTTTTGGCTCGAGGGAACATTCGATAAATAGCGAGAAAGCCGATCTTTAGAGGAAACAGTTCCTTATATTTACGACAAGAATTTACATTCTTTGCTGCAACAGGATTTCACTACCGGTTTTGTTTACAACAGCTTAAATTTGCTCTTCAGTTATGCTTTGCAAACCTGAACGGCAACTTTTACGAACAAAGGTTTTTGTTGCCTTTAGACGCACATTGTCTGGAAAATAAAGCCTGGTCTTTAGCTATCAAAAGATTACGACAGCAGCAATTGCTCTTCCGTCAGAAGGGATAAATAAAACGTTTACTGTGGCTATTCGCTATTGACAGCCTGCTTGTCGATACGCGCTCGTGCTATTTCCCAAATGTCAGTCAGCAGTAACAGCCTTCATCCGAATTCTTCCCAGTGTGCCGGGCCGCCTACTCCAATACTTCACTTCTGTAATGTATTTAGCTGCTATGCAGCTTAACTTATATAGTCACTTTCGCAAGAATGTTTTAATTTCATCTCTAAAAATACTATTACACTCATTGGTTCAATTAATTTTGTCCTCTTGATATCTGTAGGATTTATGTTTTAAAACAATATATTATATGTGCATATCCATAGCTTGCTCATAATGTGTGATTGTGTTGGGTAAACTTAAAACTGGTAAATTATCTAATTTTCCTAATGTTCAAAGTTAATCATAATTAGGCCTTGGATTTTTAGGTGAATGCATGGTTTATTTGCATACTAATGCGAACTTGAAGTTCGGTATAGTCAAACTGGAGCAAATATTTTGTTTTATTGCACATAGAAATGCATATTTTCTGATTTTTAGGTAAATAAATATTTTGGTATATTCACATAAATTACACAAAAATCGCATAAAAGAAAGCCCCTTTTAAATATTTTTCCACACATTCACGTAGTAACATAAAAGCAGCAGTAAATTACTTTGAACAAGTCACCACCCAATGGTCAATTACATGGGCCAGATGTCAAATTTTGCTATTCTTTATTGGAACTAATGAATGAACTAAAGTGTAATGATGCCAGTTCAATTAAACTTCTTCTGGTGACACTGTGTTAAGAAATGACTTAGCATACATTTCCGGAAATCTCTGCTTCCTCTGAGATTCCATAAAGAAACTGGTTTCAGTAGGAATGCGTTTAAGAGAAACTGTTCAAGTAGTTCAGGATGTGGAACAAACTGAATGTTCTTTCGGGTCCTGCAGAACAAAACTTGAAAAGAAAATCCACAGAAGTGTTGGAAAGCAATAGTGGATTTAACATAATATGTAACATTTCAAATGTATTGGATGTGCAACATGAAATTGCTCATTTGAGTGACATTCCACATTATAATTATACTAACCTAGTTCTTGTAGCGTGGAGCAATAATTTCCGAGATTCAAAATACTTCTTCGTGACAGTTGTGAATCTTTCACGATGGAAAATTTGAGGAATCATGTGTTCGTATACTGTAACTCTACAGCACTTCGTGATGTCTTCCAGGAATAATGTCTAGTGAGTACCACGTGCACTTATATTAGCTCAGTCATTCAAATCTTAAAACATATTTTATTCATTTTGGCACATATTTTTGACGTTTTCAGCACATAAAAAATAAATATTTCCCAACTTTTAAGCACCTAAAACTCCGAGAGCTAATAATAGTCATTAGAACCCAAAAGCTTAGCACGAATAATTTATTAACACAATCTAGAAACGCATAATATTGCATAATATTGCATACCATAATTTTATATATTTAACCTTACTTGTTTCTCATACCCGGCGAAGAGAACGCCATAAATACCATGCATAAATGACAATTCTGAAGTCTAAAGAGGCAAAGGGAGGAGGGGAGAGGGAGAAGGGAGGGAGAGGGAGAGGGAGGCTGCAAATCTAAGACTCCAAACGGTAACGTCACTCCATAAGTAATACGTAATCATAATATCACTCAGCTACATTGATTCTGGAAACTCGATAACTCTTAATCTAAGTCTTGGTTTATACTACATTAATTTGATTTCCCATCTCGAAATATTCGTTATGTACCTCTACGACGTACGTTAATAAAGTAGCACGAAGCTTTATAGCTATATCAAATGATACGTTTGGCATCCCCTGTCACACTCAGGTCTTCAGACGGGCACGGAATGAACCTTTATGGGCATGAAATCAGTCATTCCCTTGTTACAGAGGCATGGCAGCCATCGCAGTTTTGAAAAGCAATATTCCAGCAATCCCTCTAGACTAGATAACGGGTAAACATTGCAAGTTCTATCCCAGGCAACCGCATGTGGGATTCGTGGTGGACGAAGCGGCGCTAGGGCGGGTTTCCTCCAGGTTCTCCGGTTTCCCCCGCCATCTTATTCCACCGATGCTCCATCTTCATTCCATGTATCATCAGTGTCACCGCCTGTGGTGCCGTATGTAGTAAAAGGAGGCGTTAAACACAAAAAAGAAATTGTAAGTTGAACTTCAGTGCACACGTGGAAAATTATCTTACTGTGCTTTCATTAATTTCTGGACTAAATGTTAAAACAACTCCAGTATGTTGGGTAATTGGCTTACACAATTTCAATATCGAGATATCACAGAAAATATATGTTTTGAGGCCCTCTGAGGCGTTTTAGAAAGAGATTCGTGTGTGTGTGTGTGTGTGTGTGTGTGTGTGTGTGTGTGTGTGTCTGAACAGCATAACTCAAAAATGAAAAGTTGCTTAAAAACCAAAGTTGGTATTTACGTTTATTATCCTTCAAGAATGTGATACGAAGATTTTGAAGAAAATTCCTCTACCCTAAATATCCTTTACATGGAAAAATTTCCGGAAAGAAAAATGAGTCTAGTGATTTTGATTAAAATGCCAGCCAATTAACACTTTTTTTCAAAACATTGGCTCGACAAAAAAAAAAAAAAAAAAAAAAAAAAAAAAAAAAAAAAAAAATCTTAATGACCCATTCAAATAATTAAAATTGTCAACAGTTATGGACCATAAAATGTATCTCTAATAACTAAACTATCCTTCAACAAATTTAAGTAAAACACAATAAAAGCCCTTCCCCGAAAGAAAAAAAAATATTTTTTGCCCAAAAATCCAATTTCAACTTTGATTATAAACATTGGTTTATATTTTACAGTCGTATATCCACAACCCACTAGGTTTCACTTAATGTGTAAGATATCTTACGGCAAATTAAATTTACATTTTTAATTTTCTGTCTATAGCCCGTGTAGTCCTGTAACTCTTGATGAATTCTGCATAAATGGCAAACCGTAAGAGATAGATCACATCTCACTATACAAAAATGTAGATCTTGTCAAAACACACAAGTTAAATCCATATGCATTTTTTGTGGAGTAAACCATTTCGGAGATATTCCTTGTGATATTGTGTGATTTTTGCAGTACTTATACTTTTCTCAAATGGAAGGTCGGTATTCACTTTTTAATATCTTGGCCATGCAAGGAGAACGGAATTCCACAGCCTTCATATAGCGACCAGCTTTAAAAGATTTGACTATCGCTCAAAGCCTACTGTACTCCCATATTCCCCTTGCACCTAAAAGGAAATTAGAAATAAGGCAATTTTGCAGAATGTTTATCTCGACTAACATGAAAAAGGGGATTGGTAAAAATTGTGCAAGAGTAGAGAAAGTCATGTGAGTGTAACACATCAGCTTTTTTCGACTCAATGCAGTTTGTATCCGACTTTGAGCTAAGCTAAGTTAATGCACTTATGTGCAACGGGTAGTTCTGGCATTCACATTTCAAGTGTCACAATGTTCAGGTGATGGGTGCTTTGTGCAATTCTGCCTTTGAATGCACGTGCAGTGTCTACGGAAGGCAATAAAGGGGGTCAAAGCAATTAGCTTCAACCAAGTTGCAATAAAAATTCATTCTTCCATGGCACCCCAAAACAGGTACAATCTGTGGGAGGGTGTGTATGATATTACCCAATTCCTTTGTTACTTTCTGGAAGCACAGCAGTTCTATTGAACGTTGTACAGATGTCGCTGAATATTCTCTATATCTAGAGGTCCTGCATTGTGTGAAATGGGGTAAATAAAGCTGTGAAACTTGTCGCACGCCACTCTCTCCTTCTTTAACTATCTACTACCATTACTTGACTTGACACTTGCTAAAGAGTATGATTTTCCTGCTACCCCACTTGACTTGGCTTAGCGAGAGTGAGTGGACATCTATTTGCGGAATTGTGTTGGGAATGGATCGGTGGGGTATATTGTGTTTCCATATAATACCAAGTGCCTTTTCCTTGAATATATTTTGAAAACATAAATAAATACAAGACTTAATACGGACAGTGTTAAGTAACAAGAATATACATAAGAACATTCAAAGTATGGTGAATGATGAAATATATATATATATATATATATATATATATATATTACGAAAATGTAGTAAAAATAATCACAGTTACATAAAATAGACATAAATGTAAACTATTCTTTGCACTGTGTAATAATTCCTTCCTGACTATTTGACTTCCTGAGCAACACTGGTAGAATGGGTCTGACTCACCAATATAACTTGGCACCCAAAAGTCATCCCATTTAATTACACACTCACTTGATTGTGTTAGTCGGAATTATAACTATTGCCGTTTAGACTACATTAACCGTGATACAAAGGATCACCTACCCTTCTTTAGCATAAAAGCCCTAAAACACTGAACACTAACATCTAGATGACATACAGAACTGTTTGTCTCACCCAAATGTCTGGTGTGCTATGGAACAGGTCCTTCTCCAATTATGTTGAAATAACATGCACACAGACTATGGCACATTCCTGCATATCAGCCATGAAGAATAAACGCGTCGTTCCTGCTTAATTCCGCGTATGCCCAGTGTATGCCTGAATTAGCATACATCTCGAAGAAATGGTGGTGAATGCCGACGTTGCTTCTCTACGGAGAAAAGTTGCTCACTTGATTGCCCCCTTTGACAAGCAAGAGCCTAAAGCATGACCCCGTTGACTTCGATGCGTGCTGACGTCACTGTTGGTGAACCGCTTGGCTCGATGAAGAAGAGCTTGCCGAGTAATGTTAGTAGAATTGAAAATTGCTAAGCCTATCGGCTCATTACAGACGAACATGTAGGAAAGTTTGTAAGATACTAATGCTGAGCGCCTCGGCTCGATGAAGACCAAACCATAGTATGTAAGGCGCATACAATACGCTTGGTCGAAGCTAACTATACTTTGGCTGACGAAGACAACTGATGGCAGCGCCTACGGAGCTCGACTATTCGACGAAGACTGAAGGCAGCGCGCTTCCGCGCTGAAGTAACCTACGAAGACTGGTCTGGCAGCCGGTCTTTTATACTGAGTGCGGGGCGTAGCGGGGAGCGAGAGGGGTTGTGCTTACCAACCTGACGGCTGTACACCTCTCTAAGGAAGGGCCAGTCGATATCTCGAAGTGACGACTTTCCATGACGTCACAAACTTTGCACCTTCTTCACCTACTTTACAAAGAACAAAGCCTAGCTTTTATAGTAGCACAGCATAGTTTTAGGATAACATTCCACTCATGCTGGATTATCACCTCTTGGCCGTGGTATTATCACTATCACCTCCTCCTTTTCTTACGTTTCTGAACGTCTAAAGAATTCAAGTGCAGTAAACACAGCGGGTCATTCAAAAATGGCAGACAAAAGATTTGACGAATATTCTAGTTGAGGGTATTGCAATAGCGAAAACAAACAATAGTTGTAATTTTAAGTATATCAGACCTACCTTTAATGAATAGCTACTAACGTAAATTCGCTCATTTATATTCATCATAGGTGTCCCCCAATCGGATCTCCGGGTGGGGACATCTTTAGGCAAATTTCATCACAACAATTCCAATACTTTAAGAATTCTACAATGGAATGCAGGAGGCATGTCCCAGCCTAAAAAACAAGAGCTAATGAAAATATTAAAAGACCAAGATATAGATGTTTTCACAGTACAAGAAGCCAATATATCACAAGAACAGGAAATATACTTTGAAATGGATCAGTACACTACACATATACTTCCAAAGGCTCGTCAAATAGCAAGTGGTATTCTTACAGGAATTAAAAGAAATATGAAAGCTACTATCCAAATCCAAAAAACAATGGAAGAACAAGATAAATCAGAAATAGTTAAAATTGAGGTATGGAAAAGTAACTACCACTATAGAATTTACAGTATCTACAATCCTCCAGACAATACACTAGATCTAAATTCTATTCCCATAGAACCCAAAAGTATTTTAATAGGTGATTTTAATGCACACTCCCCTAGGTGGGCCTACAGAGATATAAATTCAGCAGGCAGAGTCATAGAAGACCTATTAAACTCGTCAACAATGGAATTAATATTTAATCCAAATGATCCACCCACTTACCTTCATTATAATGGTTCGGGTACAAATCCTGACCTTCTGATGGTGTCATCTGACATAATTGACAATACAAAAAGAGAAATAATAGAAGACCCAGGTTCAGGCCACAGAATCACCATAAACTCCATAAGAGGTCTAATAAATAAAAGTAACAAACCAAAAGTTAAAACTTCTTGGAATTTTAAAAAAGCAGATTGGTCCAGTTTCCAAAATGAAATAGAAGGGAAGTGTAATATACTGTTAGAATCAGAGTTCAAGTCAACAGATGAAATGAATAAAAAAATTTGTGAAATATTATTGACAGCAGCCAAAACACATATCCCCAAAGGAAAGTTAAAGAAATATAGCTACTTTTGGTCTCCATCTTTATCTAAGTTAAAACACGAAAGAAATATAGCAAGAGTCAAAGCCGAAAGAACCAAGTGTCCAGAAGATGTACAAAACTGGAGAAGAAAAGCAGCCATTTTTAAGAAAGAATTAATTACAGCAAAAAGGGCCAGTTTCACAAATTTTGTAGAACATACGGACTATAGGAAAGATGGAAATAAAATATACAAATTCCTTAATAAAACAAAATTATCAAAAAATACAACTGAACCATTAAAATATAATAACAAAAGCTTAACTACAGATAGGGAAATAGCAGAATCCCTTAACAAGTTTTATGCTCAGTCACAAAGAATACCCCAAGCGTTTAAAAAACAAGATAAGGCTATCCAAAAAACTATCAGAGAAACTAGTAAGTCAAAAGATATACGAAATGATGTTTTTATTCAGGATTTTAATGAAACAGAACTGGATTTAGCAATAGAACAATTACAGAACAATAAATCTCCTGGACCTGACAAGATCCACCCAGAGTTTATTAAACACCTTGGCAGGAAAGGAAAAGAAATCCTACTTAAACTGTATAACACGTGTTGGAGAATGACTGTACCTTCCGACTGGAAAAAAGCCATTATCATCCCGATTTTAAAGAAAAACAAACCCTCAAACAATATTAATAGTTTCAGACCAATATCTTTGACCAGTGTTATTGCAAAAGTGATGGAAAGAATGGTGGCATCTAGACTTAACTGGTTCCTAGAATATTACAACTTAATTAATAGTTCACAGACCGGCTTCAGACAGAATCATAGGACAAGCGAAAATGTACTCCTACTAAGCCAAGACATCAAGGAAGCTTTCAATAGAAAGGAGGATAGCTTGGCAGTATTCATTGATTTTAAATCAGCATATGACTCAGTCTGGAGAAATAAATTAGTTGAGAAGTTGCAATCAATAGGTGTGAAAAGTAACATGCTTAAGTGGATAACTCAGTTTATTTCACAAAGATTTTGTGCCACAAAATATAATACATACATTTCCAAATATAAACAAACACACCGAGGACTTCCACAAGGTGCTGTTCTGAGCACAACACTCTTTAACATATATATAAATGACCTTCCATCAATAATAAAAACTTTAGAAACCAAAATTGCTTTATTTGCTGACGATGTAGTCATTTGGACTTCAGGCTCTTCAAAAAAACCTGAATTAATTAAAGACAGAATAGAAACAGCCCTAAACAAAGTACATGAATGGAGCTCCAAAAACCTCATGACTATCAATGTGGAAAAAACAAATTATGAATTATTTACACTAAAATACAAACCAGTTAATATTAACATAAATTATAATGGTAAACCACTCAAAGCAGTTGATGATGCCAAATAATTAGGCATCACTTTCGACAGAAAGCTAAGTTGGAAAAAACATATAACAAACATCTCAGAAAAGGTTGAAAAGAAATTGCAAATCCTGAAAAGGTTAGCTGGTGCTAAATGGGGCTGCTCAAGGAGAGTCCTTAACACAACATACAAAATGTATATTAAACCAAACCTCTTGTACTGTTCTGAAGCTTTAATAACAGCAGCAAATGCTAACATCAATAAACTTGAACAAATACATATTCAGGCTCTTCGCCTAATCACTGGAGCAGTTAAATCCACACCTATTGATGCCATGCTTGCCTTAACACGGACCCCATCAATAACAACAAAAATAGAAGAACAAGCATTGCTCCAACACGAGAAAATGTTACGATTGCCAAACTCTAAATGGACAGAAGAGAACCTCCCCCCTTCAATCCTTAAAACTCATAGTAGTTTCCTAGAAAAGGTAACACAGATTAAATCCAAATTGAACATTCCTAACACCAGAGAAAATCTACTTATAAGAGAAAATCCATTGGAATTATTGCAACCTACCTTCAATTTGGAATTAATAGAGGAAATAAGTAAATCAGACACACCAAAAGAAATACAAAAACTTCTAGCTCTGGAAACAATCAATACTAGGTATCCCACAGAAGAATGGCTGCACATATATACTGATGGATCCTCGAAGGAAAACCTTACTGGAGCTGGAGTTACATGTTCACATTTTTCCTTTTATCATTCTGTTGGCAGAGACACAACAAATTATGATGGAGAAATAGAGGCTATATACATTGCTCTCCGACAATTATGAAATCTTCCCTTAAATAAATTTAACAAGGCAGTAATTCTTTCAGATTCTAAAGCTGCAATTCAGGAAATATGTTCAAATACTACAAAGAAGTCAACAAAAATTAGAGAATGCTACAAAATGTTAACACAACTCCAAAAAGTTAATAAGACTGTTCATCTCCAATGGATTCCAGCACACTGTGGAGTCATGGGGAACGAAGCTGCAGACTCACTTGCAAAGAAAGGCACAACAATAAAACAAAAGTCTAAATTCAATTTCTTATATTCCTCAATAAAACGCTTGATCATTAAAAATTTTTGTCATTCATACCTACAAGAAATAGAAACAAATGCCAAAGATAAAAAATGGATTACACTACTTTCCAATCCAGATATAATCCCCCAGAGACCAAGGAAAACAGCTGTTGCAGCCTTCCGACTATTGACAAATCATGACTGCTTGGCAAGTCATCTCTACAGAATTGGTATCTCAGCCTCACCAATATGTGTCCTGTGTAACGATCCAGCAGAAATGAACGAAGACCACTTGAAGACCTGTGAAGCATTAAGATCAGAAGAAACTACAGTTCAAAAGTATTGGAAAGCACGAATGCTAATGGCTTCATTGCCAGATGCAAGGCACTAGAAAACCACAACAACATATTCATCATAGGTGTAATTTCTCACTTTCCTGGAGTAAATGCTAAACTAGGGGTTGTTTCCACAGTTGTAGTGCCAAATGTGAAAATAAATCTTAATTAAAATGTATTAATGCAAGTTGTTCGCTTATAAATCACTATTGATATTAGTATTAAATAAATTAAGTATTAATTATTTGGTAGAATACTCTAAACAAATGCAGCTTGAGGTTTTCATATGTGGGATAATTTTTCTTGCGCTTCGCGCTCGCAGAATTGTCATCATAAGAAACCCTCTTGTGGTATTACTACAGATAAAATGTTGCACATCAGTCAGGTAGTGCATTAGATAGATTCTGTGTCCAGCGTTGCGTGTTCAGTTCTAGCCAACGGGACGCCGAAGTGAAATATTGACATTTTGAACCATAAACCCACAACATTCATATGTTCTGGAACTGTGTTCAAGCTTGTGATACTAATTGTGTAATAGTTTAGTTTAATTTCAACATTTATTCATTTGCTTGTTCTGACAATTTAATGCTATTAGTAAAAAGTGATCCTTCCCGTAACATTTAACGTTATTCCCTAATACCTTTTAACTGCATTCTAAATATAATATACTACATGAAAGTTTGTAATCGTTGTTTAATATCGCTGCTAGTTAACTACTACAAATTAAATGTCATTCAAATGTAAATGACAAAAAATGTTTGCTCATTATTTAATATACCATTTTGTATTTATTTGTGAGGCCGAGGGAATTGACAGAGGTAGTGCCTTTGTTTGGTGTTCAACCAACTCTGGTTCTCGTCAAACTCAGCGTTGGAACTGAGATGGCTGCAAGATTTTTTCATCGATAGCGAGAGGTGGGCTTGCTATGACAAGACGACGGATCTAGTCAATAAAATGCCCAGCACATACTACCCAATATGTGGCTACTGATGAGGGTGTAGGAGAAGGCTGCTCAGAAAAATAACCGGGCTGGAACAGAGTCGAAGCCATAGTGGAGGCAACTGTTCTAGGGGTAGGTAACCCTAAAATCAAGTTCCCTGCTCCTGCAAGTAAGGGGTTATGCGAGAGGCTGGTAACTCTCCATGTTACAAATAAGCTACTCATAATCTTCCAAATGTTCAGCAGGAAGGATCTAACTATCGAAGACACAGTTATGTTAAGGATAAAAGATTTGGAATGATGGATCAGATGTATGTAACAGGATTAGAATCTAAAAAGGAATAATTAAAAAATGAGTTAAAAAGAAAAAGCATAGATATTGTAGTAATAATTGAAAGGAAGAAGAAAATAAGGGGAACAAAGGAACTAAAAGATTATGCGATAATATACAGTAGAGTACCACAAAATAAACGAGCTTGTTGTGGAGTTGCAATATTAACTAATAAGTAATAAATAGAAAAATAAAAAATTAGTTGCAGTTTTATAAATTAAAGAATAGTTATAAGTATATTTAAAACAGCTGCAGAACATTTTACAATTATAGGAATTAACGCACCTGAAGAGGGGACGAAAGAAGAAATTAAAGTATTTTACGACGAACCGCAGAAAGAACTGGACAAGATAAATAAAACAGAGACTATTATAATAAGTGAAGATTTGAATGCAAAGGTTGGGACTCAACCAGTACCAGGAATAGTGGGAATATATGGCGAACTGCTAGCAAATAACAAGGAGGAAGAACTTAGACAACAGATAAAACAAGATGCAAATAGCAAGCATCTTTTTCTAAAAGAAAGACATGCATAAGTATACATGGAGTGCTAGAGGAAGCAATTCAATTATAGACTACATTATAGTGAATGACAAAATGAAAAACCAGATACAAGATGTTAGAGTACATAAAGGAAGTGGCATATACTCAGACCAGTTTTTAGTATCACCCAGATAGCCAGATGGAACAAATGTAGACCTAAACAAAACCAATTAAAACCGAACGAAGAGGTTTTTAAAATATATCTACCGGAATAGGAAAGCGTAAGAACTCTCTATGAAAAAAGATCCTAGTAAACACAACTACTAATAAGAATATAGAAGAAGAATGGAGAAATATCAAGAGAAATATACAGCAAGTAGTTTATGCAGCGATAGGAAAGAAAAGGAAAATTAGGAAAAAAGGATTAAGAATATGGAATACACAAATAGAAGAATCAGTCAAAGAGAAAAGGTACGCACAAGTGCAAACTATTACAGAAAAAGACAGAAGAAGCTAAATTAGAGTATAAACTGTAACGGATTAATTGGGGGGGAGCACGAACGGCAGTTTCAAGAGCCAAAAAGAGAGGGTGGCCGGCAAAAGATGAAACAGCTTGAGATGACGTCAGAGACAAAAGCCGGTTGCCTATGGGTTTCTACTGCGTGGTTAGAGTGTGGTTGAGAGTCTACCGTGAGATGTGACCAGGTGTGGGTCAGCCATCAGCAAGGGGAAGTAGAACCCGGGCACCAGTGCAGGCGGTTGGCACGGCGATCAGTCGTGGGGAATGCAGAATAGGCGCATAAGCCTAATTCTCCCAGTTACATGTAATTCGACTTGGTGCATGTGGTTCCCTTTGGCAAAGGAACGGTATGGACTTCTGAGGTGGTTGAGCCAGTTAAGGCTGGTAAGAGACGTCGCCTATGTGCAAAGGAGGCTTCGATGAATGGCTGTGAAACCAGAGGACACCGTTGTACACTGTCGACCAGGGCGTGGCTATTCCAGGCTGAAAGTTCTCCGTACATCCTATATCTTCTAGTGCCGACATCGGGATGAGTATCAGTTTAGTTAATAATACTTTGTAGGAGTGGGAAAACTCCAGAGGGACAGTTAACAAAGGGGGATTGCTCTGTATGAGGCCCCTTATCAGTAAACCGGAGAGCAACTCGGTATAGGTGGATATTGTCACAGACTGTACGCAAGATTTCTAGTTAGTATATTCTCTGTAATTTTCTGATTTCAAATATAGGAAAGATTCTTGTTTTCATTTTAGAATTTTCATGTTCATATCTAACAGCGTTCGTTATCAAATTTGTAGTTTCATTTTAATATTTATAGGTTACTATCTAACGGAATTCTTTTTAAAATTATTGTTGTCTTTAATAATTGCTTGTTAATGTTTAACACCTTTCATTATAATAAATGTTATGCTATGCTGTAGTTTGTTGTGTTACTTGGTAGTATCCTGTCACGATCCTGCGGAATACGTTATAAAGGAAAGGGAAAGGGAAAGGTAGTAGGTGTAAGCAAAACGCTAAAGGAGCGTAACACTGGTAGCGGAGCCATTTTGTCCTACATACACGTTTTAGTGTCAGTGGGAACATTTAACAGGATACTACAAAGTACACAAAATAGTGTTTTAGGTCAATAATATTGCCAATGTCATAATGGAAATTGTATTTCAGCCCGAATTCCTCCATCGTACGGAGTTGGAAAGAGAACTGGAAATAAGACAGATAAAATATGATTCAAAAAGTACAGTAGTTGAATTGGCCAGAAGTTTACGAGAAGCATTAAACCAACCAGGCCCAATTAATCTCGGAGCAAGTTTTGATCCGGTACAGGAAATCGGACTTTGTGAGGCGAATGTTAATTTATTTGATGAAATGTTAAAAGAACTTAGGTTATCGGAAATCACATCGAGTCAGAAACGAAGAATAGTTGGAAGGTTAAAGTATTGGAGTTTTAGGATAAAGGAAAATGCACGATTGTTAGAAGGAGAAAATAATGAACAGCTTCATAAGTTGGGGAGGCGCTTGTCGTCATTAGCAACACAATTAGATGCCACCGGAATTGAAAATAAAGGAGCAACTGGTTCAGGAAATACTGAGAATATCAATCCAGAGCTACTTCACGTTAAATTCGCGAAACTTGTTGTACCGAATCCATGGCAAGCGTTCTTAGCGTCATTAAAAATATTTGAGGTAAAATCACCAGACGACATATTTGATTTTCTCATTTGTTTGGTGAAAGCTAAAATGCAAGCTGAAGCTTTCCGAACACCACAAGTGACTGTGTTACAGATGTTACAACCTTTTGTAGGCTTGAATTTACAGTCGGTGTTGTTACAAATAATTGCAGAAGAGGGCTCGTTAGATAGTTTTCATAGTAAGGTGTTACATATGTTTCTGTCATCAGCACAAATTCATGAGCTCCTATATCGACATTTTTTTAGGCTACAACGGACTTCGGAAAGTATTTTAGATTATATTAATCAGCAGAAGTTGGTAGCCTTGGCACTAAAAGTAGTATTTTCAGAAGAAGAGATTGTGAGTAATATATTACAGAATACAGCTCATATCGAACTCCGGTCATTATTTTTGAGTAAATCAAAGCCCACTACCTTTAAAGAGTTGGAGGAGGTAGCTTTGAAATGTACACAATTGCCAAGTTTAAATAGGTGCGGGTCTCAGATTCAAATGGGGCAGCCACTATCGAATGCCGAACTAACGAAACAAGAGAGTAAACAAGTGTTCGTGTGTTATTACTGTAATAAGCCAGGTCATATGGTAAAAGATTGTGATGTTAAACGGCTTAAGGGAGAGCAGATATTTCAAAACTCGTCTTTCGGGAGGAATTCCTGACAATTAAGGGAACGGCTGGTTCATGGAATAAATGCAATACAGGGTTTAGTGCATAAAGAATTGCCTTTTATGAAGATAGAGGTAAATAGGATTCCCTCATTCGCGTTGATTGACACGGGTAGTGTGGTAACATTAGTTAATGCACAGTATGTTAAGGATAAGCGTAGAGATCTAATGGTTGAGGAAACACAATTCATTACGGTAGATAGCAGCCCGTTGAAGATTATTGGATCCTTAGTAATTCCATTGAAAATTGGAGAGTTTCGTTGGAACTATAAAGTTTATGTGATAGAGGAATTATTTGTACCACTGATCCTAGGAGCGGATTTTGTTAGACATACACAAATGGTAGTGGATTTAGCGAGAGCAAAAGCTTATTTCGGTTTTCAGCCGAGTACTTATATTCCATTACAAACTTGGTTAAAACAGAGTCCAGGGGGTACAGTTATTTCTAATGTGGAAGAAGAACGGTTAAACAGGGAAATTGATCTGGGATGTTTATCATCGCAACAGCAGAGTAAATTACAACCACTTTTGGATGAGTTTACTGATGTATTAACGAAACGTCTGGGACGAACGAACCTTATGCAATATGAAATTCAGTTACAGGATCAAACACCGGTACGATTACCGCCTTATCGGCTACCCCCATATCGGCTAAATTTATTAAGAAAGAAAGTAAACGAAATGTTAGAAACAGGAGTGATAGTACACTCCCAGTCAAATTATTCAACTCCGGTGTTCGTAGTACCAAAGGCAAATAATGACGTGCGGTTAGTAGTAGATTATAGACAGTTGAACCAGAAACTGCGGATTGATTCAACCCCATTACCCCATATTCATTACTCATTTCATTGGTTTGCAGGAGCAAGATATTTTACAACTTTGGATTTAAACAGTGCGTATTACCAGATCCCTTTACATAAGAATTCTCGACGGCATACAGCTTTCACCACAGATTATAATTTGTTTGAATTTACTTCACTACCTTTCGGTTTGGCGGTTGGAGCTCAGGTCTTAACACAGTTACTAGATAAGATCTTTGGGGATATTAAATTTACTTATCTTTATCATTACTTAGATGATCTTTGTATTTATTCGAGTACTTTTGAGGAACATCTTTGCCATATAAGAGAGGTGTTTACGAGATTACGTAACGCTGGATTAACGGTTAATCCGCAAAAAGTGAAGTTCGCTACTTCAGAATTGAGATTCTTGGGGCATATTATCTCGTCACAGGGAGTACGAGTAGATCCGGACAGAGTACTTAAGATTCGCGAATATCCGCGACCACGGTCGGTTAAGCATATAGCAAGATTTTTGGGAATGGTTAATTACTTTTCGAAGTTTATCCCCGATTATGCAGATTTGGCTGAACCATTAAATAGATTACGTAAGAAAGGAGTAAAGTTTCATTGGGATATAGAGCAAGAAAATGCGTTTATTAAATTAAAGGAATGTTTAATGTCACCTCCAGTGTTGGCAGCACCGGACTTCTCTAAAAAATTTGTGCTTCAAACGGATGCCTCGTCTGGAGCGATTTCGGCGGTATTGCTATTGGAATCGGCCGAGGGGAGGAAAGCGGTGGCTTATGCATCACGAAGATTATCAGCGACCGAGAGAAAATATTCAATTTACGAATTGGAGGCCCTAGCGGTGTTGTATGGCTTGGAGAAATATCGATTTTACCTGGAACATACCGAATTTCAATTAGAAACAGACAATCAGGCGATATCATGGGTCTTAGCGAAACCAAGGAAACCAGGGAAAATTGCCAGATGGGCATTAAAATTATCTAGCTTTAAGTTCACAGTAAAACATGTCAGAAGTTCGAGTAATTCAATAGCGGATGCTCTGTCAAGGATGTATGATACGCCAGTGGATAATTGTGAACAAGTTTCAGGAAAAGTATGTAAAATATTATCAAATCTTCCCTCGTTGTTTGAAGATATCCGGACCTATCAACGTAACGATAGTGAATTGGGGCCCCTATTGCAACAGGTTGAGGGGGGGGGGGAAGGAGTACCAAAGTATGTCGTACAGGATGGAGTATTGTGTTGTAAAAATAGAGCGCAGGACGCGAAGATTCTGGTACCAAAGAGCTTAGTGCCAGAGCTGTTTACCTATTTTCACGAAGCGCCTAGTGGGGGCACTTAGTGGGGTTTAAAACCAGAGCTAGGATCAAACAGTATTTCAGATGGAAAGGAATGGATAAAGAGATAACCCAGAGAGTAGCTCAGTGTCGTAGGTGTAAACAGAGCAAGCCTGTAAAGAGTAAGCAAGTGGGGTATTTGGCCTCCAAGGTAGCTGAACGGCCAATGGAGAGATTGTTTGTCGATTACATCGGACCATTTCCGAGGAGCAAGATGGGAAATAAACATGCGCTGGTGATAGTTGATGCGTTTACAAAATATGTTTGGATACGAGCAGTTCGCAAAGCGAACACCCATAATGTGATTAAGGAATTGCAAGGCATAATTGCTGTCTTCGGAGTACCGGAGGAAGTCGTTTTGGATAATGCCACGTGTTTTAAGTCAAGGGCGTTTAAATCGTTTTGTTGGGGAAGTGGCATTCGTAACGTATTCATGGTACCCTACTATCCTAAGGCGGCCCAAAGTGAAAGGGTTAATAGAAACCTGAAGAATGCTTTGATTGCCTATCACTCAGATGATCACACCAAGTGGGACCAGAACTTGTACTGGTTGCAATTTGCATTTAATGTGGCTAGGCACGAGAGCCATGGCGAGAGCCCGTTCAGGTTAATGTTTAAATTCCAGCCTAACTGTCCTCTATCTAATTTATGGGGGATTAAGGACATTTTGCCGGATAAAGTAAGCGAATCCGAGATTCGGGAGACCTGGAAACGGGTCAGACGTAATTTATTGAAGGCTAGAGATAAAGTGGCTAAGTACTATAATGTGGGACGACAAGCTCCTCACTTTCAGGTTGGCGATATAGTGTACGTACAGAATCACCCCCAGAGTAAGGCAAGTAATAAGTACACGGCTAAACTCGCCCCGAGATATAAGGGCCCATGGCTTATAGAAGAATTCACATCTCCAGTCTCAGTGCGATTGAGGGAGAGCGGGACTGGAAAATCAAGCTTTGCGCATGTGTCTCAATTGAAGAAATAATAGGAATAGGAATTGTAAACTGAGATGTTCTCCGGGGTAGGCTGAAGGGTTCACCTCTTCAAGGCTATTGTTTCACAATAGATTAAGGGGGGGGGGGAGTGTAACGGATTAATTGGGGGGGGGGGAGCACGAACGGCAGTTTCAAGAGCCAAAAAGAGAGGGTGGCCGGCAAAAGATGGAACAGCTTGAGATGACGTCAGAGACAAAAGCCGGTTGCCTATGGGTTTCTACTGCGTGGTTAGAGTGTGGTTGAGAGTCTACCGTGAGATGTGACCAGGTGTGGGTCAGCCATCAGCAAGGGGAAGTAGAACCCGGGCACCAGTGCAAGCGTTTGGCACGGCGATCAGTCGTGGGGAATGCAGTATAGGCGCATAAGCCTAATTCTCCCAGTTACATGTAATTCGACTTGGTGCATGTGGTTCCCTTTGGCAAAGGAACGGTATGGACTTCTGAGGTGGTTGAGCCAGTTAAGGCTGTTAAGAGACGTCGCCTATGTGCAAAGGAGGCTTCGATGAATGGCTGCGAAACCAGAGGACACCGTTGTACACTGTCGACCAGGGCGTGGCTATTCCAGGCTGAAAGTTCTCCGTACATCCTATATCTTCTAGTGCCGACATCGGGATGAGTATCAGTTTAGTTAATAATACTTTGTAGGAGTGGGAAAACTCCAGAGGGACAGTTAACAAAGGGGGATTGTTCTGTATGAGGCCCCTTATCAGTAAACCGGAGAGCAACTCGGTATAGGTGGATATTGTCACAGACTGTACGCAAGATTTCTAGTTAGTATTTTCTCTGTAATTTTCTGATTTCAAATATAGGAAAGATTCTTGTTTTCATTTTAGAATTTTCATGTTCATATCTAACAGCGTTCGTTATCAAATTTGTAGTTTCATTTTAATATTTATAGGTTACTATCTAACGGAATTCTTTTTAAAATTATTGTTGTTTTTAATAATTGCTTGTTAATGTTTAACACCTTTCATTATAATAAATGTTATGTTATGCTGTAGTTTGTTGTGTTACTTGGTAGTATCCTGTCACGATCCTGCGGAATACGTTATAAAGGAAAGGGAAAGGGAAAGGTAGTAGGTGTAAGCAAAACGCTAAAGGAGCGTAACAAAACAAAGAACAAAATATGCTGCACAGGTAACAAGGAAAGCCCATCAAGAATCTTGGGATAATTTTATAGCAAGAAGAATAGAACATATGATAGGAAGGTTGGCTTTTAAAATGATGAAACACTTAAGAAAACAGAAAGAGATAATGCTACTGTACATGTAATAAACAGGTAGTAATGGAGAAGATATTATAAATAATGGCTGCATGACGAAAACATTAAAGCAAGTACGGAACATAAAGAATTGCAGTATAATCAAACCATAGACGTAATTTCACTAGAAGAGCTTGAGACAACTATGAAAGGTATGAAAAATGGAAACATGTGTGGACCAGACGGAATAAATGTTGATTTATTGAAATACTCGAGTTTATTTTGTCAATTAAAATTGTTACGTCTATATAACGAATGTTGGAAATGCAGTGAAATTCCTCATTCATGAACAACAGCAGAAACTGTCTCACTTTTCAAAAAGTGTCGAAGAGACAGACGACTCTAAGAATTACAAAGGCATAAGCTCGCTGAACACAATATGTAAAGTGTATGGAAAAATTATTAATAACCACCCAAAAATATAGAAGAGATCTTATTAGATGAAGAAAAGACGGGTTTTAGGAAGGCTCGTTCATGCAGCGATAATGCTTTTAGTTTAAATAGGAGTTTAGAAAAACAACGAGAAGTCAATCTTGAAACGCGTATAGCTTTCATTGACTTCAGAAGGCTTTCGGTTTTGCAGATAGAGATAATGAAGTATAATGAATAACAGAGGCTAGCCCACACTCATAATTGGAGTAATTAAGAGTTTGCATACAGCAACTAGTGTAATTATAAATACTGGAACATCAAACACAGAACAAATTGCTACAAATACAGGAGTTAAACCAGGATGCAGTTTATCACTGAAACTGTTCAATATCTATATCGATGATCTGGTGAAAATGTGCAAACGGGATAATATAAACCCAATCATACAAACAAACAGAAATGATTATGTAAATATTAAGGTCATTCAAATATAAACGGTACTTATTTTTATACATTTATTGCTTAAACCTATACACAAGTAACACCTTCACTGTTTCTCTACAAAACTTCCCTCACATTCTACGTACATTTGCCAACGATTTGGAAGCTTGAATATTCCTTGTTCAAAAAACGTTTGGGGGCATGTCATCAACTAATTGCGCACATGCTCCCCTGTTTTCGAATCTTCTCCCTCCAAGCGATTCTTTTATGAGCACAAACAGAAAATAGTCCGGGGGGACACGTCTGGACTTTAGGGAGAGTGGTCAAGGATTTTCCAGTGCATGTCCACTAGTGTAGTGTCCCCGAAGTATGGCTTTAAACCAGTTAAAATCTCTGACTGTTTAACCCTCTCATTGGTTAGAAACTTTATATAATGCGTTGCGTAACAGACGAAGGATCCTGTTATCAAAGCAGTTAACCAAATTGGTTCCTCCTCCCTAACAGACTGACCTTCTACCCCAGGGGAAGATAACTTCGGGCCGTGTGACGTATTTAAACGAAGAGCCAGCTTGTACGTTCGTGTGACGTCAGGCAAGAGCGGTGTATTGTTACGCAGCCTAGATCAGCGGCGCTACTTGCACGGAACTGAATGCATATGAAAAACGTTATTTGGACATGTTTACAACATGCCCGGGCTGTTTAGGGAGAACCCTCTTCAGCCTAGTCTGAGGGTGTTTATTTGTTGTGTGAGGGATCTTAACGGCGTTAGTGCGAATTTTGTTTCGTATCTTGTGTTTTTGTTGCCGTTGTGTAGTGGTTTTGTGTTTGTGTTCAGTTCCCCGTGTTTCGCACCAGTTTGAGACCAGGCTTCAAGATCTAGAAACATTGTCAACTGCGTTTCAGGTCTTTGCGACCCAGTATTCATTGGATGTTAACAATGTTTCTAGCAGGTAGCAAATTGAATTGATAAATTTACAGTGCGACGATTTGCTGAAGGACAACTATAAACACAAGGAAGGCTTGGTTGATTTTTACAAGAATGTTCCTCAAACCAGATTTCTGAGGTTATATGCCCTTGTTGCACGGATATTATGTATGTTTGGTTCTACGTATGTGTGCGAACAATTCTTTCTGTTATGAAACTTTCTAAGTCAAAATCCCGAAGCATATTGTCAGATCACAATTTAACATGCAGTTTTCTGTTACAAATGTGCCGTACATTACGCCCTAACATTGACAAAGTACTTAAAGAAAAGCGAAACGGCAAATGTCGGAAAAGATCCACCTAATTGTTCTGTATAGCTCTCCTCTAGCGCAGGCAAATTTCTGTTCTATTGGCGTTATAACATGACTGTTCACATAAACTAGAATTTATATATAAAGTCCAAATGTAATTATTTATAATTTGTGACTATTCCGTAATTGAAACAGCATTAAAATTACGATGTCCCGCACGCCTTTCCTCTTGCCCGCTGTGACGTCACACGTTCAACTGACCGTCATTGCGAGCATGTGAGCTGTGTGGGCTGACGTCACAGCAGCGATACCGAGGCTGACGTGAATATCAGGCTATGACCCGGGCCGATCACCTGATAGCCGGGAACCGGGCATGCTAACAAACATGGCTACCATTGTGGAATGTTATGGGGCAACACGTGTTAGTTTTGTTTAATTGAAAGTGAATTAGTGGCGGTATATGTTGTTTCAGTGATTGTGTTTATTTGTAAATATTGTAAATTAATCAAAATTAATTTTTCAGTAGTTTTCTTGTTATAGTACGAGAATTATAATAGATGTTTTTCGCTGCACTTTTTAACGGTTTCTTTTGAGCAACTGAACAGTTCTTCGCCTGGTTTTCGTAAGTTCTACTTGTTACAGTTGAACTATTAAACTAAAATGATTATTTTCATTTATAGTGTGTAATTTTAAGTGATTTAAGAAATGGTTAATTCTTCAGTGAAGTTATTCAAGAATCCATAACCTATATTGTAACATGGTGATACCGGTACTGAAAGGTATGTAATTCTACTTTTGTTTTAGATGTAGAATTGAACAATATGGGTCGACGTTGTAGTGTGTAGCGATGTAAAACTAGTTAGGACAGTTTATATATATAAATGAAACACATTGAAAGGACAAATCTACACCCAAAAACTGTTGAACTAACGATGGTATGGGTTGGTTTTTGTTAAACCATTCTGGCAACAGTTAAATACAATGAATGTTAACAAAACATTTACCAAGTTAATCAATAAATTTAGAAAACAGGCAGTAGCTAGGTCATTTACATTTTTCCCACGTTCATCAAAAAGGGAAAACTATTATACTTGTGTCAAATTTTGTCCCCTGTCTTTACTCACACATGATGGAATTATGTAGGCAACGAAATCTAGGTTAATGTGTACCTATATGAACAGGATGACAGAGTCCTGTGTTATCAAAATTTAGCCTGTGTTATCAGAGGCAGCATCCACACCTGCCATCAATAATAATATGCAACCCTAACCTAACTTTATAACATCATATCTCAACTCTTTCTCCACTTTTACAAATTAACACAGGTATCACAGCTTAGCCTATTGTTGATAATTGCTATTTATGTGCAAATTTACCAAACAAGCATGGTAAATGTTGATAGACTGAGTTTAATTAGTATTTTGCTTCAACTTCTGGGATGCCTATCTAAAGGACAAAACCACACCCAAAAACTTCTTGGTATGGTCACCGTATGGGTTTTGTTAAAACCCAAAACAGTAAACTTTGTAAATATTTATAATTGTAAGTTAATGTTAATTTTAGCCTGTAAGCCGGGTCCTTTGTACCGGCACCAGGCCAAACTGTGAATAAACAAAACTAAAACTGAGAAAACTATATATGCCCCGTTGATAATAAGTTAACATTTATAGATTCCATCATTAATAAGTATTATGTAAGGTAAGTGGATACATTGGTAAGTACCTACTTTATACAAGTGATATTGAAAAATAAGTCTTCCAGCTTCTCCGGGGTAGGCAACATATCAATATTACCATTATTTTGATATGATTGACTAGTTATAATAATATATCGGTTAGTCACAACGGACCACTAAAAATCAAAATATTGAGGATGGAATGTTTCCATTTACAGGTATATATTCAGTTTCAGTGGAATTAAGTTTGGCAATAATCATGTGCCTCGTGTTTACAATTTAATGATGACAGCAGCTATTGAGATAGATAGTTAATCTTTATTATATTGATATGTGATTTATTATTTATGTAACGTATTATAATATTGTGCAAGTATTTTCGTTACGTGTTTTTATTTTCAATAATGAGTGACAATTCAATGGATATCACTTCCTTACGCTGTTCTTCCAAACGGGTAAGTCATATTCACGTTCGGCTTCGGTCGGTTCCCTTCAATCAGCTGTTCCAAAGATGACCTAATCGGACCGTAGCCTGTATTTCGCGCGAGCCTCGAGCGATACCTGTCTTCCCTGTTCTACCCCCTACACCGCCATGCCACTAGGATATGCTTCCGCAGATTCTGGCAAAAGTAGCTTTTATATCTGAATCACCCTCGTATTAGGTTACATGCTGATGATGTGGTACTGATACAAAACAACGAAAATGATCTATAACGATCCGTTCATAAACTAAATGTAGAACGAAAAAATTATAACGTGAAAATATCAACAAATAAATCCAAAGTGATGGCACAAAAGGGAAAATATCCTAAACGCTCCAAAATTATATTGGAACAAGTATCTCACTTTGAATATTTGGGCTCTAATGTAAGTTTCGACGGAGATAAAGACATAAAAAACAAAACAGACAAATACCAGCAAGTATGAGGCACAATAACAAGAACGTTACTAAATAAAACCAGGAAAGATACAAAAGTCAAACAATGGCAGTAGTAGTATTGATGTATGAGTGAGTCCTGGAATATGAACGAGAAAGATAAAAGTAAATTACAATCCGCAGAAATGAGATTTTTGAGAAGGGTGAAAAGTTGTACTAGAAATCTCTTTTACAACGAGGATATCAGAGCAGAACTACGTGTACCTATATAAACTAAAGAGAACTGGAAAAGACATCTAAGTAGAATGTGTGACGAAAGAATACCACTGAAAATATACGAATACAAAGCACGAGGAACTAGAGGTGTAAGGCGTTCAATGAAGAGATGGATCTGAACAAAGGAAGACAGAACAGAAAATTTGCCCAATCCATGTAGTGTAGAAGAAGATTATATATTTATTTATGCCACGTCAAATTTGTGAGTTGTGGCTTGAACCGTTCTCCCCCTTCACCTTCATTAAGAAAGACGTACAGAAAGCGAGTTTAGTAAAATACAAGGGTATCATTGTTTATCGCGCCTTCATAGCCTGCCTCTTCTTTCCCTCTCTTTACTCCTTTCTAATGACAGCCGTATACATCCTACCGGTTGGGCATAGTTATAACTCTATCTTCTTCATGTTAGTCGAGATAAACATTTGCAGATTTTATCTTAGTGCTAATTTTCTTGTAGGTGAAAGGGGAATATGGGCATACAGTAGGCTCTGAGCGATAGTAAAACCTTTTAAAGGTGGCACGAGCATGAAGGCTTTGAAATTCCGTTTTCCTGCACGTCTAAGATATAAAAGTGAATGATGACTCATTTGACGAAAGTTTAAGTAAATCAAAATTTACACAAATAGTAATGAATATCTCCGATATGGTTCACTCCACAAAAAATGTATTGCGACATAAATTGCGTGTTTTAGCAAGATCTAAATTTTTGTATACTAATATTTGGTCTATCTCTTACGATTTACCAGGTATACAAAAGTCATCCAGAGTAAGTAGGTCTTCATGGGCTATAGCCAGAAAATTCAAGATCTACATTTCATTTGTCATAAAAATATCTTGAACATGTGGCATTTTAATCAAAATCGTTAGTCATTTTCAAGAAAGTAAAAATTTTCGAAAAATGTTCCATGTAAAAGGTAGTTTAGGGTGGAGGAATTAGCTTCAAAATCTTCGTGTCGGATACTTAAAAGATATTAAACTTAAATACCAACTTCGGTTTTTAATCGACTCTTCGATTTTGAGTTATGATGTCCATAGACTGACTGACAGGCACATACACAAACACATGGAACTTTTTCTAAAGTGTTTTTTCTTGGGGTCAGGGGGTGTAAAGGTTATTTCCGATGAAATCTCGACATGGAATTTTTAGGTGTAATAAAGTAGTTCCTCTACTTACTATACATAGTAGAGAAAGTAAAAAGGGCCAAAATTCTTCTCATACAATAACATTGCGGTTTGGTGTGGGCAAGCCACCGGGAAGAGTTTCATGAAGAAGCAGCAGTATACAGAACAGACCTCTACTGCGCACCCGCTGCATTTACAGAAGATCTGAACCAGCGCCATGCTCTAGATCTCGCAGGGCCCGGAAAAGGCGTAGCTTTAAGGGAACAGGCATCCCGGACCTCAGCATAGGGTACAATAAGGCTATTGCCACTTTGGCTATTTTTGGATGAATTCCCCGAGTCAGATCTATATCGAGCTTCAGTCCCAGGTAGGTGGTGACAACACAATAAGGGTTTAGCTTTAAAGTGTTATGTGTGCATCCAATTTATGTTTCAATTGGTTATTACAAACGTCTTACCGATTTTCGTGACGATTTAACCATTTGCTGCTCATAAAAATTGACACACATGTGCATAAACGACATTTTCATTTGCAGCCAGATCATTGTGAAATAGACTCTCTCCAAACATGTTTCATAAAATTTGTAGTATGCTTCCAGCATAGTGACACTCTGGTCTCCGACTGCAAGTTCAGGTCTAACTTGGAGCAAAGCTATAGCTGCACTGAGCTAAATATAACAAATTTATTGTCCAAAGCAACGTAAACCCCTAGTATAAGGCTCGGTATTTCATGCACTTAAATAACCTAGAAGCAATTTTTAGGGTTGCAAGGAGTTAGTGCAGAAAGCAAGCATTATTTCCATGTAATGAATGATCCATTCGACTGAACATTCACACAACTTGAGCATTCCAACTTAACCCTCCCGGTAGAACACTGTTAATCGGGCGGTGCCTAATTGGCCAGCTCCTTATCTTTGTGCTTGCATGCTTGTATTTATTATTTTTTAAATTTAATTTTTGTTAATTCCCATGTTTAACTTCATTTGGTCTAAACAGACATAGTGTTTATTACTATTATGTTAACAGACAGATCAAAGACAGATAAAATGTATGAGTACAGTGTAAATTACAATTTGTACTATACTACCTGGAAAGACAAATGTTCATTATACACTTTGTAATTTGAAATGTACTGTCAGTAGTAGTAGTAGTAGTAGTAGTAGTAGTAGTAGTAGTAGTAGTAGTAGTAGTAGTAGTAGTAGTAGTAGTAGTAGTAGTAGTAGTAGTAGTAGTAGTAATAATAATAATAATAATAATAATAATAATAATAATAATAATAATAATAATAATAATAATAATAATAATAATAATAACAATAATAATGATATCGATAACAATAACTTAGGCACGCTTATGATGTTACCTATAAAATACATGTTATGACATCCTGTTCTTTAGGATTAGTTTCTGATTCTAAAGATGTCGTCAGTTTATCTTCAGAAATGGAATCATCCGATTCATACAAGTTGTCATATACGTGTAAAGGCATCATCATCACAAGGTAAACGATGTATTTCTTCAAAATTCTCGGGATTTGTCAACAATACGTAATGAGAGTTGGCGCGCAAGGGTATGGTTGACCCCTGCGATACGGAACTGCCTGTTAGTCACTATTGCAGCTAAAGAAATAAACAGACAAGTTGTTGCTGCATGCAAACAATCGAGTAAGTTGTAATGTTAGATGTCCTATCAGACGATACCAAAGCTGTGCTTGTTCCAAAACTATTACGTTTAAATAAACCTAGGGGGCCAGGTCCTTAGTGACTAAAGAGTTAAAAGAGCTTCTGACAGCTGATGAGTTTAATGATGAAAACAGTACCTATTTGTTTACAGCAGTATATTTTACCATCGTTTGCTGGGGTCTAATGGAATATGATATTTTTATACAGCACTATATAAAGCAAGATATCTCGCTCTCCTATTACAAACACAGCAAGGAAAGCCATTTCACAAGTGTGGATCTTCAGCACGGCGGAACGGATGATTAAATTGCCTTTCTCAACTTTTATACGTAAGCTTTATTTATGATCCGGTGTACCGGCTGCACCAGACATAATGCAGACTAGCATTCAAACTGCAGAGCAGAAATCGTAAAACTTAATCCAAGTTGAAAACTGCCACAGGTGAGCCAGATCCTCTTGGAAAATTGTTCTATGGAATATTCATTCGGAGTGAACTGATGTAACAAAGGATGCAAAAGCTTTACATGTCAATACAACACATACCTATATTTATAATTACACTTCGATGGCAATATCTTAACTCTTGTTAGAAATTCACAGTTTTCAAGAACTAACCCAATCACCTCTGCGACGTGGGAGCAGTATGCCCACCTCACATTCAAGAGGTTCCGGGTTCGTATCACCGTTAGTGCGAGTTACCCTGTTATGATGTTTTTACTGAGGTTCCCTTACCTGAGAAGATAAATATGCTGTGATAAAAGAGCAAATCGACGATCCCACTCCTGACGCCAGTGTGACAAAATAATACAATCCAGTCCAGTTACTTTTCTATCACTTTAGTTTGCTTCTTAACTTTTACACAAATTCACAGATCTCTTTTGTTAAGGTTAACACAGTCTTCAGTCTTTCGTGATATTGCAACTCCCAAATGTTTCTTCTTGTAACCTTGGCTCAGTCTTTCTCTGTCTCTCATACATAAGCTCTGACGATACAATCACTCGACGCTCGTTAAATCTCCTTCACTTAGACGCGACGTACCACACTCACATACAGCTATCTCCCACTCACACACTCACCGACTCTCTCTGTTGTTTCCTCGCCACCTTCTCCTCCTCCTCCTCCTCATTATTATTATTATTATTATTATTATTATTATTATTATTATTATTATTATTATTATTATTATTATTATTATTATTATTATTATTATTATTAATTAAAGCTTACTTTTCTCTCTGCTTCATTTTAATTCAGATAAACGTCTGTGAAAGTGGTTTCACTACATATTTCTTTGTAGGTACAAGAGGAAAACAAGAAGCTAAAACGATATCACTTCCTAAAAAAGCGATTTGTTATATTGCTAGCTTTCAAATTGCACGCTCTAGACACACCAAGAAACTAAATGACAACTCAGCACTCTAAAAGTTATATAGTATTTGGGTGTTCAAACAAATAATAACAAAATTATTGGAAGCGGCTGATACCAAAACATACTTGAAATAAACTGTTTTAAGGAGATCTACATATATAGCGCAGTAAACTTTTATATATCTCTTAGGGTTTACCAGTTGTACCAAATTTATTAAAATTCATTCAGAATAATGAGGACTTTTAGCTTATTTGTAGAAAATTCAAAATACTGTGACGCAGGCCGGCAGCCACCGCTCAAAAAGAGAGCACCTTAAACCACTGAGCGGCGAGTAATCATATCAAAATAAGCACGGCAGAACAAAGCTATTCCACACAATTCTCGAAACTATTCACGTTAAGCGCAGGTTTATGAGAAGTTTCTGCAAAAGGTGCATTTTTCGGAGAATTTGCCTGGCATATAAAAGCGAGTGAGCCCGGACAGACAGTGGGTCTATAAGTGTTGAGCAAGAGTCTTTTAGTGAGTGCTGAGGGAGTGTATCGTCGAAGCCAACTGTTCGTGAGAGACAGACAGCAGAGAGAGGGACAGTGGAGTGTGTGTCAGGGTTACAATACCTGTGAGGGAACGATAAAAAGAGAAGTGTGTTTTTGTGATTCAGTTTTAGAAAATAAATAAATTGAAGAGAAAAAAAAAATAACTGGAGTTTTTATTGGTCACACTCGCGTCAGAAATGTATTGCCATAATACACATTTTGTCATGAAAACATCTTAAAAATCATCATATCATCAACTTCATGACTTGGGCCTGTTAACCTGTTTCGTTCCCAATGGAAATTTATGGTAGAAGCTATCTCCAGCGTTGTTTAGGTTTTCCAAATCTGCTACGGACTAACGGTATATCGTTTAACATCTCTTTTCCAAATATTTCATTCTTGTTACATGTTGAAACCAGTTGTATTTATTTGCCTTTATCCTATCATTTAGTCTCAAAATATTCAATTCGTTCCTAATATCCCCACTCCTCTTTTGGTCTCTTAATGTTACTTCTACGACTCTTCTGAGAAACTGCATTTGGGCTGTTTCTGCTTTTGTATCCTCCAATTCTCTTAATGTTGCTACCCCTGTTTTATTTCTGAAACATCTATGCATGTATTGTACCACGATATGCAGAAGGATTTCTAATTTCTTTTCTATTTACATGTTATGCCTGTAACAAAAGTTCCCTACTGCTGTATGTTTGCTTCATTTTAGTGGGATAAGCTAAGGAAACAGGAGGATATACATTGCTATTGTCGAAGAGTGTGCTTTGAGGTTAGCTTTGCAGTCATCAACAAACAGCCCCCATTCCACTTGTAAATGTTTAATTCCTACAGTATTAAACAGACCTTTCACGTCTTTGCTGTAACAGAGTGAGTCGATGAAGAATATGTGTTTTTAGATTAAACTCTCCTTTTTCTATTAGTTACTGCAGTGAAAAAATACTGTCTATTGTTGGCCGTCCTTTTCTAAATCCATGTTGTTCATTGCAAATAAGGTTTCCAGATATTCTGTCTTAAACATATGATGCTTTAATGAAACTTCTTACAGCTATCTTTGAGAACTTCTGCATCAAACATAACTACGTGGAAAACTAAGGTCTCACTACCACTGATTTGGGATTTCTAAAAGTCCCAGATGACTTTGCCATAAGCTGAACAAACTGTTGATCATATTCTATAGGAGTGCCCAATATTAGTTCAGAAGTGCAGTGTCTTCAAGGTGTCAATCAGAAGGGAGAGAACGTGCCAATAAATCACAGTGACATTCTGAATAAATATTTGGGCAATTTCCGCAATATCATAACAGTATAAACTTCGACTTATTGCAACATAATAATACTATAAATAAGGTAGTATAAACCGTGTGGTATAGCTACATGCTATGGGGCATGGTGGTTAGATAAAAGAAAAGAAAAGCCCTAAATTGTGTTTTCCATGATAATTTCCCAATGCATTTGCTTTAACAAATCGACGCACTCTTCAATTGATGTTAATGATGAAAGCTGAATCCAGCAAAGTACCGGGAGCCAGGGAAGTCTCTCCACACTGGATTCATTGGGTTACTGTCGTAGCAACTACAACTATGTTGCTGGTCTGCCACGTGCTTGAATGGGAGTAGCTAATAATTTATCAATTTAGAATAGGAGGAGTGTATTGAAGTCATAACTTGAAATTTGTGGTGCAAAGACAACTGATGACCATGCTCATATATTGAAGAAAAAGCGCTTTTGGTAGAATATGTTTTTCTCGAGTTTTAAGTTTAAGGAAAATGTGAAACGGGAATTTCGTAAGCATTTTCCTGATTCCACTATTCCAAAACACGATATTGTACGTGACGAATATAATTGGTTATTTGCAGTCCATTACACAAGAAACATTAGTGAAGGTGTTTGCAAATATGTGCAAAAGAGTTGAACTGCGCATTCGAGAACGAGGAAAACGTTTCCAGCATTGTTATGATTGTGGTGAGTACAGAGTCTCACTTTGGTTATAAATTTAATTTTCTAACGGCTGCTCGACGGCCTAGAAAGTTGCAGCTGCTACCAACATAAATGTAGTTGCTAGCGCATATACATCGCTGTGTCCAGTGCGGAGAGAATTCCCGGGTGCACTGTATATTACTTAGATTTCTTTCCCTGTTTTAATTTTGTTTATTTAATCCTCCAGGAGGCTTATTTTTCAGTATGCACTAGAGGTTGCATGAGCTTACGTTACATTCTTTTGAAGTACTTCTATTTATTTTTACCGGAAAATGAAACATTGTGTCCTAGAAATACGGAATCGGCTATATTTTAGCTGTCCATAAGCAGAACCAAATAAAGCTTACCAATGTATGGAGTCTCTCGTTTCTCTGGAATACAAGTCATTGCTGGAAGAGTCTAAACAACATCGGTTATTTGCTTTTCCTTTCTTTCATACTTTCTTTCTTATTCATTTTGTTTGTGTGTGTGTGCTTTCTCGTAACAGTTACACCATAAACTGTTTATTCATTTCAGGATGAAAACATTGTAAAAAGGCACGGTTTCTTGACCTTAGGTTAACATGATTACAGTAGAAATAATTACAGTAAGGAATGTGAATTTTCGTCACTATACAGCCTTAGGTTGCATCGGCAACCAGCAGATCATGTTTGCATGTAGAGCTATGAACCGTACATACATACATACATACATACTGAAAATGCTCGGCTGGTCGCAGTGAGCACGTACAAGGGGCAAGGACGTCCCTGAGTTCCACCCAGGGAAATTAAACGTCAGTCATCAGCAATGCAGCATATGCATTACAATGTTGTCTATCTGCTTTTTTAAGAGTTCAGAGTTGTTTATTAAAACAGAAATTAGTGAAAATAGTTTGGCCTTCAGTACAGAAGCATTAGAACCCCGTAGCGATGCTTTTAAATGGTACATTCTCTCAGTTTGGCGTTGATAATGTCTCTAAGTTGGATACACTTCAAGAAAGAACATTCTTTGGGGTCACCAAAATTGGACTAGCTTACATAACCCTCTTCACAAAATACCTTTTACGAGTATACTTTCTAACTTCATCATGTAAGAAATATCTTTCCAAAACGTATTGTCGTCAAAAAGTAATTAACAAGAAGCACAAAACATCCTGTCATCCTGTAAAGAGCTTCACATAAAATGTATAACAAATATTTACCTAATTGGGGAAGATAAAGGTTTAAATATTCTCAGGTTTTCACTGTATAAATTTGGGGCATGTTTTCCAATATGACAATGCATATATACTAGGCGAGTCAGAATAACACCGAATAATTTTAAAGCCTGATTCAGGGACTATAATTGAGTATTTCTTTTATCGGCAATGTATGACCGAAATAAGACCACAGACGTTTTAAAAAAAGTCTGATGTGTTGACACACATGACTTTCTCTACTCTATACTAACCATTCTTACAAATTCTTATTCCTATATCTTCTTCGTGTTAGTTGAGATAAACATTTGCAGAAATTATTTTATTGCTTATTTCATTGTAGGTGCAAGGGAAATATGGGAATAGAGTAGGCTTTGGGCGATAGTCAAATCTTTTAAAGCTTTCGAACTCTGTTCTCTTTGCATGGCTAACAAAAATGAACAACGATGTTGCACTTGAAAGTTAAAGTTTTCCAAAACTGACACAACTAACAAGTAATATGTCCGAAATGGTTCCCTGTACACAAGAAAGGACAGATTGTATGTTTTAGCGAGATATACACTTTTGTGTAGTAAGATTTGGTCTATCTCTTACGGTATGAATTATTCAAAACTATACAAAGTAAACAGGACTATATAGGCTATAGCAATTAAATTTAAAAGATACATTTCATTTGTCATAAAAATATTTTAAACATGGGGCATTTTAATCAAAATCGTTAGAGCCACTTTCAGAAAATCAAAGTTTCCGAAAAATTTGCCATGTAAAGGTAGTTTAGGGCGGAGGAATTTTTTCAAAATGTTCCTGACGCATCCTTAAAAGATGTAAAACGTAAATACCAACTTTGGTTTTTAACCGACTTTTCGTTTTTGAGTTATGCTGCCTACAGACTGATAGACCGAGACACACACACACACACACACACACACACACACACACACACACACACACACACACGTGATCCTAGGATTTTCTTTGGATATCCCCTCAAGTGGGAACAGCTGCAATAGGGTAGTAAATAAACAAACCGAACAACCGTGTTAAATAGTGGCATTTACAGGACATTCTAAAATGTGGCACAAATTTGCAGAGCAAGCTAAAAGTTTAAAATTATTATAATTGTATTGAATGTTAATTAATCACAGGAAATGAAATCAGAATAACATTGTAATAATTTGTTTCTTCTTCTTCGTTTGCTTCACACTTTTAGACTTTCAAACCGTTCCGGCTCCAATTTGGTCTGTCCCATCTTTTCTTCGGTCTTCCTTTATTTCTTGTGCCTTTTGGTTTATAATTTATGGCTATTTTAGGAATTCTGTTATTATTAATCCTTTGGAAACGCTTTCCTCGTTGATTTCTATTGTTGGCAATAATATGATTTATTTCTTCTACTTTTAATTCCTTCCTGACATCTTGACTGCGTTTTTGTTGTTTTTGTATACTCAACTATTACTCTAACAAATTTCACTTCTGATGTCTGTATTCTTGCACCATGTCCTTTTGTTAATATCCATGCTTCTGAACCACAGATCAGAGTTTGTACTGCTATAGATTTATAGAATTTAACTATGTAGTCTTTACGGCCTTTATTTTTAATGTTTTTATCGAGGCTGTTATAGAGCTAAATTTATTTATTTACTCTATGACATCAGCTTCTCCTTGGTACAAGGCGTTACATCCTAAATACTTAAATTGTAATACCTGGTCAATTAATATATTATCTAGCACTATTTTGGATTTAACACATAATGATTGAGCCTTTCATATGTTTTTATCAGAGTATTATGCTCTCAATGTTCGGCTTATAGGCGTGGTTTGGTTCCCTACAAAATCCTTGTATCAGATACCTACATAGAAATGAAACCAGAACTTAAAGACGATCAAGCAGAAATAAAGTGTAAAGCAAACTCTAATAAATCCAGCCCGAGCGACTCTCCATTTGCTCGCCAGAGGAAGAAAAGGGACGACGGTAGCTGATAACGGAGGTCTGGTGGAGCGGAAACTCTCTAAAAGCTGCCGGCCAACCTTCTGCTGCTATCTCCATCTGGATCTATCTGCTCCTTTCTTACTCGTACTCGCCTCAAATTCTCAACCAGAACTTTTCGCAACAAAACAGCCTTTTGAAAGCGCCAGTGTGAATTAGAAGTGTAATTACTGAGATAATTTTCCAACATTTCATTAGCAGTAAAAGGTTCTGAATCCATAGTATTTTTAGTTTGGCTTAATGCAACTATTAACTACATAGTATAATGGGCTACCCTAAAGCTGAAAATTGCTACATTTTTACTTTCTCTACCACGGACAGTAAAGTAGAGAAAGTATTGTATTCCAAAAGAAAATTCGATGTGGAGATTTCAACGGAAATATATGTTTTGAGGCCTCCTGAATCCCAAAACAGCATTTTTGGAAAAATATACGTGTGCGCGTTTGTGTGTGTGAGGGCACACGCGCGCACGTGTGTCTCTAGCAGTCTGTGGACAGCGGAACTCAAAGACGATAAGTCGGTTACAAAACCAAAGTTAGTATTTAAGTTTAATGTCTTTTAAGGATGCGACACGAACATTTTGAATAAAATTCCTCCACCCTAAACTACCCTTTATGTGGAACATTTTTCGAAAATGCTGATTTTCTTGAAAATGACTAAAGATTTTGATTAAAATGCTATATGTTTGAGATACTTTTATGACAAATGAAATGTACATCTTGAAATTTCTGGCTATTACCCATTAAGTTCTACTTACTCTGGATGACTTTTGCATAACTGGTAAACCGTAACAGATAGATCAAATCTTAGCACACCAAAAATGTAGATCTTGCTAAAATACAGAATTTATGTCCAAATAATTTTTTTTGAATCCTTTTGTAGAGTGAACCATTTTGGAGATATGCCTTGTTATTTGTGTGAGTTTTGAAGAACTTATACTTCTGTGAAATAGAACATCGTTATTAATTTTTTATATGTCAACCGTGCAAAGAGAACGGAATTTGAAAGCTTTAAAAGATTTGACTATCGCCCAAAGCCTACTGTTTTCCCATTTTCCCCTTGCACCTAAAGAAACTAAATAGCAAGATAATTTGTAAAAATGCTTGTCTCAACTAATACAAAGAAGATATAGGAATAAGAGAGGGTATGAATGGTTAGTACAAGAGTAGAAAAAGTAGTGTGAGTGCAATACATCAGATCTTTTTGTTTTAATGTCATCCTTTCATTCAAAAAGGACGGCACCGCTGCTGCTGGTACCATTTAAAGAATACCGTACGTGTTATCTTAATTACTTTCCTAAAAATAGGACCATATCTATCTATTAAATTAAAAATCTGTCGTGTTTGCATCACATGACTTTTCTACTCTTGTACCCCCCCCCCCCCAAAAAAAAAAAAACTAAACCCTTAGTCCAGCAGCCCATGAAGAGCCAAAGGCTTGCCATCCGGCCACTTCGTCCCCCACCTCTGCCCACTACAGGCGTCATTGGTGGGGTGCAGAACTGGAGGGTGGGACGTGGTCAGCGTACCGAACTCTCCCGGCCAGTTATGCGGTCTTCGCTACCTGGGGCTGCTACTTCTCCATCAAGTAGCTCCTCAATTGATCCCCCTGGGACTTAACGAGGCTGAGAGCCAGACTTCCTAGCGGGGGAAGAATCCACATGCTGGTACCGGGGGTCGAACCCGTGTCCTTCGCGAGGCAAGACTCTTGTACTAATTATTCTTATTAACTCTTGTTCTTCCATTTTCGTTATGTTACCAGAGGTAAATATTTGCACAAATTATCTTAGCGACCATTTTTTGTAGGTGTAAGGGTGATATGGAAATACAGTAGGCTTTGAGCTACAAATCTTTTAAAGGTGGTCGCTATATGAAAGACTTGAAATTCCGTTCTCTTTGTACGGCCAAGAGATAAAAAGGTGAATAACGACCTTCCACTTGAGAAAAGTGTAACTATTGCAACACTCGCGGAAATAACAAAGAATAACTCCGAAATGGTTCACTGTACAAAAAATATAATTTGACATAAATTGTGTCTTAAGGAGATTTATATTATTGTACAGTAAGATTTGTTCTATTTCTTATAGTTAATAGTTCTATAGTTCTTATAGTTGATGCAAAAGTCATCAAGAGTAAAGAGGACTTATGGGCTATAGCCAGAAAATACAACATAAATATTTCATTTAACATAAAATAAATCTTAAACATTTTAATTAAAATCGATAGACACTTTTTTTGAGAAAATCAAAATTTCGAAAAATTTTCTATGTAAAGGATAGTTAGTGGAGGAGTTTTCACCAAAATCTTGGTGTCGCATTCTTGCAACATATTAAACTTAAATAGAATTTTTACTTTTTATTCGACTTTTCGTTGTTGAATTATGCTGTTCAGAGACAAACAGAAAGACAGACAGACACACACACGTACAGGCACACAGACACACACACACACACACACACACACACACACACACACACACACACACACACACACACACAGGGACATACACAGACACACACGGAACTTTTTCTAAAAAACCTTTTTGTTTATTCATGGGGCTCCAAAACATATTTCCGGTGGAATCTCGACATCGAAATTTTGATCAGAATACAATACTTCCCCTGCTTACCATTTGTAGTAGAGAAAGTAAAAAGCGAAAATTTACATATTGCGTTTTACCAATAAGCTTAAATAAAAGGTACCTAATGTGTTAACTCGTTTATCATGACACTATGCTTGAACTATTTTGTTAGCTGAAAGATAATTAGTAATTACTATTAAATGTTTATATCTAGTAAGAAAGGAATAACGCAATTCGTTCTCTTTTCTAAGCCTAGAAAGCAGAATTTCTGTGAATATACGAACTGAGTAAGTTTTGTACCTCAGTTTCTGTTCTCTACTTTAACGAAAAGATCTATACAAACAGAATGAGCTAGTAAGACTTTACGAGTAATTTCATTTCAAGAAATTTGCTCTCTTTTGTAAAATTGAATGCCACGACTGCAACTCGTACCACGAATATGTGGCTATCCATCCGATATTGCTATCCCGCTTGAGTACCATGGCAATCTAGCGGGATGGCTTAGGCGAATCATTCTCTTTCATTTCTTTCTATCTGTATTCGGTCTTTCTAGTTTGTAATAGTCAGCGGGATCGCCAGTAGGAAGCGCTGCGGTGATGCTTGCACTCTGGAAATACGAAGTTCGGCTTAGGATAGGCGCTGTGTTCCGCTGGCCGCTCGCCATGGGGAGTAATTGATCAGCCAGATCTGGCTGGTGGTGCGTTCCCAACGGCGAGCTGGGATTCTGGCTGAAGAACTACCTGCACCTGTTAGTTCTGCCTGTGATGAGTTCTGGCCGCCTGTAGAGTACTTTCATATCATCCTTCCTCCCGGGGTCTGACGCACAATAAGCCATTGGCTGATGCGTGGAATCCCTACCGTGACAAGACAAGATAAGACAAGAAAACTTTTCATTTGATTGAAATATTCCTGTAAACCTTCAAAGTGATCTTATAATTAGAAAGCCTATATTAAAGGCGACTTGCATTATTGTAGGCGCTTATATTTTGGGTCTTATAATTAAATGGGGGTGTTTTTCATAATTATTCTTTCATGCTAATCATGTACCGAAGGTCTTATTCAATGTTCACCTGAATGAGATATGAAAATTAAATAGGAATAATTGTACTTGATGGTTTATGCGATTCATTTAACAATGTATCATAGTTCGCAGTAGAGAATCATTTATCTTAGTCACATTGCAATTACAAGAATTACACTGGCAGTGATTAGTATGCTTTATGAAACGACTGCTGCTACTGTTGCTAGGTCTGTTTCCATTCAAACTTACTGCTGTATTTATGACAAACAAAAGGTTATAGATGATCTTTAACACAAAATATGTATACATTGTTCTGCATTTCGGTGGTGCAACAGTATACGTCTTTCTTCCTACCTAAATTGTAATTAAATTATTTTGCGTATGCATATTTTGAATTAGATATGTTGGTACAAACTATTCTAAAATAAGACAATGAGACTCACTCAATTCTGGGTATTCTATTCGAATTGCAAAATGAGTTTTATTCACCCAACATGAAACTAAGAGTACAAGAAAATAATTTTTTTCCAGGACATAATCTAGTTTGCACGTAATCAGATAAAAGCTGGTAAAGAGGTCAATCCTTGAAATGATTTACACAATCTCTATGAGTCCTTTGGTTTAGTTTAACATATTATTACGAATCATTATTAAAACATCACAAGAATATTAAAATAATTTTCTTAAAAGTACCCAAGAGGATGCAGACACATAGGCAAAATCTAAGAATGCAAATGGTCGCTTAGGGAATGAAATTTACATGCCCACAGCTCTTGTGTATGTTTTAGAATGTTCACTATAAGATAGTAAACTACGGTTTGTATCATGGTCTGGAAAAATTCAAAAGGTGTGCTAATAGCTGCAGATAAAGTTAAGGAGCTTCGAAATGACTAGAAAAGAATGGATGAAATAGATAACCGAAAACAGATAAGCTACAATCTTAAGAAAAATCGCCATAATAGACCAGAAGACGCAGGTGAACACTTTGAAGTCTGTATTACACATATTCCGATGTCTGATACATAATACTTTTCCATTTGGCAAATTTATTTCTCATTTTTAGGTATTTGATGAGAAAATAGCATAAAGCATTGTAAGTAACACGTGTGGGTATAAACTTTCCATTGTGACACTTGTATAAATTAGCATATACTCGTGTCACAATCAGTCAGGTTATACACTAAACTAAACCCCGGCGCAAGAGCCCATGAAGGGCCCAGGCCTACCGCCCAGCCGCTGCATCCCCCACCTCTGCCCACTACAGGCGTCATTGGTAAGGTACAGTATTGGAGGGTGGGACGCGGTCAGCGGCCCGGTCCCTCCCGGCCAGTTATGCGGCCTTCTCGACCTGGGGCCGCTACTTCTCCATCAAGTAGCTCCTCAATTGGTCCCCCGGGACCTAACGAGGCTGAGTGCACCCCATGCCAGGCCTCCCAGAGGGGATAAAATCCCCATGCTGGTACCGGGGATCGAATCCGGGTCCTCCACACCAGAGGCAATCGCGCTACCAACTGCGCTACGGAGGCGGTCCAGATTATACACTAGTCATATAAATAATTGTTAAACAATGTTTTCTGTGTGCTTTTGGAAAATTTATGCATTTTTGCTGAATAAAATATAAATGTATTTAAACTGCTCCTTATGTAGAGTTTTTTCTCCTCCTCACAAAATAATATACTACGTATAGAAATATATCTTTTGTAATATACTTTGTTTCTATGGATTAATGCCACAGACTATTTTAAACAAGGAAAACATAGTTTACAGTGGTACATTCATAGCTTACGGTGGAATATGACTGTCCATATCGATATAAGGAACGGTATGCAAATATGAAATTCTTTCTCTTTTTTCTTGTTCCTAAAGGAGCAATATCGGGCTGTATGAAGGACTCTTTAGTTTCCTTAGAAACGGTATGAACAAGAAACAAGAGAAAAGTAAGGACAAAGGAATTAATGCAGCAAAAGAAACTAAGGTAACGGTAAAATCCATGTTTGGGTACTTGAAGTGAAGGTTCTAGCTGTAATCTCCAGGAAATGGGTCACAGGCTTGGGGAATAAAAAGCAGTTTGTGCGCTTCTAGACGGTTTCCTTTCGAAAGATGAGCACATTCGCCGTGTTTGTGGTAGAAATGTGAAGTCACTGAACACCATAGCAACGACTGATAAACCACGCTATATTAAACCTGCTTTAGGAATTTAGCTTTGCAATTAAGCTTTTTCTATTTATGATAGAACTATTGAAACATCTTGTACTTTAGATCTTTGTCCATATTTAATAACGGGATATGACATTACATATAACAAAATGCACAGTTCATAGATTTTAATAACTCTGAAACCCTCAAGCTTATAAAAACAAAAAACAAAAGAAAGTTACAGGTTGCTTTATTTCTACTTAGTTCAGATTGCACGATGTCAATATACGTATCGGCTACAGGTCGTCTACTTGTCCCTAATTATAACAGTCGTTCTGTAAGTAGCTCATGCTTTGCACCTAATGTTTATCAACCAATAAAGTTTATAAAATTAGCAGGTGAAGGATGTGTCAAAATGCTTACCACATTCTTGTATCCAATTCCTGCAGTTGTTGTTTACTTAATGCTAGGAACTGTCAAGATCGTGTTAGGTGCGGCAATTTTGTTTGCAGGAGTTCTTTACTAGTAAAACTATTAAAGCTAACTGGCCTTGCAAACAACAGAATTACTAAAAGACTTTATTCATGGCTGAATCAATCGTAAGCTGCTAAATGTGCCTGAGAAACAACTGATAATGCGTTTTAGTGCTTATTGCCATGCTCAGTGGAACACGGCTGCAGAGAGGATATCGTGTTTGTTTTACCGTAAATATTCCGCCAACTTCAGAACCTGCATGGATGGATATCAATAGAGAAAGCGTAGGAGTCGGAGAAACTGACTTTCGATGGGAAAACTTGGAAGGTTTGGTCTGATAGCGTGCTATCCTAACCTTTCCTATCTCTCAAAGAGTTATTCAATACCAATTCAATACTTATTTCCTTTCTGTGTATCTTATAAGCCATTTGAACTAACTGTAAACATGCTCAGTAAGAAAATTATGATAATGGCGATGATGATGGTGCTATTATTCTACTACTACCACCACCACGACGACCATCACCACCACCACGACTATTACTACGATCACGTCAATAACGTCTGTGCCCTGCATTAGGGAAGGTAACGGGTTCGATCCCCGTGACAGAACTTTTGGACCCATTGGTTCGTTTCGGAGCTTTCTCCGGGTCCCTCCATTTTGTTACATTAATCATTAAATTTCACCCTTCATCCTGTAAGGTTTCTTTCAGGGTTGAAAGCGTCGGCGGGTGTCGCGGCAACAGTATGACAGGGGGAACAAATGCGTTCTAGAAATTTCGTCCCCCGGACTGGAAGACGGGCTCTTATTCTACCATGCGGTGGTACAAGCCAGAGGGCGAAGGGGAGTCCGTTTTCGAGTCCCATGCTCTCCTTGGGAGTACGAACCGAAGGGGTGCTAGAGGAGCAGGGCTGAGCCAGCCTCCGCCGGGGTGATTCTAACTGTGAAACTGCAGAGACCCTCCCACCTGCTCTGTCATGGCAACGTTCCAGCCACCCTTAGGATCCATTCGACTTTTCCATCCTCCTAGGGGAGTCACAAGGTGGAAGTTGTGCCGTCACAAGGTGAAAGTTGTGCCGTCACAAGGTGAAAGTTGTGCCGTCACAAGGTGAAAGCTGTGCCGTCACAAGGTGAAAGGTGTGCCGTCACAAGGTGAAAGTTGTGGCGTCACAAGGTACAAAGTGTGCCGTCACAAGGTGAAAGGTGTGCCGTCACAAGGTGAAAGGTGTGCCGTCACAAGGTGAAAGTTGTGCCGTCACAAGGTACAAGGTGTGCCGTCACAAGGTGAAAGCTGTGCCGCCACAAGGTACAAGGTGTGCCGTCACAAGGTGAAAGGTGTGCAGCCACAAGGTAGAAGGTGTGCCGTCACAAGGTGAAAGGTGTACCGTCACAGGGTACAAGGTGCACCGTGACAAGGTGAAAGGTGTGCCGATACAAGGTGAAAGTTGTGCCGTCACAAGGTGAAATATGTGCCGTCACAATTTGAAAGTTGTGCCGTCACAAGGTACAAGGTGTGCCATCACAAGGTGAAAGTTGTGCCGTCACAAGGTGCAAGGTGTGCCGTCACAAGGTGAAACGTGTGCCGTCACAAGGTTAAAGTTGTGCCGTCACACGGTGAAAGTAGTGCCGTCATAAGGTGAAAAGTGTGCCGTCACAAGATGAAAGTTGTGCCGTCTCAAGGTGGAAGTTGTGCCGTCACAAGGTACAAGGTGTGCCGTCACAAGGTGAAAGGTGTACCGTCACAGGGTACAAGGTGCACCGTGACAAGGTGAAAGGTGTGCCGATACAAGGTGAAAGTTGTGCCGTCACAAGGTGAAAGATGTGCCGTCACAATTTGAAAGTTGTGCCGTCACAAGGTGCAAGCTGTGCCGTCACAAGGTGTAAGCTGTGCCGTCACAAGGTGAAAGTTGTGTCGTCACAAGGTACAAGGTGTGCCATCACAAGGTGAAAGTTGTGCCGTCACAAGGTGCAAGTTGTGCCGTCACAAGGTACAAGGTGTGCCGTCACAAGGTGAAAGATGTGCCGTCACAATTTGAAAGTTGTGCCGTCACAAGGTGCAAGCTGTGCCGTCACAAGGTGTAAGCTGTGCCGTCACAAGGTGAAAGTTGTGTCGTCACAAGGTACAAGGTGTGCCATCACAAGGTGAAAGTTGTGCCGTCACAAGGTGAAAGTTGTGTCGTCACAAGGTACAAGGTGTGCCGTCACAAGGTGAAAGCTGTGCCGTCACAAGGTGAAAGTTGTGCCGTCACAAGGTGCAAGGTGTGCCGTCACAAGGTGAAACGTGTGCCGTCACAAGGTTAAAGTTGTGCCGTCACAAGGTGAAAGTAGTGCCGTCACAAGGTGAAAGTTGTGCCGTCACAAGGTGCAAGGTGTGCCGTCACAAGGTGAAACGTGTGCCGTCACAAGGTTAAAGTTGTGCCGTCACAAGGTGAAAGTAGTGCCGTCACAAGGTGAAAGTTGTGCGGTCACAAGGTGCAAGCTGTGCCGTCAGAAGGTGAAAGTTGTGGCGTCACAAGGTGCAAGGCGTGCCGTCACAAGGTGAAACGTCTGCCGTCACAAGGTGAAAGTTGTGCCGTCGCAAGGTGAAAGTTGTGCCGTCACAAGGTGAAAGGTGTGCCGTCACAAGGTGAAAGTTGTGCCGTCACAAGGTGAAAGGTGTGCCGTCCCAAGGTGAAAGTTGTGCCGTCACATGGTGAAAGTTATGCCGTCACAAGGTACAACGTGTGCCGTCACAAGGTACAAGGCGTGCCGTCACAAGGTGAAAGGTGTGCCGTCACAAGGTACAAGGTGTGCTGTCACAAGGTGAAAGGTGTGCCGTCACAAGGTGAAAGTTGTGCCGTCACAAGGTACAAGGTGTGCCGTCACAAGGTACAAGGTGTGCCGTCACAAGGTACAAGGTGTGCCGTCACAAGGTGAAGGTTGTGCCGTCACAAAGTGAAAGCTGTGCCGTCACAAGGTGAAAGTTGTGCCGTCACAAGGTACAAGGTGTGCCGTCACAAGGTGAAAGCTGTGCCGTCACAAGGTGAAATTTGTGCCGTCATAAGGTGAAAGTTGTGCCGTCACAAGGTGAAAGTTGTGCCGTCACAAGGTACAAGGTGTGCCGTCACAAGGTGAAAGCTGTGCCGTCACAAGGTGAAATTTGTGCCGTCATAAGGCGAAAGGTGTGCCGTCACAAGGTGAAGGGTGTGACCGGAACTGTTACAATTATTGTAATAAATTAATCAAACTTCGATTGCAAGTAAGAAGGTGCTTGAACCAAAGCAAAATGCCATAGAAAAGGCTGAACAGAAGATTTCTTATATAATGATAAGCTAGCTAATTGGCAACAAATAATGGAGGAATTCCAGCATATAAATGTCACATACCGCAGTTATTGAATCGATGAAGATGCCAACGAGACCATTAAGATACTAGTTAAGAGTATACTTCCAAAAATAAGACCCCAAAAATTCTTAAAAGTATATGCACAAATAAAATGCAAAAACTTAGATGATTAACTTAGAAATTAAGGATTTATAAAAAGAATTGGCTATTTTTACAGAAAGGAAATTTAATTTACACAGAGGACTGTGAATAAATATTTCTTATTAGAAGCCGAGAATTATTTTGTGTTTAGACATTATCAGTTTTCACCATATAGAATTGCACCTCATTAGTTTGTTAGCGTGTGATACGTAACATCTGGTGACATGACACATTGAAATAACGCACGCTTTACAAATTCTCAACCATTTCAGTATCTGTATACCACTATTTTAATAAAATAGAACTTTGCGAAAGAGGGCAAAGTTAGGTTTAACTACGTTACCTTCTTACCTTTAAATGAACTGAGCCACTCTTCAACACTCAGACGTGCATTGTGTTGCAATGGCGATTTGGTTATGTGTACTTTGCGCTTGATTTAAAGCAGTTTCATGTTAGGCGATAAATATCTTTTCATTAGTGGACATCGAAATACTAGAATGTTTTCAATCCAAAACTCTGTGAACAATTGGTAAGATCCCCTGGTACATCGGTAATAAGTACGTCTACCACGATTTTAAACTCCCAATAATCAAACAGGAAATCGCAGCATACAGCCTGTCCTACCAAAAGCGTCTCTACAGTCATCCCAATACACTGGCAATAAATCTACTTGACAACAGCAGCAGCACAACAAGCCGACTACACAGAAACCAAGTCATGGAATTGCAGTACAAATTTTGCACCCAAATTATAAGCAAATTTATGGCCAATGGGACGTAGTTTGTAAAAGTAATATGTTATCTTGTTGCTTATTGTTCAACTATTGAACAGATTGTAATTTTGCAAATATTTAAATAAAAAACATTAGTGGACTGATAACGTTTAAGAAGTCTATCAATATTTGGCGACAAAGTCGAAATGCATGGCCTTAGAAGATCCACCAAGTGATCGTCGCTTAACACATTGAGAGAGACTTTTAATATAGTTCAATTTGGAGGAGCTCTGTTCATAATTAATATTTGTAGAGCTATACTCACTCGTATACACACTATTCTTGCAAATGCTTATTTCTCTATCTACTTCACTGTAATCGACATAAGCATTTTCAGAAATTGTCTTATTGCTAATTTTCTTGTAGGTGCAAGGGAAATATGCGAATACATTACGGTTTAAGCAATAGTAAAACGTTTTAAAAGCTGGTTACTATGCAATACCTTTGACATTCAGTTCTCTTTGCATGGCCAAGAGATAAAGGCAAATAACATATTCCTACTTGAGAAGAGTGTAAGTATCGACAAATCAAACAGATAAAAAGGATACCTCGGAAATTATTCACCTACATTCATTTGACATAAATTGCGTTTTAACAAAATTCAAAGCTTTTATTCAGCAAGACTTTGTCCGTGTCTTATTGTTTACTATTTAAACAAAAGTAATTCAGAATGAAGATGTCTTCTGAGCAAATTCCCAGAAACTTGAAATGATGACATGAAAACTGTCATTGAATCGCCTGTTTGTGCCCGTGACTAGAAACTCATTGGTTGTGAATTTATATACCACAGGCACTAGCTGATTCATCCTCCGGCTAAAAGAGGAGGTGAGGTTGCAGCGGCTAAGAAACAGGATTGGACATCGCTGGTTTAGTGTAATGGTCCCTCAGCTCATATGGACGTTGAAGGTCCTGTATGACTAAACCGGCTAACGGAAGATAATTCGAAAAAATAATTGGAATAGGAAGCACTTACTTTCTGCTAAAGTTCTCAATCTATGAGTATCTATAACTACATTTATTGTTTTCTAATATTAAAGCGCACGTTTTCTCAATAAATGAGGACGTGAACAAGCTTATTTTACATCCGTATTCTCACAGCGTTCTTCTCAATGTCGAGAAATAATCAATTGCTCTCCTCGACTTTTCCAGCGCAGCTCATTAGGCCGAGAACTTCACCTACCAAACGCACTTATTTCCTGCTGTGTTATATCCCATTCTTTTTGCCAGCAGCCAGGGGAAAATAGCATTGAGATTGGAAGCGAACAAACTTTGCAAATTGAGGTAATTTCGCTGTCGAATATTTGCTCCTTTCATCTTGTAATACCATTTCCTATTCCTGACGGTTGCAGCTTAATTTGATTTTTGTATTTTTTGCTCAAATAGGGCGAGAGTTTTCGAACACGATTTCTTGATATGTCCGCTGAGAATGTCAACACTTCCTCCTCTCGAAATGACTCGTTTGCAGTTTGTTAATGCAGTAACATCCTTTTTAATAACGCGTCTATAGAAATCGGATCGTTGAGATAAACACAAATGAAGGCACTTAGATTTTATTTTGAGAAGACTTAAAGACCTACCGTTTTCGTAAGATCCGAGTGATATATCAGGTGCCTTTTTTTTTTCCTTCAAATTTATGCAACTTACCAAGATGCCACCAGATGTCCACAATAAACCTTTTTAGAACATACATTCTACACATTCCATCTCGGAAATCCTGATGAACGAGAACCTACCGTAATAGATTCACTTTCAAAATGAGTTAAACACATTGCCAAATTCATAAAGGAGTTTTACAGTCACATCAACAAATGTGAGTTTAGTGATTCAGTGTTGGCGTATATCACAGCACTTTCTAGTTCGTATAGTAAACGGAATAGCTGCTTATTAATGATGTTAAAATACCAGTCAAATCTTAATCTTACACACATGATTTGTAACATATGGTAAAGTTACCAAGCGATGGCTAGTTTTCGTATACCTCAGCTAGCATTGGAGTTTAAAAAGCTAATTCTTAAAGGATTGTGATGGTCGAGCTGAATTATCGGTCGCAGCGATATTCTGAGGATACGTGTTCGAGTCTATAGTCAATGTTTTCTTTACCCTCAATTTCACTTCTTTCGATCACTGATAAGAGATTAAAAAGAAATTTAGAAGTAAATTACATTAAACAGATGAAAATGCAGTTTGAGCACTTACTTCATGAATCATATACTTTTTGACCTTACTTTTTTCTAACATGTGACTATAAATCTGGTAAAATGTTAATAATGTAATCAGTTTTCTGTAGTTACAATGCATTGCTTTCTTTCATTCCTGGTTAGTACGTTCAGTGTGATAATTAGCGATTAAAACATTCCTTTAAGGAGGTTGAAACCCAAACAATGTTCGTTTAGCTCACGGCAGACTGGCGACAAGCTCACTCGACCATAAGCCTCTACTGACCTATTTCACACGAAACCTATAGGCATCAAGCTGCTTTCTAGTCTACTAAAATATACTTCTTCAGCTCTTGGCAGCTTATTTGTGTTTCTATTGTGTTCATTAACAGAATAGTCTCAAGAATGATTAACTGTAGGTATTTGATACAATACGACTGCAAAATAAATTCTGGCTTGACAAATGGAACAATGTTTTCGAGGGTTGCATAGATAAGAAAAGGTAATCACGTGATTCACCTACTATATTGTATATAGAGGGAGAGAGAGGGAGAGAGAGAGACAGAGACTGTTCCTGATTGCCGTCCGGTTTAGTCCAATAGGCAACCCACATGGCGGTATGAGGGTTCCGTCTCAGTACTTCTATGTACGAGATCTTCCGTATTGCTAATACTATAACCACGTACGAGGCAAATGTATTTGGTGTATTAACGCTTCACGTCATACTTTTCTGAAGTACACTGCTGTTATTATATTCATGCTATTCATGAATTCCTTTTACTAATATTCGTTAATGTACTTCACTGTTGAACGTGCTGAGGGATACTTAACGCCTAGAGCAACGGCCCTTCGAGGACCAAGGCTAACCGTCCGGGCGTTCCGTACCCCACTTCTGTCCCCTACAGCCGTCATGAGTGGGGTGCAGACCTGCAAGATGCGACGTGGCTAGGTGGCCGATTATGCGGCCTTCGCGACCTGGGGTCGCTTGTTCTTTATGAAGTAGCTCCTTAATTGGACCCTTCGGGACCTAAGAGGTTGAGTGAACCCCGTGCCAGACCTCCCAGGGGGAAAAATCCCCACGCCGATAACAGGAATTGAACAGGGTCCCCGCGCCAGAGGCTAGCGCGCTACCACTGCGCTACGCAGGCGGTTGGGGAATACTTTTTGAGTTTTAGCGTGTTTTGTTCCTGAGGTCAAATCCTCGTGCTGTAAGGGTAGAAACTTTGGATTTCTAACTACTCCTTAACGCGTTCGTTGGTCCAGGTGGAGACTCAAGGTGCCCATGCTTACACTTGATAGACAGATCAGCGGTCAGCACACTCTTATATCGTTATCAAATATAATACATACTGTGACAACGGAACCCACTGTATACCGCGCGGCTAGCGTACCCAAACAAAGGCGCTCCCACACCACTCACGCGGGCAAACATATATCAAGCGGTAACACAAAAGGTTCTCCAGGGCTTTCAAGAAGTGGTGGGCAGCCAGCTTGTTTGTAGGCGTTTGAGAAAGAACTCGCTACATTATCGCAGGTATAAAAGCTTGTGGAACGAGTAAGATAAGCAGTTTTTGAGTCGATCAGTATATCAGTTTTGGTTTGGTTTGGTTTGGTTTAAGGGCGCTCAACTTCTAGGTCATCAGCGCCCTTAAAAGATTCATGGCAATAGCCAGATATCAATTTCACTCAAAAAATAAAAATACTAGCAACAAGAAAAGTTTACAAAGGCAAAAGGCAGTGGCAATAGCCAGATATGAAACAAGGTGATAAATACGTCCAAAAGCAGAAACAGATAATTAAAAAAATTTAAATCCTCAAATTGATATTCCACTCCACTAAAAAATTAAAAACTCTATCAACCGCTGTTTTGTCGTCTGCTAAGACCTCTGCAAGTCTGGCAGGCAGCTGCAGAGAATCCCGAAGGTGCGCTAGAGAGCAACACTCTAGCAACACGTGGCGAACTGACAAAAGGTTGTCACATAGCGGACATAGAGGCGCAGGGTCCCTTTTAAATAGGTAACCATGCGAAAAATTGCAGTGGTCTATTCTTAATCGAGCCAAACTAACCTCCTCGCGACGAGATGTGCGACAGGAAGTTACCCAGTTCAGTATATCAGTGAGTGCGAGAGAGCTGTGAAAGATACGTCGCGTCGAAGTAAAGGAGTTTCAACGAGCTTTAAACGAATGGATCGTTGGAGTTAGTGTTAGAGACAGAAAGAGTGAAGAGACACAGTGAAAGGAGTGAGTCACAGCTACCAGAAGAAAATGCAAAACTTTTGATGTAGAATAAAGTGGTAGAAGACTAACTGGACTGGATTTTGTCATTTCGTCACAATACAATAGTTTTGTTTTTCATATGCATGTCACTATCATACGCTTTAAACGTAGATTTGTCATGAATGAAGGGCAAGGCGTAAATGGTGATATTATAAGCGCTCTAAAGTGAGTTTTGTATTCTTTCTCCGCACAAAAGAACAACATGAAGGACTGTCTGTGCAATTTGTGACTTTTGAGTTTTGAACTCAGATTCTTCGGGTTTGGAATCATGAATGCGGGAGAAAATTAATGTGAATGTATTCCTGAGTAACAAAGGGTTTGGAACATTTTCTAAAGCCAAAATTGCTGAGAAAGGTAGTCGTACAAATTAACAATAGTGAATAACATGAAGAGAGTTATCTTTGTACTATGCAACAGTTTTAGATTTTATTAGAAGGTTTAAATACCAAACAATAACAAAGAAACATGAAAGGTAGCAGGAATCTGAAATATAAACAAGCATTAGTAAACCAACGGTATTCCACTGCTCTTGTGAACTAAGATACGTGGCGAGCTGTGATAAACATTTTGTAAATATTGTAATGAAGAACATTATTATTATCTCTACTACAGACTGAATTAGAGTAAGACTCAAGTTTAGTCTTTCATAATTAGCATAACTCGTTGAGGTTGCAAGTAACTTACAGTGTTCCAATTTTGGTTGTAATTTATTCACTATGCCGCGCATGATGCCTACAATCCATATTATACTATATTGTGACGCCGGCCGCGGTGCACAACTAGGACGGTCGGGGCCAGACCACCTCACACCACCTACCAGATGCGGTGACTATCAAAGGCGCTCAAGATCAAGCTGTCCCACTTCACTCAGGTGAGTAAACACGTGACAAAAATCAGAGCGGCAGAATCAAAAGAGCTGTTCGAGATTATTCGTGAAGTGTACGGCAGTCGACGTATTTGTAAAGGTTCCAAAAAAGGCGAAGTTCGAGAAGAGGTGAGGTGACAAGGGTTAGTTAGTATGTTAGTGAGTGAGTGAGGAGTTAGTTACAGACATGAGTTATGTGAAGGTTTGTGTGTGTGTGTGTGTGTGTGTGTGTGTGTGTGTGTGTGTGTGTGTATGTGTGTGTGTGTGTGTGAGTGTGTGTGTGGGTTGTCGCGAGAGAACTGGAGCGTCATAAAGGAAGATAGCGAAGCGGTTAATGAGTGTTGAGTGACTGCGAGTATGTCGTCAGAGTCAGTTTTGAGAGACAGACAAAGAGGAGAAAGACAAAAAGAGTGTGTATGGGGTTTAACGGCCCGTCGACAACGAGGTCATTTGGAGACATAAAGAAGTGACACAAGTTTACGAGAAGAAAACAGCTGTGAGTTGTAATATCACAAAGGGCTGTAGACTGTGCTAACGTCAGCAAAAGAGAACTGTGTTGTACATTCAGGTAGAAGAAAAAATAACTGGGCCGGACTTTTTTCATTTTTGTCACAGTATGCTTAGCGTTAGATCTAAATTAAAGAGAAAGAAATATACACTTTGAACATGCTAAACAACTAATTCAGGCATTATGTGGCATTACTGACTGCCAACGATGTAAGACATATGTTTGTTTACCTTGGTTTCTCGTGCTATATTCGAAAACATTATGTAACAGTGTGTGGACTGACACCTTACACAAAAATGTACAAATCGAAATTATAATTGCTTAATTGGAGAAAGGAAAGCTCAGATATTTGATGCTGACCTGATCATGCAAAGCACACCAGTCTCTCCAACAAGGGTCACCTCCTTTCGTTGCACGGATAGCAAACACCAAAACACACTTTGCACTTTGCAGAGTGGGTACGCTGCATTTACATAGCAAAACACTGTTAACGCCATGCACTTTAGCGTCAGGAATTAATTCTTGCTGTAAGTACTTCAAGAGTTGATGCGAACTGCAGGAGCTGCGGATATCCCCAGTGTGTGCTTAGACACATTCCACTTACTTGAGAAAACTACACGGCAGTTCAAGGGCACTGATTTAATTATCCATGCCCCATTTGAATGTATAGTTCTGCTAAAAGATCTCAGTATTAGACGAAGCTTATATCTTCACTGTATATTCCTCTCCATGCTGTTTCATTACATCTCTCTTAGCTAAATCATCGTAAAAATGACGGGTGGACATGTTCAGACATAATAAAAAGGTAACATATAGTTGTGATTAAATGCGTATTTGTCAATTAATCTGCTCAGAAATCTCAATCACTATTCTGACATTAATCTCAAAACATTATTTCAAGTTTTCAATTTTAATACTCCTTGAAAGTACTAAGTACTCCTATTGTGAAGTCGGGCTCGGCTCACAACGGGGGACGCTCGGGACCGAGCTGCTTCTTGCCACTGCTGTGTGTACGTGATTGTTAACAATCGAAGGCAGAAACAAAAGGGGTGTCGAGAACTTCTCAAGATTTCTTGCTGAGATTCCCGGTGTGTATGTAGAAGTCCAGGAAGTTCGGTGTGACATCATTCCAAGTATAGAAGTGACCTAAGAATAACAGTTGAAAGAGTTTTACAGTTGAGTTACGGAAATGAGTCAGTCAGTGTGTCAGTGAGTATAAGACAGCTGTGCGTTGTCGTAAGAAGATTCCACGAGTGTCGCGATGATTATAACGTCCTAATTAGGATATGAGAGACAGAGGAAGCGAAGAAATACGCTAAAAGGACTGAGAAAAGTTATGAGAAGGAAAAGTGGTCGGTTGTGATAGTCCGAAAGAGAGTAAACTGGTTAATGACAGAAGAAAACTGTGTACCTATTTGTGGTAACATTTTAGAAGATAATAAAGTGATAGAAAAGTAACCAGACTGATTTCTGTCGTCTTTATTTCAGTATTATATCCTGAAGAGACCTACGCCTTTTCTAACGATTATACCTGAATCTAAAACATCACTATAGTATGAGAAAGCAAAATATTTTGAGATCTAAAAGGTCTCAATGATATTTTGATCATGGTATAGGTAAATGGACCGAGCGGGATGGCTCCGTGGTAACGTGTGAAGCTCCCATATTCGGGAGGTCGTGCGTTCGATTCCCGTGGCCAAGCCTCTTGACCTATAGTATTTACTGGGGATTTTCCCGGGTCGTCGGGGAAGGATAATTACATATACCGAATTTTTGCCCTTCCATTTGACTTCATTAATCATTTCCTTCATCCCGTTGGATGTCTCAGGGCCGCAAGTGTCAGCAGCGGAGTTAGGTGCAGCTTCTGCACTTTGTAAAGGAACTCTTTTCGTCCCTCCTGGTCGGTGGCTTCCAGGGCGGGAGCATCGGGGTACGGTATTGGATCCCGCCGAGGCCCCCCTGCCCTGGAAGATAGAGAAGATCTTGAGGAGTCGTGTAACTTAGGGATTTCTGCCAATGTTTGTGTCGTTAGTCTGGATCTGGCCGCCCGGTGTCTTCTCCCACCTCATCCTTCCCCCGGGGGGTGCCTATTTGGAGGCATAGGTACAATAAGCACTGCCTCAGTGCCGAACCCCTTCTGTATATCTCCTATTCCTAAGTAAACGGCGATGAAGAGATATTAATTCTAAGTGGCTTTTCCATTTATTCTATGTTATCTGAGCCGTTGTTTTGTAAGGATATGTATCTGCAAAATACGCTATTAAACGTGACATGCTGGGAAAGTAGATTAAAATATAAGAACATATTTTACAAAATTTCTTTGGTTTAGAAAACCCTTATGTGTCTCTCACAATTGAGTATGATACACTTATTATCTATAGCGTTGGCGGAGAAGAGAAACCAGAAAATAAAACGTCGAATATTCTTCGAGCTAAAGGTGCAGTTAGGTTAGCTACTTACAAAGTAAGTGCATGACAAAAAATAAAAAGCATTAGAAAACCGAAGCATACGAATGCTTTAATTTGCATAAAGCCTTGAATGTGTAAGAGCAAATTTGCTTCAAATTGTATAAAGGATTTCTACATACGAAGATGAAGCAATCATTTCTTAAGTATAAGCTTGGATATTTCTCTTTGCATGAATATGTATCAATCAAGGAATGAAAAAGCTTTTAAATTAAAGAAATTGAAAAATTAATGTATTATCTTCTCTGAATGCTCAGACTGAGTTATAATCCAAAACGTATTATACACGTGCATTTATTACTTTCTCTACTACGTATAGTAAAGTAGAGGAAGTGTTATGTTCCACCCAAAAATTCGATGTCGAGATTTCATCGGAAATGCATTATGAAGTCTCCTGAATCCAAAAGACAGCATTTTTAGAAAAAGGTTCGTGTGTGTTTCAGTCTGTGTGTCTGTCTATGTGTCTGTCACTCTATGGACAGCATAACTCAAAAACGAAAAGTCGGTTTAAAATAAAAGTTGGTAGTTAAGTTTAATGTCTTTCAAGGATGCGAGACAAAGATTTTGAAGAAAATAGCCCCAACCCAAACTACCCTTTATATGCACAATTTTTCGAAAAGTTTGATTTTCTTGAAAATGGTTCTAACGAATAAATTTTTTTGCAGGGTGAACCATTTCGGAGATATTCATCGTTATGTGTGTCAGTTTCGGAAAACTTAAAACTTTCGTGAAATAGAACATCGTTGTTATTTTATATGTTAAGCGTGCAGAGAGAACGGGATCTCAAAGCTTTAAAAGATTTGACTATCGCTCAAAGCCTACTGTGTTCTCATATTTCCCTTGCACCTCAAGGAAATAAGCAATAACAAATTTCTCTAAATGTTTATCTCAACTAAGACGAAGAAGATATAGGTATAAGAGTCTGAAAGAATGGTTAGTATAAGAGTATAGAAAGTCATGTGAGTGCAACACATCAGATTTTTACTTTCTCTACAATGTATGGTAAAGCATTGTATTCCACCCATAAATTCGATGTCGGGATTTCACCAAAACAAATATTAAAATAAAAGTGTAAACAGAAAAGTTAAACGAAGAGAAGCTGGTGTAATTGTCATGTAATATTAAGTCAATGTTTAAAGCTTTTAGCAGAAGAAAACAAGCACAAGAGATACTGACAAAGCGTGGGCCCTTCAGATGTTTTCGTTAGCAATACATTTAACTTGTCGACAGACGAAAGAAGTGATTAGATTTCTGTACTTTGAACTATGTTCATCCCTTATCAGCCTTTCCAGATACAAGAGAACAGCAGTGCCTTGAAAGCCAACAAATTCGATTACCGAACTTCTTGAAGATTTTAAATTATGACTCACTAACGTTCAAGGGAGAGTAATTTTCTTTTCATATCCTTTTCCATAGATCACCTTCGTTATACCCTACTATTATACCTCGTCTCAACATCGATACTACTAATACAATAAATATATCTCCCCTCACGTTTCGCTTAGATTATATTCTCTCATCTCCATCTCCAAGCGACGCTATTGTGGGGCTTCTTAGAAAAACTAAATGAAGCCGTAACAATGGTACTGGACTGACAATGTGGTCCTATTGTTGTTGAAGCAGAGTCGAAGTCACGAAGGCGATTATCCTATTATGTCAGATTTTAGTACCATCAAAGGGAAAGGCAACTGTATCCACGAAAGGGCTATCCTCTAAGGGGTTTGTGTATTATTATTATTATTATTATTATTATTATTATTATTATTATTATTATTATTATTATTATTATTATTATTATTATTATTATTATTATTATTATTATTATTATTATTATTATTATTATTATTATTATTATTATTATTATTATTATTATTATTATTATTATTATTATTATTATTATTATTATTATTATTATTATTATTATTATTATTATTATTATTATTATTATTATTATTATTATTATTATTATTATTATTATTATTATTATTATTATTATTATTATTATTATTATTATTATTATTATTATTATTATTATTATTATTATTATTATTATTATTATTATTATTATTATTATTATTATTATTATTAAACAGCAAATTTCAAATCACAAGTTGTACACCTGAAAATCGCAATTTATTATCTTTCCATGTAGTGTAGAAGAAATCATAATGTATAGTGCACTTATATTTTATTTATCATTGATCAATATAGAGATAATGTTAATAAAAACCAACCATATTTATGGTAAATGAAGCTAAAATGGGTATGAATGAAAAATGACCTACTAAGCTACAAGCGCCTAATAGTGTTCTACCAGGGTGCACCCCTAAGGGAGGGTTAAATGAAAGCTGAACATATAATACTGAATTATTACTAAATCTAATGCTCTTTTGGGATCTTATACATTTATTAACAACAAAGATGTACGCATTTAATTAAGCGCATCAGTTAGTGCTTCAAATAAAAACACATATTTATTTTCTAACATTTTCTCTTCGTTCCTTGAAATTTTTGCACCAGGTATGCATCTCAAATGAATATGAATGTTATCCGAATAAATGTACAAACAACATGATCGGAGAGGTATTATAGATAAAAAGTTTCCTAGTAAATTATTCACTGTATAGAAGCTGCAACCCCCCCCCCCCTCAAAGAAAAATGTAAGAACACCCACAACGTTTAGAATGTTGTACGGAATAGCAAACTGATTGGTTTTTCAAGAAGGGACCCCTGCCCGGAAATGCGCGGTTTGGGCGTTGGAGAACGTCTAAGTTTGAAAAACGAACGATTGTGACAATTTCTTAAGATTTATTTTGGTATGTTAATATGGAAGATATGCAACTCTCTAGCCATCTAGTACTGCGGATGAACGATCTGAGCCTATTTACATTCCTGCAATGCCCATAGAGTTCTTGATGCACATCCTACTGTGTTACTTGTGTACTTTCCAGTACAGTAACGATGTGCGACATGTGCCAGTACACAGCTGTGGAAAATGGCCTACACGAGCTCCAGCACACTGATGTAAATGTGCGGAGTCACCTCAGTGTCGCATATCCAAGTCGATGGATTAGTAAAGGTGGGGGACCAGCTTTATGGGAGTTGTATGAAGAGTATGCTGTAGGGCACTCCTGTAACGTCAGGCTCGAGTCCACGGAGGGATTGAAAATCTTCAAAGACAACCTCCGGTCATATGTATGAGGCTCACCACCACCGACACAGGCTCTGCAATGACGTAGGAGGCACAGAGTACGAAGCCCGTTTCTAATATAGACAGCTCGATGTGCTACTCATGTTGGGTTTGTTGAACGTACATATCACAGTTCGATGCGCCACAGCGTCCAAACCGTTAATTTCGGGACCGGCGTTTGTTCTTGAAAGCCGGTCAGTTTACCGTTGTGCACAGCATATTAAGCGTTGTCGGTGTTTTTGGGATACCTGTGTAGTGCAGTTTAGCTCTGTGAATACACGCTTTTGGTATGTTTATGATGTGGAGTATTTTTAAGGTGTGTTTTATGCAGACACGTTTATTCACTTGTTTGGTATTGTATCATTTGGGTGACACTGCTTACAGAGGACTCATGGCGTCACTAGGTTCTGGCAGCAGATGTTGAATATTCAGTTTCCACACTGCAGATATACAGCTCCCTTCCTGTCCAGGACATATCCTCATTATCCTCTCTACTGTAAAAACCCCTCTGGACCATCCTACCACATTAGAATGAATAAATTATCGTGGCTGAAAGTGGAACTAAGTAATAAGTTACAAGCACCACGTATAACTTTTCCTTTTCATATTTCACTTGTAAAATGACGAAACCCATGGGAAGAGTTTCGGACAAACATATGGAAATGTTAGACGTCACTGCGATGAAGAAACCGAGAAATTAATATTTGCATGAGTTTTTCATAAATTGTTTTACCCAGGTTTTGTATAGTACAAAACATAGGATTCAAAATACAGATTAAACAGGAAACAATACTAACAATTTACGACTAGCGGAACATTCAGAGTAATCAGTTTTATTCTGTGAAATCTAAGGTTCATGGAATCTTGGGTGTTTGGTATAATGCTTGGCTACTGTGAACCAGGATCATTTCTCAAAAATAATTCTCGCAGATGGTTAAGTTATAATATGTTTTAAAGTAGGGATACACGTATAGCAAGGATCAATAAATTAAAAGAGTAAGCACTATGGATTTAGTTCGCTAATATTACCTAGGTATGGTGATACGGGTGGCTCATGGACTCGTGAATGGGAGATCCGTGATTCAAACCCAGCGACAACTGTCCTCCCTCACTGAGGTTTTCTGCTGATGACGAGCAAAAGTCGGAGAGGTACCATAAACTTAAATCTGGATCCTGTGCGAAATTTGCTTTCCCAATTATCATTTCATGGCATGTATCATCAACGTTCACCACCTCTGGTGCCTTTTGCACTGCAAAAGAGGTTTTCAGCTACATTTTCTAATAAATGTCACATTTTGCATAAGTCTCCAAACCACAATACTTAGCGCAAATCCTACCTCCTAATTTTGAATATGAAAATAACTGAGATTTTTTTGCTGTAATTTACAAAATAAAAACTAAAGAAAATAAAACACTTGTTTGTGATATTTAGGCTATTTTAACTAATGTGTGTGGGAAAATGGATTTTAAATGTATTGTAATTCTTCGGCCCAAAAATACCAAATATTTAAATATCCAATACATGTTACAAGATTCGTCTAACGGTAATGAAAAGGTTACTTAGTCCCTGAAACTGATATCATTTTGTCATCTTAAATTCATCCTGAGTATCTTGCTGACCGAACTTGTGCCATTTTTGTAACGGCTTTTTGTAAATTTTGTGTTTTCCACGATAGAAAAGGAACATTCTGTGTGTGGATTCAATAAGCTCTGTGTTTATTGTTTGTTTCGGCTGATGGCACTCCCTCAGCTCCTGAGTTAAGCTGGCCATCTCAACATCAAATAAGTTTAATAGATGCAACACATAAATTGTGACTAAATTCGTTCAAATCAAAATAAAAAGACATTACAACATTGTTCATACAATGTCTGCACAACAGTTAGTGAAATAATAAACCGTTTATGCCCATTCGTCACGAAGCTAAATGGCTCCAAACATTTTACATAAATTATTTTTTTTCCGGCGAAACGACCCCTTGCTGACAATAATTATAATGGACATATTTGTTATACTCATCATGTTCAGAGAGGTCTAAAAACATCCGAACTGCGGCGTGGTGTTTTTCCACCACGCACACATAAACACAATAACGCAGCTGTTGTGCACAAGGTCATGCGGTTGACTTGTTTTCTCTGCTCTGAAACAGCAGTATGATTTAGTGTGATTGAGTTATTACCAGTGCACTTTATTATTTTGTCCTGTACTTAGTCACAAAGTGTATTATGGCTCAGCATTTGTTTTCTACTGCACAGTGTGTATTTATTTATGATTCGCACATATGTGTTAACTCACACAGCTAGCCAAGTGAAAGTTTGATTTGCAGAAAGATTCTCAGGTGATTTGCGATTTGTATCCCTGGGGTAACTTAAAGCATAAAGTGTACAAGACAAACACACACACAGTGGAAAAATTAAAACAAAATATCTGCCAGGAAATTGTCAGCATTTCTCAACGTGGACTACGGCGAGTGATGGATTGTTTCCTAAGAGGTGCCAGAAATGTATGGACAACGACGGTGGCCATTTTCATCATATCGTTTAATAACATTGGTGAGTAAAGACTTTAAAAGTAGTCTTAAAAATGTTGTATGGTTTCATCCACGCTGTTCTACGACAGTGGTAGTCGGCGACGAGCGCCGAGGACGCACACAGGCAAAACAATGCAGCCGGTTCGGAGTCTTTTGGATCACCTGTTAGAATCCCTGGTTAACGTGTGGCCGAAGCACTACCTTCCACCTGGCAAGAAATTTAACATATGCATTTTAATTGCCAGTATCTCAAACTATGCGACGTTTTAGTCAAAATTTTGAGTCTTAAGGAGAAAATAAACAATAATTTGTTATCCAAGTAAAACGTAACTCAGAGTTACAGGAAGTTTGCAAAAATCATTGGGTTACAGTTTTGTTACAAGTTGGACTGGAATACAAGGTTTGATATATGAAATATTTCAATAACTTGCTAAAAATGACTGGGAAACGGGATGCCCGCGGCTCAAATGCTGCCAGAATCGTCCTGCTGAGGACTTTTCTAGGTTTTTCACAGTCTTTATAAAATGGTAAAGGCCGGGACAAGCAAACCGTAACTTAGATCTAGAAAGCTTCTTTCTCAAATTTTCTTTCCTCATTGTCATTCAGTTTATTATATCATTAGCGTTGACCACTGGTGGTGCCGTGTGCTGTAAGAAAGAATGGACGTTAAATGCTCCCAGAAAATAGAACTATTTTGTTCATTTTTTTTTTTGGGGGGGGGGGGGGTGAGGCGATATTTGTATAAAGACATTTCCGATTAAAAACAGTTTTTACCAATAACCATTGCCACAACCATAGGTAAATTGCAGAGAATATAAAAGAAAGTCATAGTTGCCATAGTGACTAATTAGGTGAGTGGGAACCTATTGTATTGTTACGCTGGCGTGGCGCGTAACAAAGGCGCTCAAAGTCAAGCTTCCCCACACCACTTACGCAAGTGAACACGTGACTAACAACAATCAAGCGACAACACAAAGGATTTTCACAAGCAATCGGGGAGTGCCCGGCAGTCGGGTGGTTTGTAGACTTCGAGAAGGATCTGGCTACGTCATCGTTGGTATGAAAACTTGCGGAGCGTGTGGTGACAGGCAGTTTTTAAGTTGATCAATATGTCACTGTGTGCGAAGCAGCTGTGAAAGATACGTTGCGTCGAGGTGAAGAAGTTTTAACGAGTATTAAGTGGTTGTATCGTCGGAGTTAGTGTTTGAGAGACAGAGAAAGTGAAGAGAGACAGTGAAAGGAGTGAGTCAAGGCTACAAGAAGAAAACAATTGTGAGTTGTAATATCAGGAAAGGCTGTAGACTGTGTTAACGTCAGTAGAAGAGAACTGTGTTTTTGTGCAAAAGTTTAGAAGGAAAATAATGTGATAGAAGAGTAACTGGAGTGGACTTTTGTCATTTTGTTTAAATTTATTTAGAGCCGCTTTAACAATTAAGTCATATCGCGACTATTCTATGTAATACAGCGGTATACAATAAATTTGATACAATTATTTAACCAAAAACATGAGAATACAATCGACAAATCAGTACAACAAAAATATCCATCATATTATATTTTCGCATGCAAGCCCGTACCTTTGAGAAATGATAACACCCTTCTGCAGTTGGATGGCGTGTTCAGAGTGGTGGATAAGTCTCCAGTGATGTGATGAAGCTGTCGTGTAGCGTATTGCTTACATTCTGCGAGGAGATGTATTACTGTGAGGCGGGTGTTGCAGACTTCACATTGTGGTGGCTGGCCTTTGCTGAGGAGGTATGAGTGGGTTAACCTTGTATGACCAATGCGGAGACGTGAGATAATCACCTGCTCTTTCCTGCTAAGAGAATAGACAGGAGAAGAATTGGTGTCTCCTTTCCTTACCATGTGTAGTTTTTCTGGAGGCGATTGATTCCAGGCCTGTTTCCATCTTGTTTTTATTAGCCTGGAGAAGTACTTTGTAATATCACGATAAGGTACTGCTTGCTGTTCATGTGTGTCTGTTAACCGACTTGCTTCTTTAGCAGCTTTGTCCGCTTCTTCATTGCCCTTAATGCCGCAGTGTGAAGGGACGCAAATGAAAGTAACTATTTTCTTTTTATTTAGAGCAACGGAACAAAGACTGGGGATATCTTGAAGCAGTTGGTCAGTTGAACGATCTCTGAGACTTTGGAGAGAGCTTAATGAATCAGAAATTATAAGAAATTTACTCTCACTAGATTGGATGATGTATGTTAAAGCTTGCTTAAGTGCAGAAAGTTCGCAGGAGAATATGGAATAATATTTAGGGAGTTTCAGCTGAAGTTTCTTATCTGGGGTAATTATGGCACATCCATTGTCGCTGTCCGTTTTGGAACCATCAGTGTAGATAAATGTATGGTTAGGGTAGGCATTTGTTATTTCTTGAAACAGCTGTTTATAGCAAGATGCATCTGTATGAGATTTATGGTAAGCTGTAATATTCAAATTTAGTTGAGCAGTTGGTATTCTCCAAGGTGGTAGACAATGAAACTTTCTGGGCATTATGGCAGGAACTTCTATGTTATGTTCTTCAATGCATTTGCTTATTTTAGATTTAAATGACATTTATTTTTGTGAATTAGCCTGTAAACGTTGGTTGGACGTTTCTGGGAGGACGTACTGGTATATCATTGATTCGGGTCTTGCTAAAGTTTTAAGGGATTTTAGACTCAGATCTGTTCTGTGAACGTTCAATGGTGGCTCGTCGGCTTCCATTGTTAAGGCAGAAACAGGGCTGGTTCTGTAAGCTCCCAAGCATATTCTTAGAGCTGCTGTTTGAATTGTATCTAGTTTCTTTAAAACTGAAGATTTAGCTGTATTGTAGATCTGGGCTCCATAGTCGAGTTTACTTCTAATGAGAGCTTGATACGTTCGTATGAGGGTACTGAGATCAAAACCCCAGTTTTTGCAGCTTAGGGTTTTTAGTACATTTAATCTTCTGAGGAATTAATTTCTCATATCATCAATGTGATGTTTCCAGCTTAGAGTTACATCAAACGTTAAACCTAAAATTTTGATAGCCTTCACTGAGTCGATTAGCTTGTTATCCACGCAGATTGTGGGGTTCGAGGCTTTACATGGTGATTTGGAGAAGCATATGCATTTGGATTTATGATATGACAAGTTAAGACCAGCATGATTAGTGCAAGTGTGCAGATTTTCCAGTGTTTCTTGAAGAAGTGTTGCAGTAGTAAATGGGTTTTTCCCCTTACAAAAGATAGTTAGGTCATCTGCAAATAGTATACCTTTTACAGACGACGACGCTGCGAAAAACACTGGAGGGTTGTGGTTGCAGAAGATCTTGCAGACCGCCCTCCGGTTCTTGCCAGGTCAGGGTATCAACCCTCTACTGGCCGTGTAAGATGTGTTACATAATAGACGTTAATAAGGTTGGTTTGTTGGTGAATGTTTTTTTTTTTTTTTGTTAATTAAAGTATGCCTGTATATTGTTATGTCACGTCAGGAAGTTATGTCATAAATTGTTATTTTGTTTTTATACGTTGCCAAGGACAAGTCGTGGGCGTTTATAGCGCTCTCCAGGGTCCAAGTCATACTCGCCTAGTCCCCGTATTAGTTGGTTGAAACTGGAAGGGAGCTTGTCAAAGAGGGTTGTGAAAGTATATTGATGTATTGCTTCACTGAGGGAAAGTGAAGATCCTTCTGAATGGTAGCATTTGGTATATACCATGGAGAGTTTGTAGCCGTTCTAAGATATCTCGACTGAAGAACTTCTAGCTGTCTCAGGTGTGTTTGAGCTGCTACTCCCCAGATCTGGCAGGCATATGTAAAGGCTGGTCTAAGCACTTGCTTATACAGTAACAGTTTGTTGTCCAAGGACAGGTGAGATCTCCTGTTGTAAAGCGGGTACAGCATTGCCATTCTTTTGTTAACCCTATTGCTGACGTCTTCCAGGTGTGTCTTCCAGGTAAGTTTGACGTCTAGGGTAACTCCTAGGTATTTGACACAATTAGACCACGGCACATCTTCCCCTGCCAAGCGGATGGGTGCCACGTCAACCATCGGGCGACGGCCAAAGGTTATAGCTTGGCTTTTCTGAGGGTGGATACGTAACCGCCATCGATTGAACCAGGTGGTCAGTAGGTCAGCATATTGTTGAATGCGCCTAGCTGACATATAATTTTTTGAAGATGTTGAGGTAACGGCGGTATCATCCGCAAAAAGATAGAGTGAGCACCTTGGTAGTGTAGGCAGAGTGTTTATGTACAGGAGAAACAGTGTGGGTCCCAGTACACTGCCTTGGGGTACGCCGGCACGTATAGGATGAGAGGTGGAAGTAGCATCTTCATAAGCTACAGCGAAAAATCTGTTTTGAAGATAAGAGTACAGTAGATGGATGAGATATGATGGAACTTGATATGTGAGGAGGCGAGAAATAAGTCCCTCATGCCAGACGCTGTCGAAAGCCCTAGTTACGTCCAACAATAGGGCTGAGACGTAATGACGTCTGTTAAAGGCTGTGTATATCTCATCCACCAGCCGGAGAAGTTGGTGAACAGTTGAGTGTGATGTTCTGAAGCCGAACTGTTCGGGCCTAATGGCATTGTGCCTGTCTAAGGTACTCCTTAGCCGTGTTTGTATCACGTTCTCAAAGAGCTTGCTCAGAACGGGAAGTAAGCTGATCGGTCTATAGCTCTCTGGAGATGACGGATCTTTGCCTGGCTTGCATATGGTGATAACTTTCGCATACTTCCATGTTTGTGGGAAGCGCGAAGTTCTAAGTATGGCATTGAAAATGTGAGCCAATAGTTTCAGCCAATCAGGTGGAAGGGCTTTCAGAGTGGCGTTTGTGATTCCGTCAAATCCTGGGGCTTTGTAGGGAGCAAGCTTGCGTATATATCCTGTGATTTCCTGCACCGACGTTTCCTCAAGCTGAGAATAATCAGCAGGAACCTGGAGAAAGTTGGTAATCTCCGTTTGGACTTGAGTAATGTGGTCCTGGTCAGCTGAATCCGCTGCCATAAAAGATGTTTCTAGATATCTAGCTTGCAATTCAGCTTTTTCTTTTCCCGACTGAGCTGTCACCTGTCCGTGTCGAAGAGGTGGGTTTTGTTGTGGAATACCCATTAGTACTTTGGTTGTCCGCCAAAGAGAGCCGTCTTCAGGTTTTAAGTGACAAAGGTGAGACTCCCATTTGTTGTTTGAATGTTGGCGGAGTTCGACCTTAAGTTCCTCTTGTAGACGTCTGTAAAATGTCTTGTCCTCCGGGGACCTGGAGAACATATAACGTCTCCTGGCTCTATTTTTGTTCTGTATCAGGGCCCTTATCCTACCAGGTAGAGGCTCGCTGTTAAATTGGTGTAGTGTTGGCTTTGGCGATGCGCTCTTGATCGCAGACACTATGGCCTCTGTTGTATTTTTCACCAATAGTTCAACTTCCTGGGAAGTTGTGCAGGGTTCAAGGCGTGGTTGAACTTGTTCCAATATATTGGTGAACTTTTCCTAGTTTGTAGTTCGAGGCGAGGGAACTGGCCGTGCTAGTTTGTATGTTGGCTTAGATGGAAAAGTGATGAGGACTGGATAGTGGTCAGAAGATAGAGCTGGCACTGTATATAATATTATGTGAGGCCTCACATTTTTGACCAGTGCAATATCAAGCCAATCTGGAGGTCTGCGATCGCCGTAATGTATGGTAGGTGAGTTAGGGACCTGTACTGAGATGGCTCTCGAGGTCACATAGGCATTTAACTTTTGGCCTCGGTGAGATATACAGGTGGAGTTCCAGTTTTGGTGTTTACTGTTATAGTCGCCTGCAGCTATAGTTGGTACTGGAGAGGAGAACAGTAAATCCAGTTCCCTGTCTAGCAACGGCCTTGTTGGTGCAATATACACCGAGAACAGGTTTAGGGGTCCTCGAGCCGTGCTTATCTGGATACCAGTAGCTTCCATGTTTCTGGTATTTGAGATGTCAAGTTGATGGTGACAGATGGAGGCATTTATATATATATATATATTGCCATCTTCACGATCCTTTCTATAGCACTTCATTCCAGGGATTTTCATCCTTATGTGCGGATGCAGGTGTGTTTCCTGTACTAATAGTACCTGGACTTTGTGCATTGCTAGAAAGTCGGTTAGTTCTTCTCTCTTGGATCGCAGCCCATTTGCGTTCCAGTAGCATATTGTCAGCTTGGAGAAGTCTGGTTTTGTAATGGGCGTACTAGCCATGACGACTACAGAAGGTGAAGACGGTGCGGATTAGCACTGTGTCCGCCGAAAGTGATGGTGGGCGCGACAGAAGTGCTTCTGCCAGTGCGGCAGCAAACTGGATGCGGAGGTGACTAGGAATACGGTCGATTACCTCATAAAAGGCCGAATCCATTTCCTCGAAGTTTGAGGTAGATGATGCTTGGTTTGCATGTGCATTCCTGGCTGGTGGTGTAGTAATATTAATGTGGTTTTCTCCCATTGGTTTAGGTTGTCGCTGATCGGCCAATGAGGGGATGTTGGAGGAGTGCCTTAGATGTTGTGCTTGTCTCTGTGGAAGTGGCGTTTTCTCCAGAGGCTGAGACTCCTGGTTTGAGGAAGTTTTTGCTGCAGCAGCATAAGATGGGAAACTTAGGGGCTGGCGAGATGGTAAGCCAGGGTGCCTAGTTCCATAAAAGGCCTCCTTTGGAAGACCGCGAGGGTTTGGGACCCTAGGTGCGGCATCGACTCTAGATGGTGTTCCTTTCTTGCGGCACTCCATCTCGTATCTTGCTTCTTGCCAAATAGGACATTTGGCGTATCTACATGAGTGTGCATCCCCACAGTTTGCACAGGTGGGCTGCGCCCCATCTATCAGCCCCTTGGGACAGGCGTTTCTTTCGTGGCCTTTTTCACCACGAAAAGCACAAACAGGGGAAAGTTTGCACCCTGCAGCTCCGTGAGTGAACTGCTGACAGTTCGTGCACTGTTGAGGTTTACGGGGTGGTCTGTAGGTCTCCACTTTAACAATTGCAGAAAACATGTGTGTTTCTTGGTATATCCCCTCGGTGACTTCAGTTTTTTCTAAAGCCACACGGAAGTGGGGCAGGGGGCCTTTGTAAGGTCCACGAACTGCACGAAGCTCGGCTACGTTGACCACTGGGTAGCCCTTGCTGACACCTCTTCAGTGGTGATGTACTGAGGCACGTTTTTTATAGTTACGTGCAGTCTCTTTTCCTCAGCCAAAGGAGTGAGATAAATTCCAGTTTTTGCGACTCCAAAAAGCGGCGGACTTGCCTATGGGCTTCAGGGGAAGTTGTCTGAATGCACACTGTCTGTCGTGCATTTTTAACTGTAAATAGAGGCTCACTTGCCTCGCGGAAGTGATGGATAACCTTCCTAGCATCCTCTGGATTACGCAGAAAGATTGGCGTAGTCCTTCTTGTATTTTGTTGCGGCTGTTGGGCAACATTGCCTGTCTGGCTTACATTTGGTGTAGTTGCTGAAGTGGCAAGATCCTCTTCCATGCTCTCTGCTACGTTATTTTGAGTAGAGGTGGAAGCCAGAGCTTGATATTGATTTGCCGTAGATACTGGCACGTTTAAACTGGGATGAGAGGGTGTATTTCTCTTCCTCTTTGGCTGTACTGTGTGTCACTGTTGTTGGGATTTCGTGGCCTGGTCGTGATGGAATAGATAACTATCTATTGCATCTAATCGTGCCTTGTGTGCAGCCATGGAGATATATAGTTGTGTGCAATCGCTTCTCGGCACTTCATTTTTAGGCAGCATTTTAAGCAGCTGGGTATCAGCTTGTTTGATGTAAGCTTGCCGTGCTTGGCGCTCGCTTACAAGGGTGTTGCGAATGGACTCCTCCAAGGGTAGTGATGGCTCCTTGATGAGTTCCTGTCCAAGGAACGTTAAAAGTATTACCTCCCTCAAGGTAATACAAGCTCATGTTTCCAGTTTCGTTTGTCAGGGGACTAGGCATGGTCATCGTCAAGTTTGGTGAGCGCGGTTTGCCCGGGTAACAGAGGACAGGACCAAAAGGCCCCTTATCAGTAATAAAACTGATGGCTAAGTCTTGTTACCCTACCCACCGGTCTTAGGAATTGGTTTAGTAGTGCTTTAAAAGCACAAAAGTCGTGTGGAAAGAGTACAATTGATACAGAAATGTTTGTACCAATCGGTCAGCGTAATACAACGACGAATCACAACGCCGGGATGAAGAAATGATAGACGTTTCTTCAGCTGTGGATGATGAAACATCTACGGCGTGTTACACGATGAATTGTAGAGCTTCTCTATGATTCGTCCAGAAATCTGCATGCAAGAGCACTAGCAAAGTTACGTCCGCTTCTCACGAAGGTTGGAACGCAACTCGAACACCTTTTACAGGTGGTGTAATACTGCTTACTATACTGTTGATAGCTATGAGAAATAGTGTGACACTGATTACTGATCCCTGTGGAACACCTCTATTAATGGATTTTTCTTTTGACATGGTTCCTTTGTAGCGAACTTTAATTTTCCATTCCTGAAGGAAGTTGTCAATAAAGTGATACAAATTACCACGGATACCGATGTTACGTATTGTTTTGAGTATGTAAGCTCGTGAAATTTTATCATACGCTTTTTCTATATCTAGGCTTATTGCCATGAGATGTTGTTTCTGTGTAAATGCAGCTTTTATTTCAGAATCAAGTTTTAAAAGATGGTCAGTGGTGGATCGAAACTGGCGGAAACCATTTTGAAGTTCGGTGAAGAACTGCATTTTCTCTAGTTTCCAACGCAATCGGTTATTTATAATTTTTGCAAGTATTTTACACATAGAGCAGGTGAGGGCTATAGGTCTGAAACTTTCAAGTGAAGTAAGATCTTTGTTTGGTTTGGGGATGGATACTATAGTTGCTGTGCGCCACTGTTTAGAAAAAGTTCTTGAGTTCCATATATAATTAAGGATTTCGTGAAAGTAAACCAGTCCATCTTGCGGTAAGGATTTTAACATTACGTAAGGAATGTTATCCGGCCCAGGGCTGGAGCATTTACTCTTTTCAAGTGCCTCCATGAATTCTGTGAAAGTAATGTTATCATTGTAGTTTTCTTGGTTATTTTCGTCAGGTTGGTAGCAGTGGGTCACCTTGCTTTCGCAAGCTTCTTCTCTTGAGGCCTCTGCAAAAGTATGCGGCAGTATGTTTGCTATGGTTTGGGGGTCAGTACTTGTAGTGTTTGTTGTATAATTGTGGAAAACTATATTGTGTGTTCCATCGTAAGATCCCCGTATTTTGCGAATTTTTTGCCATACCACTCCTGACGGGGTTTTTCTGTTTACAGTGGACACGAATGTTAGCCAGGACTCTTTCTTGCTGTGCTTTACTACTTGACGTGCTTTAGCTCTGGCTTTTTGAAACTCGATTTTGTGTGTGGGGGTAGGTTGCCTTTTGTATTTATAATAGGCTTTGTTTTTTAATGCTATCGCTGTTTTACATTCTTCGTTCCACCAACATACAGTCTTCCTAGAAACAGGGTATATCCTAGGAATAGTGACCTCGGCGGAATTGAAAATCACTTCTGCAAACGAGTTTACTAGTTTGTTAGTATCTGACTGACTGAAATTCATGGGGAATGTTAGATAGGATAAATTGTCAGAGACGTGTGCTCTGAACTTGTTCCAGTTTGCGCATTTTAAATTCCATCGTGGCTGACAGTTAAAACTTAAAGGGATGCTATTTGCATTAGTTAATAAAATTGGGAAATGATCACTGCCATGTAATTGCTTGGCGACTGTCCATTCAAATTTATCTTGGATATCAGGAGTGATTAATGTTAAGTCGATTGCACTGGAAGTACCGTTGGCTGTACTGAAGTGTGTTTGTGAGGTATCGTTAAGCATATTGAGATTTTCGTTGTGCAAGAGCTGTTCCACTATTTTACCTCTTGCGTTGGTATGCTTACAACCCCATATGGTACTATGGCTATTAAAATCGCCCAGTATAATAAATGGTTTAGGAAGTTGTTGTGTTAACTCCTGCAGTGCATGTAAATCAAGTGGGCTTTTATTTGGTAGATATAGGTTGCAAATGGAAATAGGTGTAGGAAGGTTTACTCTAGTGGCAATTGCTTCAAGTTCAGTTGTAAGCGGTATTGCCTGATGTTTAATGCTGTCTTTAACGTAGGTTACTACGCCGCCACTAGCATGGAGGCAGTCCTTGCGGTTTTTGTGATATTGAGTATAACCTCGTAATGACGCAACATAGTTTCCTTTGAAGTTAGTTTCTTGAATGCACATAATTGCAGGGTTATGTTTATTGATCAAGAGTTTAAGAAACTCGAAATTGCCATGGAAACCATTAATATTCCATTGCAGTATGTTATTCATATGTTAATTTTGTTTATGGGATAAGGTGTTATATCTATGGCGATTAGTTTTCGGGATACATCGGTTTTGTTCGCTCGGAGGCATTGTTGACTTGATTAATGTATTCCAGCAGCTTTTTTGAATTTTACTACTTCTGGTCTTTATACTACGCTCTGTATAGTAGGAATAGACTTTTTGCATTGTGTTCACTAGATATTCTAGATCTGAAGTGTATTCCAAAGCTATGGGAATAATGTTTGTTATTCCAACACTGTTTTCCATAAAGCTTTGGAACTGACTGAAGTTTAGTGCATAATTGTGGGTGTCTGCGTCGATAATATGTTTAATTGGTCTGAGAGATTCAGCTATTGACGAAATAAGGTTTGCTTTCTTAACCTTCTTAGCCTGCTGTGAAGCGAGGAGGTGCCGCGCTTGTTTTCCATAAGCATTATCCTCTGTATCAGTTGTGCTGTTTGATATTGGTCGTTTAGGTCTTGTTTGTGTTTCCATTAGCATAGGTTCTGGGGAATTGTTGCGTTCGTCTTGAAATGGCAGGATGGGCTCAGGGGTAGAAGTGAGGTTAGGTGATTGCTGCTGTTCAGTGTCTTTTCCTTTAGGAGGGAACGGGGGACGGTCCTGGAGGTTTCTGGTAACGATAGGCAATTCAGGAAACATGTCTTTGTTTAAGACCTGAGGAGTAGTTTCTTGTATACCGTCCGCTTCACGGCAATGTTTTGCAAAGTGGCCTTCCTGCTTGCAGATGAAGCAGGTAGGGGTATCCGCTGTTAGGTATATCCAATATTTAGTGCCTTCATATAGGATCTGTATGCTTGGAGGTAATTTCTCCACATCATTGGGTGGAATATAAAACTGACGTCTGAAACTAAGGATATGGGAAAGTCCTGGCTCAGAGATGCCAGCTCTTATGTAAGTAATGTTTGACATTAGTTTAATTCCATGTGCATTTAGCTGAGTTTCTATGAGTGAGTTTGGTATAACTGGACACACATTTGAAAGAACGATTCTTTTGTTTGGAGTAATTAGAGGACGGACCTGAAGAGTAACATTGTTTATATTTATTTTAGGATGTTTGGTAACCAGTGATTCTGCTACTTTAGATGACGTTAGGTATATGCATATTCTGGAGTTAGAGATCCGTGAGATAAACTTTATGTTACTTGGATCGGTTAATCTACTTACAGCGAGAGCGTAGTCCCTGACGGTAAGACCCTCATGGGAGTCGATGATGATAGCTTCTTCTTTCTTGGGAGAAGTCTGAGTAACTGTAGCATAGCTGGAGTTTCTTGTAGTGCTGTTGTTCATGGAGGTTGTGTCGACGTTGTAAGACGGTAGACTGCTGTACTCAGCAGCTGCCATTGCTTCAGATGGTGTACACTAGTTTGCTGTGTGAGGATTTTTAATAATGTCTTACTAACCCGCTTGTTATACTCGTTTAATTGTTAACATACGAGAAAGCATATTTAGTAGACTCGTTCTACTTAACCGTTATGTACAGTGAGCGTCTTTTGGATTCAGATTATTGATGCATATCGGAGAACGTTTAAAAGTTGATTTCTTTGCTGTCACGGCCTCCTGTCAAGACACCTTTTGTAATTTTGTCACAGTACGTTTATTGGGGCTATCATAGAACCAAAGTTTATGGTGAACATATGTATTAGATACGTTCTAAAATTTTCTACACTCATTGGATTCGATGTGAAACTACTCACACTCGTAGTTTCCATAGTTATTTATAGAGGAACAGCCTTCATGACGCAAGTTCCCAAGTCAGGGCTATAAAGAGGATGCTTGGAAATATTTGAGTATCCACTGTAAAGACATATTCATCATCTAGAAGCGAGGCGGCGCCGTGGCCGAGCGGTTAGCACGCTCGCCTACCACCTAGGCAGCCCGGGTTCGATCCCAGGGACCCGCATGTGGTATTCGTGGTGGACGAAGCGGCGTCAGGGCGGGTTTTCTCCGGGTGCTCCGGTTTCCCCCGCCACCTCATTCCACCGGTGCTCCATCTTCATGTATCATCACTGTCACCGCCTGCGGTGCCGTAGTAGTAAAAGCGGGCGTTAAACACTACAACAACAACAACAACATCTAGAAGCGAACAAATCTCTATATGGAAACATGCTAAGAATTAAAACAATCAGATATAGCTTTGATAAAAGGCAACCATATTCTAGAAATAATACGAAAATTGGTAAATTCTATAATAACAGATGCTTCCGCAGTGACTGAGTATAAGTCTTACCCATCACGGTGGGGATCCCGGCACATCAGCTGAGGAGAAGGATGATATGAGAGCACCCTACAGGCAGTCAGAGCGCGTCACAAGCAGAACTACCACGGTGGGTGCCTAACAGATGCAGGCAGTTCTTTATCCCAGAACCAGAACCAGAACCATTATCAGGTCGTACAGGTACTCCTGTACGGTGTGTCTTTTCGCACAGCACCTAGCCGCTTCTGCGGCTTTATCTGTGCGATATGGGAGGTTGTCCGTGTATTGTCGTGCGTGTTTGTTTTGGGCAAAGGTTTCTTTCTGTATACCTACTTCAGGATACAGAAAGGGGGCAGGAATAGGTGATGGGTAATGATGTGTTGGAGGATGGGAGTGGCGTTACCCTTATCCAAGGACGTCCTTGGGTAAGCGGTAGCTTTTCTTCCTTCTAGGTGCTAAGTGGTCATATTGACCTAATACCCGTACCAGCTGATTGGTGTGGGAGTTGATTTTCGAGTACATGGTTCGGGATCGCTCCTTTACCAAGTCCTCGATGTAGGGAAGTCCTGTTTGGGTATGTAGGATGTGAGACGGGAATCTACGTCCGGTATTGAAGATCATTCTTAGTGCCCGGTTCTGCACCGACTGAAGTTTGATGATGTGTGAAGGTGCAGCTGATCCCCAGGCTTCGCAGCCATAAAGGATCATGGGCGGAATGATGGCCCGGTAAATCCTTAATTTAAGGTGGTTTGGCATAGTAGATTTGAGGATAGGGTAGAGCTGTCTGAGCGCAGCGTGACCAACTTTGGCCTTTGCGCGGACGTGTGGGGCGTATGTTAGCCCGCGATCGAGGACAACGCCTAAGTATTTGGCAGAGGTTACCCATGGGATATTTCTCCGCCTGAGCCGAAGTGACCGATCCGGTCGCCAATTGCGAATCTTACCAAGGAGGAGAGCGGAGCTTTTCCCCGGACTAATAGCCATTCTCCACTTTTCACTCCAACGGTCGACGGCGTCGAGTTGTCGTTGAAGGGGAGGGAGGCAATATCTCACGTTTTTATTCTGTGCCATGATGAGGACGTCGTCCGCATACTGGCATGTCGCAGTGTGTTGTTCCGTGGGGAAATCGGACATGTAAGCTGCGAAGAGTAGCGGGGAGAGTACACTGCCCTCTGGGACTCCGGCCGCTATTTGTCTTTTGGTAGACAGTTTTCCTTCCACTTTCACTCTGAAAGTGCGGTCCTGAAGGAAGCTGCTAAGGATAGTGAGATATGGTGGAGGGATATTTGCCTGCTTAAGTTTGTACAGAAGGCCCTGGTGCCAAGTTGTGGCGAAAGCCTTTTCCACATCCAGTAGCACCGCTACGGTCTTGATGTTTCCCTGGAAACCCAGAGATACCATCTCGGCCACACGCAGCAACTGCATGGACGTGGAATGACCCCGACGAAAACCAAACTGGTGATCCGGTAGGAGTTGCCTCTCCTCAAACAGAGGTAAGAGGCGGGTGTGGAGCAACCGCTCAAAAACTTTTGAGACGATTGGGAGAATGCTGATGGAACGGTAGTTGTTAGGGAAGACTGGGTTTTTGGTCGGCTTCAATAAACATACCACCCTCGCTTCCTTCCAGAAAACCGGAAAGTAACGAAGACGGAGGCATGCATTGAAGATCCGAGTCAAACGAACCACAGCCTTTTTGGGTAGGTGCTGAAGCATGAGCGCCGTGACGCCGTCATGTCCAGGGGATTTGTTTGGGTTCAGACTTAGGATTTCAGAAATCACCGCTTTCGGGGTGATTATAGGAAGATGGATCCTCTCATGTAGCCGCCGTGGTTCCTCATAGAGGTAATCCACGGTTGCATCCACGAGTTCGGTAAAGTCTTCGTCTTGCGGGTCCTCCCGGGGTTCAAACTGTACCTCAAGGTGGTCCGCGAACACAGTGGCCTACTCGTCGGGCTCAAAAGCGAGTCTCCCACGAGTGCCGTGCAGAGGATGCTGGTATAGGGCCTTGTCCTTCCTCAAGGCCTTTATAATCCGCCAGGGTTTCTTTTCCTGTAGGTTTACAGTTTGCATTGTATTTTCCCAGGCTGATGTTCTATGCGCACGGAGCAGTCGCCTTACCAGGGATTTGAACCTCTGGTAGACTGCTCCTATCCTGGGATGGCGGAAACGCTGCCATAGCTTCCGAACAGTTGCCTTGGCTTTTATCAACTGTCGGAGTTCTATTGGTATGGTTCTAGGGTCTGGGGTGTTGGTGGGAATGCGGTGGGTGTGTGCGCGTACCGCATTTAGGATCTGGTGGGAAAAGTCCGACGCTGCCTCTTCCAGCGCCTCGATATCATCGATGCGAGGTCGAGGGTCGACGGAACGGTTTAGTTCTAGGACAGCTGCATCCCAGTCGGTCTCAAATGTCCAGTCTGAGTTTAACAGAGCTCAGAGCTACTGTGGAATCTACCATAACAGGGTCATGGTCAGAATCCAGCTCATTTACTGCCGAGAGGTCAAAATGTAATGGCATGTTCTTGGTGATCATGATGTCTAAGACGTCAGGCCTGCCGCGGGTCGGATGGAATGTAGGACCTCTCGGCCCGTGCGCGACGAGGTTTGGGTCTCCGCTGATGAGGCGGTAGAGCCCTCGCCCCCTCTGGTTGCTAATGCGACTGTGCCAGAGCCCATGCTTCGCGTTGAGATCTCCAGCGATGCAGACTACTGGGTGTAGGTTGAGGAGTGTGGTGTAATCTGCTTCATAGAAGCGATGATCTGGAGGGTCGTAAGCCGCAATCAACAAAGTGTCCACACCACCAATGGCAAGCTTAATGGCAGTAGCTTCCACATGTTGAAGTGCAGGAAGAGGGAAGGGTGTATGGGTGATGATGCTTTTGATGAAAATTGCTGTACCTCCGCCCTGTCGGCCGACCCGATCAGACCGATGAGCGACGTAACTTGGCAGCGAGAAGTGTATACCAGCATGCAGGTGTGTTTCGGTCACCATGAGGATGTCGATCCCGTAGGACTGTACAAATTCTAGAATGCCTGGACGTTGTTCCCTGACGCCGTTGGCATTCCAGAAAGCGGCTCGTAATGGTCTACGCACGACGCGGTAGGCCATTACTGGGAGGATCTAGGGAACAGCTGCTCTAGTGTTTGCAGCAGGATTTGGTGTTTTTGTAGGACGTCAACATTGGCGTCCGTTAGTGTCTGCATACACTTCCTCAAGATGGGAAGTGTCCGTTTAATCATGTCCCCAAACCAGTTGGACAGGGTCCTGAATTCCTCTAGGTCTGCCGAGGATATAACACCTCCGAGTGAGGTCAATGGGGCCACCGGAGTGGTGCGTGCCGGTTGGGCTCGTTGGGTTGGGGCCGGGGTAGGTTCCTCGGCAGTGGCGGTGACTGCGTCAGACTCAGTCATTTGCTCAAGAAGAGCTGACTGCTGTCTTTCAGCCTTTCTTTGCTTCCTCTCTCGCTTTTCGCGAGAGGGGCGGGGAGGTGGAGCTACACTCTCCTTTACACTAGTATCTAGTGTAGGTTGCACAGTTTGTGCCTGTGCGGGTGTGGTTTGTGCATTTTCCACTTGCTGCACAATTTGCTCAGCCTCGTTAAGGGCGGCGGCAAAGCTCACCCCTGCACGGACTGGTGCCACATTTTTGGGACCGCGGCGGTGGCTGTCTATAATTTTTTGCCGCACTTCACACCCCTTGTAAACACTTACGTGGGGTTTGTGGCAATTGGCACACTCCTTTTCCTCTTTGTCGCAATTTGCGACGAGGTGCTCCCCAGCACAGCGTAAGCATGCGAGCTTTCGTTCGCATGCTTGGCTGGAGTGGTGAAAGCCCATGCACCTTCGGCATTGGGCTGGGCCATTTTGCCCATAGAAGCGCTCCACCTTGACCACAGTGTGGAACAAGGTGCGTATGGCGTCTATGGGTTGTACCTGTTTGTCCATGTCTTTAAAAGGTACAATACATTTCCTAACCGGGCACGGCCCGTATGGAACCTACTGGCTAAAGATTAATAAACAATTAACCGATATATGTGATATATGCAACATCCAAGACACTCCTGAACATGTTTTCTTTGAATGTCCAAAATATGCACACCTGACAGAAGAACATCGGACACCATTACAAGGACACCAAATCTGCAACATCGTAAGGGATAAGGATTTACTCCACCACCTAGAGACAATGGCTAATACCATCAGCAAATCTGCCATCGAGACCAAAACTCTGCCAAGGCAAATAAATATTCAACATCAGGACCCATTAATAAGACGATCCGAGAGGATACAAAATCAACAGCACAGAAATAACATTGATATTGGTTTATCTGATACACAAGATGACCAATAAGATATAAATACCGACAATAAAGAAATGTTTGAAATTTTTATGAAAATGAGGTTTTGAAAATGTTTAAATGTTGTTTTTTTATGTTAGATGATGTTTTAGTGTATTATCTTAAATATGTGCAATTTTGTTTATATTTAATTGTCATTTTGATTATTATGTCTCCCATTTTATATAATTATGTACGAGTGTATTTGTGTTGTAGTATAGAGTTTAAATAGTTTCAAATGCTTTCTAAATTTAGGGATCAAAAATTTTTTGTAATATTTAATATATAAATCTGAATTTGAAATTTTAATATTTGATTTAAATTTAATGCAATATTTTATTTTATTAAATAAACTCAAATGTTTTAAAGCTTTAGTAGATTAAGAAATTTGAAGGATTTGTTGTTTATTTTGGAGGTCTGAGATTAAGAAATTTGAAGGATTTGTTGTTTATTTTGGAGGTCTGAAGATAATTTGTATTTTTGAGTTATTTAATTGAGGTTCTGAAGATTTTGAATGTTGTAATGTTTGTGTTGTATGATGTTTATGTGTATATTTTTAAATGTGTAATTTGATTATGTTCAATAGTTACTTTGATTATTGTTTATTATATAATTATGCATGAGTGTAATTGAGTTGTAGTGTGGAGTAAAGGAGTTTTGGTGCTGGGTACCAGTACCAAGATGGCCGCCGGATTCCGGCGGTCATATTTTGTTTTGTTATGGATTTTTTATATTTGTAGATTTAGTAGTAACTGGTTACCAGTTATTTATTTTATTACTGGATACCAGTAATATTTTATTTAAAATTTTTTGTTTTTTTTTTTTATAAATTTTGATTTTGAAAGTTAAGGTTCTTATAAGTTATTTTATAATTTATAAGAGCTTGTGTTTAAAGAGGTGATTTTTTAAAATTTTTCTAGATTTTTTATTAAATTTATAAAAGTTTTGAATAGGTATGATTAGGGATGAGATGGAAATTTTTAGATTTTATTTTGGTAATTTATTGGTTTTTTTTTCCTCTTAATTTTAGTTAGAAGAGGTGTGGTTTTAGGATGTTAAAATGTTGTGTTTTAAATTATTTTATTTTTATTTTATTTTGTTAATCTGTAAATTTTGTAAAGTGTATATTTGTTTTATATTTGTAATAAAATAATAAAGATCTGAATATTGACCCCGGTTTAAGAAATTAGGTGCCGGGGTCCAGTATGCAGATTTTTATTTTTATTTTTATTTTTATTTTTATTTTTTTTTTTTTTTGTCCATGTCTTTATCCACTACCACTAGGTATAGTGGCATAGGTACCTTTTTGGACCCCTCCTCGGTCCAAATGGTTTTTCTCAGTTGTGCTGCAGCTGAGATTTTGATATTATGCTCCTCTAGGAGTGCCTGTGTAATTTCCTCTGGTGTACACTCAGAGGAGAGTCCCCTAATAATGCGTCTTTCAACGTTAGGACGCTGGATTGAGTAGGAGTAGAAGTGAATCTGCTCCTCTCTTAGGACTTGTTTCGCCCTTTCGAAATCCTCGGACGTGTAGGTTCGGATATGAACCTTTCTTGGCTTCCTTTGAGCCTCGAAACCCTTGACCAATTTGGCCGCAAGAAGTTTCATGATTCTTACGTGGTTGGTGAAAGAATCCGCTATGATGGGCGGAATCTTAAGGCCCTTTTCGGATAAAGGTGGTTCTTCGGCCCCTTCTGGGGGATGCAGACTTGAATTGGAGGATTTTCTTTTCCTCCTGCACTCAACGACGGTGAAGCCGTCGTCTTGCGCCATGGCTTCGTCCTCTGATTCTGTCTCAGACAGCGGGAGGTGCGGGTTGTTCGGTACAGGTATCTTCGATGGTTGAATTTTCTGAGGGGCCAAACCCTTGCGTTTGGACCCCTTGAGCCTCTTTGCGGCGGGTTCTGCCACTTCAGGTGGTGTTGGTTGGGAACTAGTCCCTGGTTGTTGTCCGTCGGTGTCCATGTCTAGTCCTTTCCTAGTCTTTGCAGGTGCCAACCGGCGTCCCACAGAGGACCTATCGCCTTGCGGCGTGCCTATTGGGGTTCCAACGAACCCCGGGTCCAGACCGAAGTCTGGTCCCTTGGCTGCGGCCGTGTGGGCCTGCGGTCTCGTTAGTCCGTCTGTCTTTATCTTTGCCGAACCACTGCTCTGGAGCTGGTCGCCCATCCCTGCTTGTTGGACTGGAAGGGCTCGGCGAGCCTCTCTCAGTAGGCAAGCAAGCAGATGACTGACAGACTCTGCCTCCCCCTTGCCGGAGGACCTCCGGTAAAGTTTCTTCTCCTGGATGGTGTCTGGTAGGTCTTCTCGGTGCACCCTAAAACTTGCTTGCCAAGTCTCTTATAGGGTACACCGTGTGCTTTGCCTGGCTCTTGCCTGGCCGATGCTGCGTTGCTTCCTCGATGATGTCTGGTAGGTTTCTTCTTCTCCAATTTGGAGTGCCCTAAAATCTGCTGTCAGATCTCTTATAGGACGCTCCGCGACGAACTAGCGGCGCCCGGCCTGGCTATTACACTGTATGTAGTAGGCGCGGTGCGTAGTAGTAGCTCCTCCTGCGTCGTTTCCGCTCCCTGACGAGAGGTCCTGCTGTGCCGTCACGGTTTTCCACCAGTGGTGCAAAGTAGACGTGAACGAGGCGAGTACCATTCGACGAATGATCGTGAATGTTCTTTATCCCGACTGAGTTCCAGGTCACCACAGAGAGCGCACCACTGAGCCAGCTGATCAATCAGTGTCCTGGTGGGCGGTCACTTGACTACACTTGATATACTTGAATGAATTGAAAGTGAATGTTTTGAGGGATGTAAGACAAATATCCTTCCCAGCATTCACCTGAGTGATCCGGGAAAACCTCCAAAAACAGGTCAGTAAGGTCAGCCGCGGGAATCGAACCCAGGACCTCTAGTATGCGGGCTAGAAACGTTACCGCCTGAGTCATCATCTCGTTCGGGCCTACTCCAAGGAGTGTAGGTAGCATTCGAAGGAAGAAAAACATTCGGAAAACAATTTTTGGCATGTTTAAATAGATATTCACTTAAAAACTAAGGCTTGCAAAACTGAAGAGGACAACTTGAGATGGTTCACTGAAAAACAGTGTAACGTACAAAATAAGAGACAGCATAGAGGAGAAAAAACATTTCCCTCTATTCACAAGAACGAGAGGGAAAAATTATTTTTGCAAACCCACTCGCCTCTCTCGCTACATTTTCTTTTTGTATCGCTCCAAGGGAAGGGTGGCAGCTGCAGCAGGCATTGGACTGTCACAAAATGATTTCTTGTGCAAGGGAAAACGGCTGCCTCTCAAAAACTCTCGCCGAATTTTACGAATCTGTGCAATGTGATTTCAATAGATCGGGTTTTGTAAGGTAATCATCGCTGACGTCGGTTTTCTTCAACAGATGACTACTTGCTCGCGTATTGCAAAGGACTGACCGCCTGATCACTCAAGTCATTCTATAGGGTGGAACGTACTACTTCGGCCATACGTTAACCATCAATTCTACATCATGGGTGTAACAAATATGTGCAGTACAATTACTGTCAATAAAGAACCGTTTTACCGAAAAAAATGTGAGAAATATTTGCAGCCATCTAGCTTCTTGACAAATGGATATAAATGGTTTATTATTTCACTAGCTGTCGCGCAGATATTGTGCGGACAATGCTGTAATGGCGAAGTGGATGGTTGGAAAGACGATGATGGTGCAGTTGGTGGAATGATTGACGAGGAAAACCTGAGAACCCAATGAAAACCCACCCAGAAGCCGCTTCGTGCACCAGGAATACCAAATGCAGGTTCCTGGAATTGAACCCGGGCCGCCTCACTGATAGGCGAACGGTCTACCCACTCGGCCATAGCGCCGTCCCAATCAAGTCAATTGTAAGCACAGGAGGCAGGGTGGAATGTAACGCAAGGGAAAGAAGATAGCCACCAGTTACACCTAAAGAAGCAATTTTAGAACTTGGACGAGCGTGTGAAATCTGTTTTGAATCTACGTATAGATTAAATTAATACTTCTTAAGGAAATTCGTGGGGATAGTTTTCAAAATATATAATTATAATTCTTGCTTAACGTTAAAAAATTTTCTTTACCAAAAGCTTTATAGGTATACTAAGCGAATCAAAAGTAAAAATTAATATTTTATCTATTAATGTTTTAAAACACATTTCGCTGAACACATAATTTCTCCACGAAATTGAGATTCAAAACCTGCAGTTCCTAATACGGCATCAGGCATATCGTTATCAAATAGTGAGTCAAAAAATGTTTAGGAAAATGTATAGTAATTGAAAGTCGTAAGGTTCAGAGACTTGTTATTATATACCAGGTATTTAAATAAGTGTATTGCAAAAGGACTTGGGATTGGTCAAAACTAAAATACATATTCCTATAAACATATGTTTGGAGACAATCAGCCTTTTGAAATATGAGCCATTGCTTATGCTGAGTATTTATACTAGGCAATGGACTTGATCCAATAAGTGCATTTTAAGGAGCACTTTACTGTTACAAACTGTTGAGGGAACAATTGTTGGGTAAACATCCATAAACACCAAACAGGAGCTGTGATGATTCGTGCTATTCTGTCCTCTGGTAACATCTGCATGTAGTTACCATACATTCCTACATATGCTTCAACTCCTCTTCTCAAAGAATTCAAAACTCTTTCAATCATACCTGGCTGCATTCGGATTTGAGCACATGCATTGTCACACGCTGTTATAACGTATGCACATTGTCGATGAATTTGGCAAACGTCAATGCCCTTAAATATCCCCATAGCCAAAACTCCATTGGATTGAGGTCCGGCAAATGGGGTGACCATATTACAGGACCTCTTTTATCAATCCATCCGTTGGATGAAATCCATTCCTGGTGTTAATACTCAATACAAGTAAAATGACTCATATCTCAACAAGTATTTGTTTTTGGACATATGTTTACAGGAACATTCTAGTTTTTCCCAATCCCAACTCCTGTTGCAATATCAGACACTTTTTAAACACATCATACATATAAATGGTCAGCGTTTTGGTTCTTCAACAGAGAGGTCCGTGTTTTTATTCAGGCTACCACCAGGGAGTCCTCTTTAATAATTGGCAACTCTCCCTAGAGTTTGGTAGTATGAATGTAACTAGTGAATAGCCTGTTTCATTGCAAAATGCATAAAATCAATGTCTGAAATCCTATAGCTCAAAAGTTACAAACATCATTAGTTCTTTTTGTAATCAAGCTCTTATGTAACCACGTAAGACCGTATGGTTATAAATCTCTTTATCTACAAATGAAACAATAAAATTGAGTGAGTGAACTTATCACGAGCAAATAATTGGTAATTGATGAAATGATACTTAATTTAATGTACCGTATAATCAGCCATCGTAGTGAGCAATAGAATATTCTTCGTGATTTAACGATCGCAGTAGTGATATACTGTATGTTCTAGACCAATTTGCATAACAATAGACCCCCCCTCCCCCATCCCCCTCCCCCTGCCCCTCCACCCCCACATGTGGGAATTTCCAAAAAGTCATCTGTATGTTCTGCCCCCCTTAGCATAACAATAGACCCCCCCTCCCCCCTCCCCCTCCCTCTGCCCCTCCACCCCCACATGTGGGAATTTCCAAAAAGTCATCTGTATGTTCTGCCCCACTTAGCATAAATTCCCCATTAATCAAATCCACCCCCTCACACTCCTCTCCCTCCCCCTTAAGTGACATGGGTATTTCTTTGGACACGTGGGAATTCCGAAAAGAGAGGTCGGATGATCTGTAGCGATCAGGATGACAAAGGAAGGATAATTAATGACCCCCGTTCCCCTGACCCTCCTATTCTAGTGTCTGCATGTGTTTTCGAAAGAAGAACGTGAGGGTAAGAAACCCTACAATGAATGGCCCCTTTCAGATCTTGATATATTTATGTGACAGTTGGAAATGTTTCCCTCTGACAGTTTTGAAAAGAACAAGGCTTCATCTTGCAAGGGGGCGAGCATAGACATCCCCATTTTCCTGAACAGGCTTAGTGTTTTTCTCTTAACAAAGCAGCCAAAGATCACCACCTGCAGGAAGAAACCTTTTCAATAGCGAAAGAATACTTCTGTATTGACGCGTGGACCACCCATGTGATCCCCCACTGCGAGGGTTTCCCTGCCTTCCCATTGTGTTGAATGGCCGTCCAACCCCTCCAACACTTCAATGCGTTCCCACACAGTGGGGACAAAAGGAAACCTGTAACATAACTCTTAGCAGAAAACAAACTTGCAGTTCGACATAACGAAACTTTTACTGATCAAAATCTACCCCCCCCACACACGCATTCTTCCGAAGAAAAACCTATTCTCACTGAAATTTTCGGACCGCACACATCTTTGACTTTGCACTAGCCATTAAGCGGAAGGGTAATGAGGCTTTTACATTCACAAGGCTTTATCGGTCCACTTTTCCTGTGTCATGTTTTCTAGTTTTTTGTTCTTTATTTATCTATTTTGTTTATTTTGGATTCCTTATGGACTTCAATGATGTCCCGCACAATCAACGCAAGCACTATCTCACGATCTTTTACGCTCATAGAGTTCTCTCTACACACGTTTCTTACTGTGACATGTTTGTTTGCATTCTGTTAATCCTCATGGAAATACTGGCTTATACTCGCATTTAATTTCAGTATTATTTTATAAATAACGTTATTTTATACTTGCAACATTCATTTTGTGTATAGTATCATGTTCGACGATCAGAGAGGCTGTTTCTCGTTTCTTTCAAGCAAATTTAAGCTTTGACAACATGTTACTTAAGCTGAAAATATTGTCTCGTCTGTTACCCTCACGCAACTTTCTCTACTCTTGCCCTAACAATTAATACAAAATGTTATTTGCACTAACATCTTCGTGTTAGCTGAGATAAACATTTTCACAAATTATCTCCCTGCTTATTTCCTTTTATGTGCAAGGAGGGATATTAGAGTAAGGAAGGCTTTGTGTACTGATCAAAAGCTACATGCAATTCTACTGAAAAAGCATTCACAAGGAATTTTTTGGGTCCATCCACATCTCTTGACTTCGCATTTGTTTATGTTCCCAAAACTCAACTAAAATCATGGAAATATCTCCAAAAAATCCTACAGGCACACACACATACTCACACGTAAACACACACACACACACATACACCCCGCACACATGCACACAAATACACATGCACACCTACACACATGAATGCACAACCACACACACACACACACACACACACACACACACACAAACAGACATACATACGCGCAAACACACGCACAAAACCGCATAAGCTTCATTTATAATTTCCTTAAATTAAGGACTTTATGTTAGCCAATGCATCACTTTTCACAAGGATACTCTACTCAGTTTTCTTTGTGAAATATCCGGGGTGTTTAAGAGGACACTTATTTATACATTTATTTTCTTGTTTATAGTATCTTACGAGATTACTATGCTTGTTTAATCCTAGCAAGTAATATTTTTTAAATCGCACCAAAGAATAACGATACCACAATGCAGGAACAGTAAGCACCCGACGAACGTAGCTGAATCATTGAACCATCAGCAATACAGGTTATTATTGGTGTTACATCATAAAATAGAAGCAAAATTGCATAAGGACGCATTTTCAAAGTAATGGACATATTTCAGACACTAAGTAATATCTCGCCTTATTATTAGTTTCTTTATTGACAAATTCGAGAGTTCTGGTCAAAGTAATTACTGGAATAACCTTCAATCTTACAGAAAATTCTTTTGACTTCATTTCTACATAAACACAAATATTAAAAATCTGATGTGTTACACTCACGGGACTTTCTCTACTCTTGCCCTAACAATTAATACAAAATGTTATTTGCACTAACATCTTCGTGTTAGCTGAGATAAACATTTTCACAAATTATCTTATTGCTTATTTCCTTGTAGGTGCAAGGAGAATGATAGAATACTGTAGGCTTTCTGCCATAGTCTAATGTTTTAAAGCTTTGAGATTCTGTTGTCTTTGCACACTTAAGATATAAAAAAATGAACAACGATGATCCATTTCACGAAAGTTCTAAGTTTTTCCGAAACTCACACACATAACAAGGAATATCTCCGAAATGATTCACACTACAAGAAAATTTATTCAGTCAATTTTCAGGCAAAAATTGTGTATTTTAGCAAGATCTATATTCTCTATAGTATGATTTGGTCCATCTCTAACGGTTTACCAGTTATGCAAAAGCCGCCCAGAATAAAAACGACTACAGGGGCTTCACCCAGAAAATTCAAGATATACATTTCATTTATCAAAAAAATATCTCAAACATATGACATTTTAATCAAATCGTTAGAGCAATTTCCAAGAAAGTCAAAATTTTCGAAAAATGTTCCATGTAAAGGGTAGTTAAGGGGGATATTTTCTTTTCAAATTCTTCGTGGCGCATCCTTGAAAGACATTAAACTTAAATACTAACTTTGGTTTAACCGACTTTTCGTTTTGAGTTATGCTGAGCACAGACTGACACACACACACACACACACACACACACACACACACACACACACATGCCTACACATACACACACATTTTTAGCAAACACACCTACACTCACACACACATTTAGACATACACACACACGCACACATACACACACGAGCATACACACACATACACACACTCACACACGCGCAGACACCCACACTTACACACATACACTCACACACATGCACCCAAGCACACACATACACACATACACGCACCTTTTTGTAAACCTGCTTTTTTGGATTCAGAGGGCCTCGAACATATATTTCCGGTGAAATCTTGACTTCGAATTTTTGGGTGGAGTACGATACTTCCCCTATTGGCCAGTAGAGAAAGTAAAAATAGAGGTTGCGACAACTGAGCATAAAAAATACACAACGCTAATTTCATTTCAATATATGAAACTCCTGATATTATTCTTTGTTATCAAATGATTAAAAATTGAAGAGACAGAATAATGAAAATTTCATTCATCTTACCCTTGCTATTGAATAAAGTTAGTGAATGAGACCTGATGCTCTGAAAGTATTTATTTTTTCTCAATTAGTAATAGATAAGGGGTTAATAAAATCTCAACAGGAACTTTTTGTCACTAGATGTAAGTTTATTTAATAAGTTTGCCAGTTTATAGCAGGTTTGTATAAAACAATTGTACTATTAAATCTTACAATCCAGAGGCTTTTAAGGGGAGAATATGTTTGGAAACAACACAAAGAATAAGTGAAAACTGCGCACCAATATTCATTACAACACCAAACCAAAACGGAAAAAGGGGGGGCTTGTAGACAGAATACAAGACGAGCTCTATGGTGTTAAAGGAAATTAAAGGCGCAAAACTCCTTATGTGACTTAATCTCTGGGAATGGCTGATGGTAGCATGGAGATGGGAACAATAACAATGATAATGAATAGGAATCCCGCCAGCCTATATTTTAAACATTTTGTTCGGTGTTATTCATCTTTAATTTTTTATTTAAGCATAACATTTCTTGTCATTTCTTACTGAACCTTCAGCATTCACTTCATTGAATAAGAAAGAGAATAAAGACATCATTCAGATGTTCATACATTCATTTTAAATTACATTAAAGGCTGGCTTTGTCACTTTCATTATAAAACAAGCTATTATGTATATCATTTCACAGTATCCAAATATTGGAAAGAAAGCAAACTTCTTAGTTTAGCCAATAAAAACAAAGTTCGGCGGGGTGGGGGGGTAGCTGTTTTACTGCGCAGCTGCACAGGTGTGGTGGGGGAAAGCATTCTAACCTATAAAAGGGTACACCGGCCGCAGGAGTGATTGCAGTTCTAGAGGGCGAAACATCAGCTGGCATTTACACATCACTGCAACAATAACATACATTCCATAAGGGCAGGTAAGCCCATTTTATTATACTTTAAAGAAACATTTTGGTGTCTTTCTACGAGTGAAAGTCATTAAATAGGAACAAAATACGCAGAAAAAAGTTTTTATATGTTAAATGGCATGTATTTCCTTACAATGGACTTGAAATTATCAGCTCATCATTCATTGCCTTTACACATTGAAAGATTAAGTCAAAGTGGAAATCCGAACTAACGATGAAATTGCCAAATGTAGGAAAACACGATAACTTTTTTTTCCCACTATTCATTAAATGTTTTCTTTTGTTGTTATTTTTATTATTATTCTTTTATTCTTTTGTAGGAAACATCGACAGGGCAAATGAATCTAACACGAGCATCAATGGCTCGCCCCCTGGACGTTGCACAACACGACTTGACAAAGTTACAACGCCAGTTAGGCCCAATAAATGCAGTTGTGATAGTTGTAAAAATATTTCATCACTGAAAAGTCTACTGGGGGAAATTCAAGGTAAGAATTATTAAATATTGAAATGCTAGTTTATATTGTTCCTTATTTGTCTCATTGTAGGAATTCCATCGTAAGCAATTTTTGTGTACATTCTGTCTTCCAGCGTTAGCATTACAGCTCCAAACCATATGTTCAATCGAAATATCATATATGATATTTTGTTTTTCATCATTCATCTGACTTATAATATCCCTTTTAATACTCTCTTCTTCATATCAAAGTGACTTATCTCAAATAATCTGTCTCTAAGCCAAAAACATTTTCTTTTATACCTGAATTAAATATAGTCTTTTATTCAATCTTTAATAAATGTTCACTTGCTGAATATGAATATCCACTTCAAATATTATAACACCATTAATTAATTTTATTGTTTCATCTTACTTCAGGCCCATATGAACCAATGGACCTTTCATTGAATCGCCAGCCTAAGGAGCAGCACACCATGAGACCTTCACAAACAGCTTTACACAGAGAATCAGCGCAAAAGAGGGAATTATACCATAAATCACTTTGCGATTGCAAGATCGCTAATCAAGCTGGGAAGAGCACATCTTCTTCAATATCGCAGAGTAATAAGCAGCCGCATGAAAACACCCATCAGATTACAGATGAACAATTATATCAACAACGCAAGTACAGCTGGGAACCTTCAAATAAAAGATGTCATACTCATACAAGGGAGCAATTCAACAGCCCGCAGCAAAGAACTCAACAAAACTTAAAGGAATTGAGCGAAAACAAGACAAGGATATGTATTCATACCTGTGAAACTATGAAATGTGATACTTTGAAAATTGCCATAGAACTTATTTTATAATTCAATAAGATTTCTTAGAACAGATAACCAGCTCTTATAGAGATACGTTATTGACTTTGGCAGGGACTCTAGGTCATATCTAACGACAGTAACAATCATTCATCATGTAATTCATGCTTAGCCTGCAGAGTCGCAGTTATCAGAAGTAACAGGTATTCTATTTTATTCCAAGGGCGGAAAAACAGCATGATAGACACAGAGAGAGAGAGAGAGAGAGAGAGAGAGAGAGAGAGAGAGAGAGAGAGAGAGACTGACTGTTATGTGCAGGTGTTTTACCCATATTTATGAATTCTGTATAATATCCACAGGCATTTAGCCTGAAGCAGTATCTACTTATATTGTGAAATCATCAATTATGTTGAAATGTAAAAACGATTTTGATTCATTTAATAAAATTTATGAAGAGAAATATCAGCGTTATCATTTAACCTGTCGTAACCTATCCTAGCCTAAGCAAGCCTACCCTATCCAAATTTAGCCTATCTTAACTAGGAATGCATGCAGGAATAACATAATGTATGATATAAATTAACAAAAGAACATAATTACAATCAGATAATTTTATTTAACTTATAAAGATGAATACACTATCATTACCATTCAGAAAGCAAGCATATACTATTGAAAGACAATACATATATTTTCATTTCATTTCTTAATCATTCAATGATGCCAGTCGATTTCAGTTCATTGATAATTCCTTGAATTTCCTTATAGTGATTCTGTCCGCTCGATTCTTGTGACATGATTAATAATCTTAAACGTTTTACTAATTCATTTGGATCGAACCAAGGATATTCCAGACGAAAAGCAGCATTTGATGAAGGAGCATCTTGCATGTTATTGGATACTTGGAGATTATTACTTTCTTCCAATGATGTCATGTTTCCAGATGTTTTTACAAGGACGCTTAGCGTTGATTTTCCATCTTCATTATTAGATGATTCATCAATTCCAGATTTTTCACTCTCTTGCAACGGAAATGCCCCTGATTCAGAATTAGCTATATTGTTCACAGGACCATTAGAAACCTCTTTCTTGCATATTTTATTATGGCGTTGAAGCCTACTCGTTGTCCTATTCTTTAAAGTCTGCCCACACTCACAGCATTTGAGGAAACGATCCTTTCCAAGACTAATATATGAAAAATTAAGTCTTGCGTATTTTGAGCAATACAACCTTTTACTGTGATCACTCATTGTGAAAATGCAACTGAAGCTGACAATAACCGTTTAAGCAAAAGTTAGAGATGCTCGATATTTTATACATTGATTGTTCATATGTCAAATATAAACTCGCAACAATGCAAAACAATTTAGTGTAGGCAGACACCCTAAGTAACCACAGGTGAGCAGATGTGGTGACCATGGGTGACCATGGGTGACCCATGGGTGACCAGATGAGATGACCATGGGTGACCAAGGGTGACCAAGGGTGACCAGGGGTGACCAGGGGTGACCAAGGGTGACCATGGGTGACCAGATGAGGTGACCATGGGTGACCATGGGTGACCAGATGAGATGACCATGGGTGACCAAGGGTGACCAAGGGTGACCAAGGGTGACCATGGGTGACCAAGGGTGACCAAGGGTGACCAGATTAGGTGACCACGGGTGACCAGACGAGGTGACCATGGGTGACCAGATTAGGTGACCAGGGTGACCAGATGAGGTGACCAGGGTGACCATGGGTGACCAAGGGTGACCATGGGGTGACCAAGGGTGACCATGGGTGACCAAGGGTGACCAAGGGTGACCATGGGGTGACCAAGGGTGACCATGGGTGACCAGGGGTGACCAGGGGTGACCAAGGGTGACCATGGGTGACCAGATGAGGTGACCATGGGTGACCAGATGAGGTGACCAAGGGTGACCAGATGAGGTGACCATGGGTGACCAGCTGAGGTGACCATGGGTGACCAGATTAGGTGACCAAATAGGTGGCCCGTGACCCAAGCATGTACGTGAGCAAAATAAGTGCAAGCTAATGTGAGACTATCAAACATTCAAGATATATAACCTAAACCTAACCTAAGCTAACATAATGTTACCTGAACCTGTTTGCTTGAATCTACACACTGTAACTATTTTTAATTGAGGATTTCATTCTGATTGCACCAACAAATATAACATTACCTATGCTGAATTCTTCTATTTCAAACTTTTATTCTCGTAGCACATGCACTAAGTCATCCCATCCCATACAAATATTCAATTTCCGTATAACATAGCCTAATCTACTCTTAATGTGTTTCATGTCACTTAAGACACGATTCAACATTCAGAGAACAATGTCTCAGGTCGATTCTATAGACACAGTTAACAAATCTTTTCTGGAAAGTAATGTTATTCCACTATTCTTCCACACATCACCCATACAGGTTATTCACACCAATCAGATAAACATATATCCTACCCTCACCTAACTCTAATCTAAATTCAAGCAAACTATTAAGAGAATGCTATTGTATTGATGATACTCTGATGAAGTCAATGTGATCTTTTCCTCTCATATACAAATATTCAATACTCTGAACACCAAACCTGGCTTAATATTCTTGATGACACATAAAATCAACCACAATTAATTATCTTGAGAGCAAGCTGTTTCGATTATCTTCTGGCTATGTTATACGGAAATTGAATATTTGTATGGGATGGGATGACTTAGTGCATGTGCTACGAGAATAAAAGTTTGAAATAGAAGAATTCAGCATAGGTAATGTTATATTTGTTGGTGCAATCAGAATGAAATCCTCAATTAAAAATAGTTACAGTGTGTAGATTCAAGCAAACAGGTTCAGGTAACATTATGTTAGCTTAGGTTAGGTTTAGGTTATATATCTTGAATGTTTGATAGTCTCACATTAGCTTGCACTTATTTTGCTCACGTACATGCTTGGGTCACGGGCCACCTATTTGGTCACCTAATCTGGTCACCCATGGTCACCTCAGCTGGTCACCCATGGTCACCTCATCTGGTCACCCTTGGTCACCTCATCTGGTCACCCATGGTCACCTCATCTGGTCACCCATGGTCACCCTTGGTCACCCCTGGTCACCCCTGGTCACCCATGGTCACCCTTGGTCACCCCATGGTCACCCTTGGTCACCCTTGGTCACCCATGGTCACCCTTGGTCACCCCATGGTCACCCTTGGTCACCCATGGTCACCCTGGTCACCTCATCTGGTCACCCTGGTCACCTAATCTGGTCACCCATGGTCACCTCGTCTGGTCACCCGTGGTCACCTAATCTGGTCACCCTTGGTCACCCTTGGTCACCCATGGTCACCCTTGGTCACCCTTGGTCACCCTTGGTCACCCATGGTCATCTCATCTGGTCACCCATGGTCACCCATGGTCACCTCATCTGGTCACCCATGGTCACCCCTGGTCACCCCTGGTCACCCTTGGTCACCCTTGGTCACCCATGGTCATCTCATCTGGTCACCCATGGGTCACCCATGGTCACCCATGGTCACCACATCTGCTCACCTGTGGTTACTTAGGGTGTCTGCCTACACTAAATTGTTTTGCATTGTTGCGAGTTTATATTTGACATATGAACAATCAATGTATAAAATATCGAGCATCTCTAACTTTTGCTTAAACGGTTATTGTCAGCTTCAGTTGCATTTTCACAATGAGTGATCACAGTAAAAGGTTGTATTGCTCAAAATACGCAAGACTTAATTTTTCATATATTAGTCTTGGAAAGGATCGTTTCCTCAAATGCTGTGAGTGTGGGCAGACTTTAAAGAATAGGACAACGAGTAGGCTTCAACGCCATAATAAAATATGCAAGAAAGAGGTTTCTAATGGTCCTGTGAACAATATAGCTAATTCTGAATCAGGGGCATTTCCGTTGCAAGAGAGTGAAAAATCTGGAATTGATGAATCATCTAATAATGAAGATGGAAAATCAACGCTAAGCGTCCTTGTAAAAACATCTGGAAACATGACATCATTGGAAGAAAGTAATAATCTCCAAGTATCCAATAACATGCAAGATGCTCCTTCATCAAATGCTGCTTTTCGTCTGGAATATCCTTGGTTCGATCCAAATGAATTAGTAAAACGTTTAAGATTATTAATCATGTCACAAGAATCGAGCGGACAGAATCACTATAAGGAAATTCAAGGAATTATCAATGAACTGAAATCGACTGGCATCATTGAATGATTAAGAAATGAAATGAAAATATATGTATTGTCTTTCAATAGTATATGCTTGCTTTCTGAATGGTAATGATAGTGTATTCATCTTTATAAGTTAAATAAAATTATCTGATTGTAATTATGTTCTTTTGTTAATTTATATCATACATTATGTTATTCCTGCATGCATTCCTAGTTAAGATAGGCTAAATTTGGATAGGGTAGGCTTGCTTAGGCTAGGATAGGTTACGACAGGTTAAATGATAACGCTGATATTTCTCTTCATAAATTTTATTAAATGAATCAAAATCGTTTTTACATTTCAACATAATTGATGATTTCACAATATAAGTAGATACTGCTTCAGGCTAAATGCCTGTGGATATTATACAGAATTCATAAATATGGGTAAAACACCTGCACATAACAGTCAGTCTCTCTCTCTCTCTCTCTCTCTCTCTCTCTCTCTCTGTGTCTATCATGCTGTTTTTCCGCCCTTGGAATAAAATAGAATACCTGTTACTTCTGATAACTGCGACTCTGCAGGCTAAGCATGAATTACATGATGAATGATTGTTACTGTCGTTAGATATGACCTAGAGTCCCTGCCAAAGTCAATAACGTATCTCTATAAGAGCTGGTTATCTGTTCTAAGAAATCTTATTGAATTATAAAATAAGTTCTATGGCAATTTTCAAAGTATCACATTTCATAGTTTCACAGGTATGAATACATATCCTTGTCTTGTTTTCGCTCAATTCCTTTAAGTTTTGTTGAGTTCTTTGCTGCGGGCTGTTGAATTGCTCCCTTGTATGAGTATGACATCTTTTATTTGAAGGTTCCCAGCTGTACTTGCGTTGTTGATATAATTGTTCATCTGTAATCTGATGGGTGTTTTCATGCGGCTGCTTATTACTCTGCGATATTGAAGAAGATATGCTCTTCCCAGCTTGATTAGCGATCTTGCAATCGCAAAGTGATTTATGGTATAATTCCCTCTTTTGCGCTGATTCTCTGTGTAAAGCTGTTTGTGAAGGTCTCATGGTGTGCTGCTCCTTAGGCTGGCGATTCAATGAAAGGTCCATTGGTTCATATGGGCCTGAAGTAAGATGAAACAATAAAATTAATTAATGGTGTTATAATATTTGAAGTGGATATTCATATTCAGCAAGTGAACATTTATTAAAGATTGAATAAAAGACTATATTTAATTCAGGTATAAAAGAAAATGTTTTTGGCTTAGAGACAGATTATTTGAGATAAGTCACTTTGATATGAAGAAGAGAGTATTAAAAGGGATATTATAAGTCAGATGAATGATGAAAAACAAAATATCATATATGATATTTCGATTGAACATATGGTTTGGAGCTGTAATGCTAACGCTGGAAGACAGAATGTACACAAAAATTGCTTACGATGGAATTCCTACAATGAGACAAATAAGGAACAATATAAACTAGCATTTCAATATTTAATAATTCTTACCTTGAATTTCCCCCAGTAGACTTTTCAGTGATGAAATATTTTTACAACTATCACAACTGCATTTATTGGGCCTAACTGGCGTTGTAACTTTGTCAAGTCGTGTTGTGCAACGTCCAGGGGGCGAGCCATTGATGCTCGTGTTAGATTCATTTGCCCTGTCGATGTTTCCTACAAAAGAATAAAAGAATAATAATAAAAATAACAACAAAAGAAAACATTTAATGAATAGTGGGAAAAAAAAGTTATCGTGTTTTCCTACATTTGGCAATTTCATCGTTAGTTCGGATTTCCACTTTGACTTAATCTTTCAATGTGTAAAGGCAATGAATGATGAGCTGATAATTTCAAGTCCATTGTAAGGAAATACATGCCATTTAACATATAAAAACTTTTTTCTGCGTATTTTGTTCCTATTTAATGACTTTCACTCGTAGAAAGACACCAAAATGTTTCTTTAAAGTATAATAAAATGGGCTTACCTGCCCTTATGGAATGTATGTTATTGTTGCAGTGATGTGTAAATGCCAGCTGATGTTTCGCCCTCTAGAACTGCAATCACTCCTGCGGCCGGTGTACCCTTTTATAGGTTAGAATGCTTTCCCCCACCACACCTGTGCAGCTGCGCAGTAAAACAGCTACCCCCCCACCCCGCCGAACTTTGTTTTTATTGGCTAAACTAAGAAGTTTGCTTTCTTTCCAATATTTGGATACTGTGAAATGATATACATAATAGCTTGTTTTATAATGAAAGTGACAAAGCCAGCCTTTAATGTAATTTAAAATGAATGTATGAACATCTGAATGATGTCTTTATTCTCTTTCTTATTCAATGAAGTGAATGCTGAAGGTTCAGTAAGAAATGACAAGAAATGTTATGCTTAAATAAAAAATTAAAGATGAATAACACCGAACAAAATGTTTAAAATATAGGCTGGCGGGATTCCTATTCATTATCATTGTTATTGTTCCCATCTCCATGCTACCATCAGCCATTCCCAGAGATTAAGTCACATAAGGAGTTTTGCGCCTTTAATTTCCTTTAACACCATAGAGCTCGTCTTGTATTCTGTCTACAAGCCCCCCCTTTTTCCGTTTTGGTTTGGTGTTGTAATGAATATTGGTGCGCAGTTTTCACTTATTCTTTGTGTTGTTTCCAAACATATTCTCCCCTTAAAAGCCTCTGGATTGTAAGATTTAATAGTACAATTGTTTTATACAAACCTGCTATAAACTGGCAAACTTATTAAATAAACTTACATCTAGTGACAAAAAGTTCCTGTTGAGATTTTATTAACCCCTTATCTATTACTACTTGAGAAAAAATAAATACTTTCAGAGCATCAGGTCTCATTCACTAACTTTATTCAATAGCAAGGGTAAGATGAATGAAATTTTCATTATTCTGTCTCTTCAATTTTTAATCATTTGATAACAAAGAATAATATCAGGAGTTTCATATATTGAAATGAAATTAGCGTTGTGTATTTTTTATGCTCAGTTGTCGCAACCTCTATTTTTACTTTCTCTACTGGCCAATAGGGGAAGTATCGTACTCCACCCAAAAATTCGAAGTCAAGATTTCACCGGAAATATATGTTCGAGGCCCTCTGAATCCAAAAAAGCAGGTTTACAAAAAGGTGCGTGTATGTGTGTATGTGTGTGCTTGGGTGCATGTGTGTGAGTGTATGTGTGTAAGTGTGGGTGTCTGCGCGTGTGTGAGTGTGTGTATGTGTGTGTATGCTCGTGTGTGTATGTGTGCGTGTGTGTGTATGTCTAAATGTGTGTGTGAGTGTAGGTGTGTTTGCTAAAAATGTGTGTGTATGTGTAGGCATGTGTGTGTGTGTGTGTGTGTGTGTGTGTGTGTGTGTGTGTGTGTGTCAGTCTGTGCTCAGCATAACTCAAAACGAAAAGTCGGTTAAACCAAAGTTAGTATTTAAGTTTAATGTCTTTCAAGGATGCGCCACGAAGAATTTGAAAAGAAAATATCCCCCTTAACTACCCTTTACATGGAACATTTTTCGAAAATTTTGACTTTCTTGGAAATTGCTCTAACGATTTGATTAAAATGTCATATGTTTGAGATATTTTTTTGATAAATGAAATGTATATCTTGAATTTTCTGGGTGAAGCCCCTGTAGTCGTTTTTATTCTGGGCGGCTTTTGCATAACTGGTAAACCGTTAGAGATGGACCAAATCATACTATAGAGAATATAGATCTTGCTAAAATACACAATTTTTGCCTGAAAATTGACTGAATAAATTTTCTTGTAGTGTGAATCATTTCGGAGATATTCCTTGTTATGTGTGTGAGTTTCGGAAAAACTTAGAACTTTCGTGAAATGGATCATCGTTGTTCATTTTTTTATATCTTAAGTGTGCAAAGACAACAGAATCTCAAAGCTTTAAAACATTAGACTATGGCAGAAAGCCTACAGTATTCTATCATTCTCCTTGCACCTACAAGGAAATAAGCAATAAGATAATTTGTGAAAATGTTTATCTCAGCTAACACGAAGATGTTAGTGCAAATAACATTTTGTATTAATTGTTAGGGCAAGAGTAGAGAAAGTCCCGTGAGTGTAACACATCAGATTTTTAATATTTGTGTTTATGTAGAAATGAAGTCAAAAGAATTTTCTGTAAGATTGAAGGTTATTCCAGTAATTACTTTGACCAGAACTCTCGAATTTGTCAATAAAGAAACTAATAATAAGGCGAGATATTACTTAGTGTCTGAAATATGTCCATTACTTTGAAAATGCGTCCTTATGCAATTTTGCTTCTATTTTATGATGTAACACCAATAATAACCTGTATTGCTGATGGTTCAATGATTCAGCTACGTTCGTCGGGTGCTTACTGTTCCTGCATTGTGGTATCGTTATTCTTTGGTGCGATTTAAAAAATATTACTTGCTAGGATTAAACAAGCATAGTAATCTCGTAAGATACTATAAACAAGAAAATAAATGTATAAATAAGTGTCCTCTTAAACACCCCGGATATTTCACAAAGAAAACTGAGTAGAGTATCCTTGTGAAAAGTGATGCATTGGCTAACATAAAGTCCTTAATTTAAGGAAATTATAAATGAAGCTTATGCGGTTTTGTGCGTGTGTTTGCGCGTATGTATGTCTGTTTGTGTGTGTGTGTGTGTGTGTGTGTGTGTGGTTGTGCATTCATGTGTGTAGGTGTGCATGTGTATTTGTGTGCATGTGTGCGGGGTGTATGTGTGTGTGTGTGTGTTTACGTGTGAGTATGTGTGTGTGCCTGTAGGATTTTTTGGAGATATTTCCATGATTTTAGTTGAGTTTTGGGAACATAAACAAATGCGAAGTCAAGAGATGTGGATGGACCCAAAAAATTCCTTGTGAATGCTTTTTCAGTAGAATTGCATGTAGCTTTTGATCAGTACACAAAGCCTTCCTTACTCTAATATCCCTCCTTGCACATAAAAGGAAATAAGCAGGGAGATAATTTGTGAAAATGTTTATCTCAGCTAACACGAAGATGTTAGTGCAAATAACATTTTGTATTAATTGTTAGGGCAAGAGTAGAGAAAGTTGCGTGAGGGTAACAGACGAGACAATATTTTCAGCTTAAGTAACATGTTGTCAAAGCTTAAATTTGCTTGAAAGAAACGAGAAACAGCCTCTCTGATCGTCGAACATGATACTATACACAAAATGAATGTTGCAAGTATAAAATAACGTTATTTATAAAATAATACTGAAATTAAATGCGAGTATAAGCCAGTATTTCCATGAGGATTAACAGAATGCAAACAAACATGTCACAGTAAGAAACGTGTGTAGAGAGAACTCTATGAGCGTAAAAGATCGTGAGATAGTGCTTGCGTTGATTGTGCGGGACATCATTGAAGTCCATAAGGAATCCAAAATAAACAAAATAGATAAATAAAGAACAAAAAACTAGAAAACATGACACAGGAAAAGTGGACCGATAAAGCCTTGTGAATGTAAAAGCCTCATTACCCTTCCGCTTAATGGCTAGTGCAAAGTCAAAGATGTGTGCGGTCCGAAAATTTCAGTGAGAATAGGTTTTTCTTCGGAAGAATGCGTGTGTGGGGGGGGGGTAGATTTTGATCAGTAAAAGTTTCGTTATGTCGAACTGCAAGTTTGTTTTCTGCTAAGAGTTATGTTACAGGTTTCCTTTTGTCCCCACTGTGTGGGAACGCATTGAAGTGTTGGAGGGGTTGGACGGCCATTCAACACAATGGGAAGGCAGGGAAACCCTCGCAGTGGGGGATCACATGGGTGGTCCACGCGTCAATACAGAAGTATTCTTTCGCTATTGAAAAGGTTTCTTCCTGCAGGTGGTGATCTTTGGCTGCTTTGTTAAGAGAAAAACACTAAGCCTGTTCAGACAGGAAAATGGGGATGTCTATGCTCGCCCCCTTGCAAGATGAAGCCTTGTTCTTTTCAAAACTGTCAGAGGGAAACATTTCCAACTGTCACATAAATATATCAAGATCTGAAAGGGGCCATTCATTGTAGGGTTTCTTACCCTCACGTTCTTCTTTCGAAAACACATGCAGACACTAGAATAGGAGGGTCAGGGGAACGGGGGTCATTAATTATCCTTCCTTTGTCATCCTGATCGCGACAGATCATCCGACCTCTCTTTTCGGAATTCCCACGTGTCCAAAGAAATACCCATGTCACTTAAGGGGGAGGGAGAGGAGTGTGAGGGGTGGATTTGATTAATGGGGAATTTATGCTAAGTGGGGCAGAACATACAGATGACTTTTTGGAAATTCCCACATGTGGGGGTGGAGGGGCAGGGGGAGGGGGAGGGGGGAGGGGGGGTCTATTGTTATGCTAAGTGGGGCAGAACATACAGATGACTTTTTGGAAATTCCCACATGTGGGGGTGGAGGGGCAGGGGGAGGGGGATGGGGGAGGGGGGGTCTATTGTTATGCAAATTGGTCTAGAACATACAGTATATCACTACTGATCGCAATTTTATCACGTTAGTATGTTTTCACAAGAAATTAAAACTAGAATGCTATTATAAGAAAACGCTTCACCAAAAGAAATTATGGAATTTTACGAGTAAATTAAAACTGAAACTGCGTACTATGCTAATAAGACTGTGTTAACTGTATTGCCAAGCAGCTGTATGTGCTGGGATATTTGTTGTTTAACGAATTAAGTGAATTCCCTAAAAGATGCTGCTCAATTAGTTTGTAATTAAGGTTTATAACATTATTACGCTTTCACGGCGAGCGTTATTAATCAAGGCTTCACGGCTGATCAGCCGTGTCAGAGTTATGAGCATCGAGCTTTCGGTCATTCCAGGCTCCACGGCCTTCCTTCACCCTTAATTACTACGCTTATTATTATCATCGCTCTTCTTACCATTACCTTTATTAGAGTGTCTTGTGCATCTTGTGAGTACCACAAAGTACTGCTTCAGTGGTAGGTATATCACCAATAAATTTCTGCTAGAAGTATAACAAATATCCTCACAATTCTTTCTCTACTCTTGTACTAACTATTCTTACAAACTCTTATTCCTATATCTTCTTCGTGTTAGTTGAGATACATATTTGCAGGATTATCTTATTGCTTATTTCCTTGTACGTACAAGAGAAATATGGGAACACAGAAGACTTTGGGCGAAAGTCAAATCTTTTAAAGCTTTCAAATTCCGTTCTCTTTGTACAGTTAACATGTAAAAAATTGAATAACGATGCTCCATTTGGCAGAAGCATAAGTTCTTAAAAAACTCACACAAATAGCAAGGCATATCTCTGAAATGGTTCACTTTACAAAAAATTTATTCAGACATAAATTCTGTATTTTAGCAAAATCTATACTTTTCTATAGTAAGATTTGCTCTATCTCTTACGGTTTACCAGTTGTGCAAAAGTCATTCACAGTAAGTACGACTACACAAGCTATAGAAAGGCCGCCTCTATGTTACAGGTGTGGATGCGCGATACGTGACGTCACAACGTGAGGCCCACGCTCTAAGCAACTCATATAGAATAATCACGTGTTTTCCGCTGGAAGAAGGATCCATTCAATTATAATATCACATTTCCGTATTAAAAATTACTGTGTGTTAGTATGTATAGGCATATGTAATAGTAAAAGTAAAGATTTTTTTTTGTTCTATGAAATAAATGCTGTTTACCATTGAAACAATTAATTAAACAATAACTTGAAATTCCTGGAGATATTGCAATGACAATTTGTATAGATGCTAAACATTTGGTATGTTGCTTTGAATTTTCCTTAATGTGCTGTGGAAATAATTTATTTCATAAGTAGGCATACACAGTTATAATACAAAGGCCATAAGTAACATACTTTGATGCCGGGGGCGGCGCAAAGCAAAGGACTATGGGGCTTAGCTACTTCACACCACATACCAGGTCGAGCAGCTAACAAAGGCGCTCAAGGTCAGGCTGCCTCGCATGACTGTTTGTGTATATGTGACGAACAATCGAGCGGCAGAATCAAAAGGGTTTTCTCCAGAGCCTTCGAGAAAGATCTGGCTGCGTCATCGCCGGTGTGTTTGAAGAAGTTCGCGAAATATCAGTGTTACGTCATCCTCGTTGTATAAGGAGACGAGGAAACAGCAGCAGGAGACTTATAGTCACCGACATCTTAGTGTGTCACTGAGTGCGATGTGCGTGTGTGTGTGTGTGTGTGTGTGTGTGTGTGAGAGAGAGAGAGAGAGAGAGAGAGAGAGAGAGAGGGAGAGAGACCGTGTGACTGTATGGCACATCGCGTCGAAGTGAAGAAGGAATGTATCGTCGGAATTAGTATATGAGAGACAGAGAAAGTGAAGAAAGATACTGAAAGAACTGAGTCAAGATTACAGGAAGTTAACAGTTGTGGATTCTGATATCACGAGAGACTGCCTTAACGCCAGTAGAAGAAAATTGTGTATGTGTGCAAAAGTTTAGAAGACAATAAGGTGATAGAAAAGTAACTGGACTGGACTTGTTTCATTTTGTCAGAATACATTTCCTTCATGGCGTTTTCATTGGTAGTAATCTAACACTATATAAATCTGATGTGTTGAACTCACATGACTTTCTCTACTCTTGCACTAACAGTTCTTACAAACCCTTATTCCTATATCTACTTCGTGTTAGTTGAGGTAAACATTTGTACAAATTATCTTATTGTTTATTTCTTTGCAGGTGCAAGGGGAACATGGGAATAAAGTAGGCTTTGAACGATAGTAAAATATTTTAAAGCTTTGAGATTCCGTTCTTTGCACGACTAACATATAAAAAAGTGAACAACGGTGTTGTATTTGGCGAAAGTTCAAGTTTTTCAAAACTGACGCAAATAACAAGGAATATCTTCGAAACGGTTCACTCTACAAAAACATTTATATGGGCATAGATTGTGTATTTTAACGAGATATACATTTTTTGTACGTAAGATTAGGTCTATCCCTTACGGTCTAGAAGTTATTCAAAAGTCATTCAGAGTAAATAGGACTACATGGACTATAGCCAGAAAATTCAAGATGTGCATTTCTTTTGTCATAAAAATGTCTTAAAGATATGCCATTTTAATCAAAATCGTGTCATTTTCAAGAAAATCGAACAATTTTCAAAGAAAATGGCAGTTTAGAGTGGAGCTATTTTCTTTAAAATCTTCGTGTCACTTCCTTGAAAGCTATTAACTTAAATACCAACTTTCGTTTTTAACCGATTTGTCGCTTTTGATTTATGCTGTCCACAGACTGACAAGACACACAGACAGACAGACAGACAGACAGACAGACAGACAGACACCCACACGACCGTTTTCAAACAATGCTATTTCTTTTTTTATTCAGGGGAACTCTAAACATAGTTCTGGTGAAATCTCGACATCGAATTTTTGGGTTTAATACAATACTTCTTCTACTTACTAGTAGCGAAAGTAAAAAGTAATGATATCCATTTAAAGCTTTGGTATTGCCTCAAGAGCGCAAAACTAAATTTATCTAACATAACTTCGTCTATGTGATTCCTAATACGAAGTATTAGTGATTAAAAAGTTTGATGAGGATAACAACGTGCGATTTTATACTCAAACATTCATTATGGAACGATTGTTGCGCAGCCCATGTAGGAGAACCTGCAAGGAAACACATCACAACACTGATTATGGTTAAAGTGGAGTAGAAGGACTCTTTTGACGTGGGCTGTAATGCTTTGGCTATTCACTTTGCAGCAAAGCTCGTCAAGTGCTTTTGCTTAAAGCTTTGAATGGCACTCAAAGTATTCTGTTGGCTCGGCTTAATAAAGCAGACAATGGGGAAGTTAGTAAACTTGGCCTTTTTCTCTTTTGAGGTTTGAATTCCTTGCCCTAAGGCAAGTCCCGAGGCTAGATGTTCTATCTCAGTGGGGCACTAGGGATCGATAAGTACGGCACAGTGAAAGACTAACCTCTGCCTCTGCAATTTGTAATTCACATAATCGCTAGCACATTACGCGTGGAAATGAAAATTGCTTTGTAAACTCAATGTTACAAGCGGTCTTTGTACTGTTATATGTAGCCATTTCCTATTGATTCTGGGTAATGTTTGATTCAAAGTGATTTAAGAGTCCTCCCCATTGGCCATAATTCTCCAAGTTACTTGGAATGTTGCAATTCGGAGCTTTGTATCTAATTTTTGTTCATCGAACAGGTTCTTGACGTTTAGGTCTTCTTACAGCCACCTTATAGAGAACGTGAGCTATTGGAATACCCCAAAAACTAACTATGGCATTTTTCCCCATTATGGCGCGGTGTGGTTATATTTGGTGATAGTCCATCTGTTGAGTTGCATCAGTAACACCAACTGTTCCTAAAATATAACCACGGTAAAGCCAAGGCCATAGCTGGTGTTATTGCATCTGTTATGTTGCCACAGAGTCCAATATTTTTGAATCGGTTGCAAAGAAGCCAACAATAGATTTTAAAACAAGACGCCACATTTACCTGTGAACACCACTATACTGCTCGTGTGTTCGTGGTTTTTGTCTTGAATTGTTTTAGACCATTATATACAGGTATTGTTACTGTAGTTATTTTTGTATTTGCAACACAGTAGCGCATTAAATATATTACAATATTTAGCGTTCGGAATTGCTTTTATCCAAAAGTGTTATGCCAAAGGCGAGTAGGTATATCATTTATGTGGTAACGATGTTCAAGGATTATTATCGTTTAAAGGCATCTTACTTTAACCCTGTGAAATTTAAAGTTAGAATATTATAATATTTTTATTTTGATAAAAAATGGTTATTTTATTTCTTTAAAGCCTGTGTATATTCGCAGAGATTTGTTAGTAGTTTTCATTGTAGGTTGGCAGTACTACCTTTTGGTGTAATGTCCACTGCAGTTTAGTATAATGTTCACCATTCTGAATTCTTGGGAACTGTCGATAGGCTGTTTCTCCAATATCCCATTATAGTACTCTGTGATTATTTTTGGTGACATTCCGCCTCTTCGGTTAACACCAATGCTTGCAACTGGTGAATATCCCTCAGGTAAATATACGACCGTAATTGGTGACAACTGTAACTCATAAATTGGCGATACAGGTCTTAGGTATGTTTAAATAGTTGAGCAGATTCTGCTGCATCTCACGTGTGCATGTAAGAATATGATATTGTTTTAGTAACTGAAATAAGTGTTTTACACTTTCTCATTGTCCTTTTTACTGCACGATTCGTAATAGTAAATGCAGTAAGATATATTTAACTTGGAAAGTGTTACTTCAAACCGATATCTGGAAAGTAGCTTTCACGGACTAGTTTGATACTAGTAAATCCTATTGTAAGGTTGGCAGCACTTAAATTTAGCATAATCTCGGCCATGTTGAAGTTTTAAGAGCTGTCATTAAACCGTTTCCCCTATGCCTGTTGCTATTAAACGTATTGGACTAGAAATAAAAGTCGCAGGGGGTTGAAGAGACATTAAACGAAAAGTTAACAAAACAAATCCACACACTTTACATTAACATAAAAATAACAGCCAGTGCCATTTCTCAGGGCGAACTACAGAGACTAATGGACATCTTACTAAGCAAGCGTCAACAAGTTTTGAAGGACGAAGTGAGGGGGATTCTATCTCCTTGCTTGATGCACGTAACTTACTTTTCTTTTTGAGCGCTTATATTAAATTTATTACAAATAGGTGACGCCGTGGAAACGTTTCTGCAACAGACTAAGTCTTAGTGATTCACTTCAGTTATTGAATTTACCTACGCCAGTGACCAAAATGTGTGAATCCAGTAGAAAGAAACCATAGCTAAGACATGAGGTAATACAGCACTTGAAAATATATCTTCTTTCCTTTCATCTCTTAATTTGTGTTTCGCAAATCAAATCTATGTTACGATCGTACCTTCCATCTATATCGTACGTCTAGCTGTGAATATTTTGGTAAATACAACAAATTTAAAGAAGCATGTTATGTTCATATTGAAATAGAAATGTACGAGTTTTCCGTCGGAAGAAATGAAGCCGCGACATCTCAAAATGACCAACAAAAACAAAACTATTTACATGCGTTTAGACACAGAAAACTACTACTGTGAATATAATTCAGTGAAGAAGCTATCACCTTTACTGCTTTTTAAAGTGAACATTGAATATTGAAAATTGAGTATTGGTGCTTAAAATTAGTATCAGTATCGATTATCAAGTATCGAGAAATAATCACTTATTACAAGTATTTGTTTTTTTTTTTTTTTTTTTCTTTTTCTTTTCTTTAAGTTCAACGTTCTCTAAGCTGGTAGGACATACCGGAAAACTAATGAAATGGGTGAATTGAAGCTCATGTGAGCCCAGGGTCACTTAACTTTCTCTACTCTTGAACTGATTATTCTTACAAACCTTTATTCCTCTATCCTCTTCAGTTAGTCGAGATAAACATTTGTAGAATTTTTTATAGGCACCTAGGGGAATGTGGGAATACGGTAGCCTTTGAGCGATAGTCAAATCTTTTAAAGCTGTTCGCTGTAAATTCCATTTTCTTTGCACGATCAAGAGATAAAAGTTGAATAACGGCCTTCCATTTGAGAAACGTTTAAGTAATACAAAACTAACACAAACAACAAGGAATACCTTCGAAATGGTTCACTCCAGGAAAGCATGCATATGGACATAACATGTGTATTTTAAACAGATCTATGTTTTGTATAGTAAGATTTGGTCTATCTCTTACGATTTACCAGATTTGTAAAAGTCATCAAGGTCAAACAGGACTACATAGGCTATAGCCAAAGAACACAAAATATACATTTCAATTGTCACAAAAATATCTTAAACATACGGAATTTTAATCAAAATCATTGGAGCCATTTTTGGAAAAATCAAAATATCCGAAACGTTTTCCATGTAAAGAATAGTTTAGGATGGATTAATTTTCTTCAAAATCTTCGTGTAATATCCTTGAAAAATATTAAGCTCAAATACCAAGTTTGGTTTTAACCAACTTTTCGTTTTCGAGTTATGCTGTTCACACACACACACACACACACACACACACACACACACACACACACACACACACACACACACACACACACACGGACGTGGAATCGGGACTGAAAAATTTAATGTCGTAGCCGGGATTTGAACCACGGATCTTCCGCTTTTCGAGCGGCTGCTTTAACCACTAAGGTACCATGGCCAACTTGCCAGTACGACATTAGATTCCCCAGCCGATTCTACTTTCCCGGTTAGACCATAGGGAATCTCACATCAGAGATAAGGGCGACTTACAATTGTAAGTACTTCATGTGCTGGGTTTAAGTAACCTTTAGATGGTAATTATTATACATTTATGCCAACAATCTTACTGCTGGTGTTTTTAAACACACAAGAATTACCTCTTAAACATTGCCCACATACAGCTTGTGTGTTTAAAAATGCCAGAATTAAGCTTGTTGGCATAAATAAATAATAACACATATGGACTTTTCTATAAAAGTGCTTTTTTTAATATAAAATCAGGGGGACTCAAGGCATGTTTCCGTTGAAATCTCAACATCGAAATTTAGGGTCCAATATACAATACTTCCCCTGCTTATAGTAACAGAGAAAGTAAAAGCACGTCGAGTAGAATATTAACTCACTTAATAACATATAATAAATGAAACAACTATCTCATAAACAACTCGCAATATTTCGAAGTAATATCAAAAGCGTCCAATTATGATTGGATTTGCGTAATATCGGTACTGAAGACATAGGCCGTTGATGTCTGAGCAAACATTGGTCAAGATTTGTATGGAACATTTCAGAGAAGTGATGATCAAATTAGGTTGGTATTGTAGGCTGCAAGGAATAGATTCGAATTAAGGATTACGGGGATGTTGCGACATTTTAGAAATTGTTAGAAAAGTTAGGCAAGATGTACTCACAAAATAATAGAAGATCGAAAATACTGATTATGGTTTTCTTTCCTCAAACCTGAGGTAGAAACATCTACATATCTGCGGCCGTCGGTTCACCAGGTGAAGGTACCCAGATATAAGAATACTGAATTTTACATAGAAAACTACCGAGAGAGATGGCTCTGCTGTAACATGCGAGGCCGTGGGTTCGATTCCTGCGGGTAGGTTACTTTTATCCCCAAATTTCCTCTCTCCATTTCACTTCACTAATCATTTCATTCATCCTTTCATCCGTTTGTCAAATTCAATATAGAAAATCTCAGCAGGAATTCGGGAAGAAATGCTCTGAGTAACTCCGTCCCCTGACACGCAAGCCGGGCTCCGGCTCCAGTCCCCACTGAAGCCCTTGAGCCCAAAGAGGAGCCTTTGCAGGCAGCGCTCTGCGTGAACCGGCGGGGGAACAGTGTACTAGCTGGTCCCGGGGAGCTTCAATCTTGGAAAATGTAAGGACCACTACCCTCTGCTGTGCCTACTCTCCTATGGTCTGGCTGCTCTCTGTCTCCTCCCGCCTCACCTCTCCCTCCCGGGGGCGCCCCTTCGGGGCACTGGCACGAAAGATCTCTGAGGTCGAAGTGCCGAAGTGCCACATCTGTCCTACTCCTACTACATAGAAACCACGAAGTCAGAGACAATTAATGTGCCCATTTAAACTTCTTTGTATTTAAATCTTACATCTGTATTTTGTTTTGAAAAACATTGGCATCTCTGTTTATTGGAGTATATTGTATACAGGAACATCGAAATGAATCCTTTGTAATGTCGTGAAATAACAGTCTCAAGGATACCTAGATCAACATCTACGTTACCGAGACACACTCCTTTGAAAATAGGTATTTAGACCTTTAAATGTCACATCCTGCCATTAAAATCTAACCCAAATTGAATCTCCAAATATGCTTCGGTTTAAACAGTAACGCCAGGTTTACCATCGATCTTTCAAATGTGATTTTATGGTGGTGATATAACTTATACAAAAAACTACTTATATAAGTATTAGAGCTCCATTCATTTAAAAATAATTGTTACCCCTTTAAATTCTATGGTCGTGTTTGGGAGCTTGATTTGGGAAACAACTAATGTCACTCGTCACTCGTTGTAGGGTTTCACATTGAATTTATTCATTTATTTATTTATGCCATGAACTACGCTCCAATTCACCTCAAATACGTAACTCCAAGCGCGGTGGAAGGAAAGGAATAATTCTAATTAAAGAAAACTTATGTCTCCTCGACCAGTAATCGAAACCGGGATTCCTGTGAAAATAAGCAGAACTCTAACCAATTGACCACATAGCCTTAAGTATATCTAATATGCAAATACTACCAAGAATATTAAAACTGTGCAGATAAATGTTTAGTCTATTTTAATCATTGAAAATATTTTGCTCCACTGAGAAATTAGACCGGAACTATATGTAGGTTTTGAAGCCCCCACCCAAAATAATAATTTTTAGGAAAGGCCAAAGGCTATTTGTGAACAACATAACTCAAAAACAAAAAGTCTGAGAAATATCTAACTTTGATTTTTAAGTTCAGTACGTTGCAAAGAAAGATGCAAAACGAAGATTTTGAGAAAAATCTCAAACTCAATTGTTTATATGGAACATTTTCCGTTACTTTTTATTTTCTCAAGAACGGCTCTAATCATGATGACATTTTACTAAACATATGTAAATTCGTTTAGTCAACCAATTTGTTCAAATACATTTTTTGTGGAATTGTTTCCGAGCAATTAATTACTATTGGTCTGAATTTTCGAATACTTTAAAATTTTCTCAACTGGTAAGTTGCAAATTAATGCTCATGCAAACAGCATGGGATTTGAAATCGACGCGCTCTTTGAAAATCTGGGTATAGTTTGTTCTTCTGAATCGTACAACGGAATTTGTAAATGTAAATTGGATGTTTTTCTAGATTAATAATAGGTAGAATAATGATCTCGTGTAAGAATGCGTTGTAGAAGAGGAGTAGAGAAGGTATATGAATGTAACACGTCATATTTTATACAGTTTGTTGACCAGTTTATGGTTCCTGGCAGGAATGCAGTCAGTAAACAATAGGTACAGCGGTATCTGGAGTAGGAGTAGTGCTTGCAGTCGTGCTTACGATAGTAGTGTTTACCCTGAAATGTGTATTCACGCTAGATTAAAGCAAACAAGTCGTTCAAAATAGCGAAACTTAAGTGATATTTTCAGTGCAAGCAGCATATTTAGTTTATAAAATGTAAACAACGTGTTCGACTACTCCGTCTTTCTCCCACTGATCATAATCTACCCTTTCTATATATTTCAATAACCCTGCCAGTCAGTTTCCGTCACCATCGAGCGTGATATCGTGGAATTGCAGTAAGGATAAGTGACTTGTTACATTTCTGTAAGTATTCATTTCACTTTGGTCCAAGCTAGTCCTATGGGATTGAGATCGCACACCTATGGAAGCAAGCATACGACAGTGTGGTCCAATAAAACAAAAAATGTAACCACTTTAAGAACCTTTTTAAGTTTGTTTGTTTCAATCATACTATAAAGATCTGTTTTACACAAGAACTGTCACTCTGAACCCCTTTGTCCTGCAAACACAGAATATCACAGCAAATTTCACAGCACTCCTAAGCGGGGACTTATCTACCTCTACACTCTTTTTTGCGTTATTTCTGTGATAAAAGTAGTGACTCGTACGATTTTACAACTGAAATTAAGATAAATTAACAGTGAGTAAACATAGCGCGAATGACATTGTTAGTAAGTTGGCAACGTAGCCAGCAGAACGTTTGCGAACAACTTTACAAATCTCAGGTTACACTACCTACGTGGAATGTCTCTCTTCTGCCCTTCATTCCCCTGAGACTATGAGCTAGTGAATATACAGTACCTGTAGTTGGCTAGATCAATATTGTAATTGCTGAAAGTCTCAAAGCCTTGTCTCATTTCTTGATGCTTCATGAAGTCTGCTTGAGAATATATCTACCATTAACTAACTAGCATCATTTGATGCCATATGCGAGAAGGAGTTAAATATTTTTCATCATGCACGGCAATGAAAGAAATGAACTGCAGTTACTTTGAACCATGAAATGCAAAAATAAAGCATACGATTCCGAGCGAGCGAGGGAACGAGGGAGCGCGCCTGACAAATAGGACACTTGCCCTCATTTCTCTGCAGATGGCATTCCTCGCCGCTTATGAATACCACAAGAGCAGTCCACATCTTATGAGAGGGCGCTGCTCATATCTTATATTTTAATCTAAGGTTAGCAATAGAGACAGAGACACACAGGTAAATGGAAGTGGAGAAGCATTGTGGCCGGGAGAGGCCGTGGGCAATAACGCTGGAAGGTAAATATTTCCAACTCTCTCCTTCTCAAGAGAAGGGCACATCCGTCTTCCTCAGCATGGGATGGCTGGCTGACTGGCTGGCTGGCTGGCTATTCCTACCTTCCGTATTTATTATTATCCGCTCCACGTTCTGTATACAGTTTTTGTGCACTTCATTCTCCCTCCCCTCCCCCCTCACCCCTAGTTTCCATTTTACGAAAGCACAAATTCCATTTCATTTCTCTTTCTTAAGAAATTACATTTTGCTGAGGTAAGCCTTTATTCCTTCCAACCCGATTGCTTTCTTTCTATTTTCTTCCCTACTCAGTTTCGCATACTTTTCATTACTACATAGAGTTTAAAGGCGCATTACTGATGAAGTGTTGCGTGGACTTAACATTTGACATCACGTTTTGGGACCGTTAAAGAGTAACGCAAAGAAAGTATCATGTTCTAGAATTAAAGTTTAACCTCTGCAGAGATCTTTTAAAACTCTAAACCAATAAATATTCTGCTACACAAAATGCAGACATATAAAAATTAACAACAATAAAATGTTAGAGTTTGTGACAGGATGCATGTGTAATAATAATAATAATAATAATAATAATAATAATAATAATAATAATAATAATAATAATAATAATAATAATAATAATAATAATAATAATAATAATAATAATAATAATAATAATAATAATAATAATAATAATAATAATAATAATAATAATAATAATAATAATAATAATAATAATAACTACATATTTCAGTAACATTCGTCAAAACTTTATCTAAAGTCTTGCAGACAGTGTTGTGTTAAATATGAGGGAAACATCCATTAACACAAAGTTGCCAGAAAATATGAGCAAAGCCAAGTCTTTAAAATTTGATCCTAATAGCGACACGTGATCACTCAGCGCGAACACTTGTAAGATGTATCACGAGGCAACAATTACCGTATTGTTGGATATATGAGAATCGTGAAATTAGGATAGATCTCCACCAATATATCAAGAATGCCAATAGGAAATGGAAAATGCGGGGAGCTAACAAACGTGGCATACGCTTTGAAGCGGTCCCCATATACCCAGATACATGATTTTCCACCTACGAGTCGAAGCGGCTGACATTCGGTTCTCTACAATTATATGTCATTCGGCTCGGCATTTTAGAATTACAATGTAAAGTTCTTAAGTTCAAAGAAGCGAAAATTAGGGATGTCAGTAATCAGAAATACGCGATATATACGTGTGGTAGCTGAAGTGACTGTGTAAATATCGATTTTAATGTGGCAAGGAAAAGAAATGTTCGCAAGATAGTAAACAAAAAGTTCAATGTCTATTAATTAAGAATCTAACCGTTCTAATCACCCACGAGATAAAAGTCATAACCGAAAAACATTATTTTATAGGTAGTTGCGCTCAAGCTGCACGATCAATGAAAATCCTGCCACAAACTGCTTTAGAGTTCATATCATGTGTATATGTAAGCTTGAAAAATTAGGAAAGCTGTGTTCCTTGCCTTTATCGCGTTTATTTTTGCAAGCATAAGTCTATCGGTGGGTTTTACAGGTGAATACACAGTATATTACATATATATAATACCGATAGAGTTCTGTGCGACAGTAAATCTTTGATATATTTTAATTCTTATTAACATTCTCGAAAAACACTAGTTTTAGCACTCGCTTTTCTGTTTGCATATTTTACAGAGGGCGACGAAGGTAAAGTGTGAGAGGCAACAGAATATATTACGTAATCAGTGGAGTAACGCCAGTAAAACTACGCTTTCTACTATACAGTTGATGTATAAAGAACCTGTCGGTAAGAAAGAATCAACTGCGTCTAACATTTAATCATGGTTTTATTGTTTCATTTGTACAGGCCCCTTTAACTTCAATATGGTATCGGGGACTTTGACTTAAGAAACAACTCATAATTTGTAGGTACTTTAACATTGGATTTTATCCAATTCTAATTTAAAATATAATTTTGTATCAGCTCATTTCAGTCAGTCAGTACGCAATCTGTATATTTCTGGACAAAATGTTAAAAATGTTATTTACAACCCTCAGCAAGTGATAAATGAATCCATACTCCTTCTAGAACTATGATCTTGACTGAAGAGAAATCATTGTAATATTTGGATATTGATACATTGTAAATGCTATACAAACGCTATTCCTATTTAGCATAAATTAAACATTCGTTATATGGTACCATCGAACAATCATGCGTCATTTTTGGAATTAAATTTAAGATTTGTTACTTCTAGCCAGTTTTACCTTTTGAATTTGTTACTAAACTAGTTTCAAGAAAGATGGAGCACTAAATATAGTAATATTTATATTTGTAACGTTTAATTAGTTTAATTAATGATGTTCCTCTGAACGTTATCTATGTTCTTTTGGGAACATCTACACAAACAATCAATTTTTCTTCAATAAAAATGGTTCCCTTCACTGCATAGAGCAGTGGGAGTGAATTTGTGTAAAAATGACATTCATCAATTAAATGCTGCAACTAATTTATGAGTAACTGTAGATATCTACTTCTCTGCATTCAAGTACGGAGAAATTCAATGCTATGCTTTACCAAGTGAAAAACTATTTCAATCATCATATATAATTTTTCAATTACCTATCGCATTTATTATTTATTATTTATTAATTTATACATTTTTATACCTTTGTATCAACCACATAAGTTTTCCTGATTTGGCAGCGTTATACAAGATGGCAATCGGAGGTTACATATTATTCCGCGTGAGTCTTCTCATCCTGCGGATTGAGAACTTATGCAGTCCCGGCGTTTTAATTTAATAATCAAAATTTTCATATCACTTTACATATTTTTATTTTGATCCGTTTGCAAATGTGCCGCAGGATTGAAGGGGAATAATTAAATGTTGTTCGTTTTAAGTTTAGGTAAAACTAACTTGTAAAACTAACTTCATTATCTCTAAGTTTTCAATTTCAAATATAAAATACTATAGCCGAGATAATTTACACATACTACATGATTTACTCCTAAATTAACTTTGCATTATTGTATCCGATTTCTTATTGTCCCCAATTTAACTTTTTTTAAAGATTTTAACCCTTAACCGATGCTTTTTACATTTAAGGTGAATATAAGTTGTTGTTGTGTCTTCTAAACCCCCTAGAGCAATAGCCCTTCGCAGACCAAGAATTGCTACCCAGTTGCTGCGTCCTCCACCTCTGGCCACTACAGGCATCATTAGGCGGGTGCAGTACTGGAGGGTGGGACGTGGTCAGTGCCCCGAGCCCTCCCGGCCGGTTATGCGGCTTTCGTGACCTGGGATTGCTACTTATTTATCGGGTAGCCCCTCAATTGCACCCTCAGGGATGTAACGAGGCTGAGTGTAACCCGTGCCAGACCTCTCAACGGGGGAAAAATTCCCGACACCGGGGATCGAACTCAGGTCCTCCGTGCCAGAGGCAGGTACGCTACCACTACGCTACGGAGGCGGTGTGTATCTTCTAAACCGTGAATAAAAACCTGGTCATGTATAAAGCACCCTTATTTTTATATGGCTGTGCTTTTCAAAACGACTATTAAAAAGAGCAGTGAAAATTACATTCTTTAAAAATTCATATGGGTATTTGTACGCCTCATTATATTTTGTGCACATCTTTGGCTCAATTTTAGATAGGTTCGTTTTATACAGGTTATTTTATTATTGTTAGATGGTAAAGTATACCTTTCTTATTTTTATGGCGTATCTTTATAGCTGGAAGCTGATAAAATTTGGCTACATCCGCTTAGCCTCTAATGCTGGTTTGCAGAATAAGTTTTCCACGTGTTTGCCTTCATGCAATTTGTGAACGTCGAGCTATATGAGATAGGACGCCATCTTTTTCTTTCAAGGCTTGTGCGCCACTATATAGCGTGTGTGATGTCATTACTATTCATAAGCGTTGTAGCCGTTAGGGAAGCAAGCAATAACCTTGTCTTCAGGGGAAAATAATTACTTTGGCGAAAATATCATCATTAGACCGGAAAAGTTTGTCGTCTGCCCGAGTTCACACCTCTTCACCGCTACACAGACTCCCCCACCAACTACTAAGTAAAAGTATACCTACAGCGCTTCATGTTTGTAGAAAAAGTTTCAGAATTCAATTTTTGCCTAACCTTAATGAAGTTACCGCAACTGAAGAAGAGTTGGTGTATAGTGTGATGAGGTACAGGCAATAGTGTCCATCCCAAATTAATAAATATACATAAATATATTTGCTCAGAGACAGAAGCGGTTCCTTATAGAAATTACACAGCACTAGTTGATAAAAATCTGATGTGTTGCGCTCACATGACTTTCTCTACTCTTGTATTAACTATTTCTACAAACTCTTATTCTTCTATCTTCTTCATTTTAGTTGAGATACACATTTGCAAAAATACGACTACAGATTTTCTTATAGGTGCAAAGTGAATATGGGAATACAATAGGCTCTGAGCGATAGTCGAGTCTTTTAAAGTTTTAAAGTTTCGTTCTTTTTACACGGCAAAGAAATAAAAAGGTGCATAGCGACCTCATATTTGAGAAAAACATGAGTATTGCAAACCTTGTACAAATAACAAGAAATATCTCCGAAATGGTTCGCTACAAAAAAATGATCATTTGGACATAACTTGTGTACTTTAACATGTTTTGTATACTAAGATTTGGTCTATCTCTTACGCTTTAACAGTTATGAAAAGTCATCAAGACTAAACACGAGTACATGAAAATTCAAAATATACACCTAATTTTCCATAAAAACAGCTTAAACATTTGACATTTTAATCAAAATTGTTGGAGGCATATTTGAGATTAAAATTTTCCAGTAGTTTAGGATAGACCATTTTTCTTCAAAATAATTGTGTCACATCCTTGAAAGACACTAAACTTATGGAAACTGTTTTTAACTGACTGCGCTTTTGATTTATTTTTTTTTTTCACAAACACACACCCTTTTTCTAAAACTGCTTATTTTGATTCAGGGGACCTCAAAACACTCATTTCCGGTAAAATCTCGACATCGAAGTTTTGGGTCTAATACAACACTTCCTCTGCCTACTATACGTAGTAAGAAAGCAAAAAGAAAGCGACAAATATGAGATCATTTTAACCTCAATTCTTTAAAAGGAACCATTTTAGAGAATCTAAACATAATTCTCTCCAAATGCAGGAATGTATCAAAACATATCTTTGCATTTAAGGTAATATTTCTTAAAAGTATGCTTTAGAATGACTGTTAGGAATTAAGACACATGTAATTTCAATGAGTGACAATAAAGCGATATCATATTTTATTTAATTACTCTAGCACAATGAAATACAACTTTCTGGAGAAGTGACAAACGTGGTGGTTTTCCTTCGATTGGCCGGTACCATTTTCTGTTTAGCATCTTAAAGAAACAGGCTTCCGTAAGTGCTTTGGAGTTGATTAGTTTATACGTGGTAAAATATTCTGAGATTTAAGAAATAATATTACTGAACCTATGAGATAGAAGAAGCCAACTTGTATGGAACGCTGCCTGAAGATAAACTGCTTGCCAAGATATACCCTTGAAGGAGCCGATGGCAAAAAGGTTCTGGACATGAAACAATTTTCAGATTAAAGCACTGGCATGAGAAAATGGAGACGAAGAGTAAGTGGAAAAAGGTTACCTCTGAGCAAGCGGCTATGACTGAATTAAGGCCAGCTTAAATTTTGTTCACCACAGAGGGGCATACGAGTATATGCGAATAAAGTTAGAGTTGTAGTGGTTTAGTAGTCTCTTATTTAGTTTATTTATTTATCGTAGGCTGGCCCCGTAGCGCAGTTGGTAGAGCACCCGCCTGCTGTGCAAGGGATCCCGGGTTCGATTCCCGGCAGGGGATTGGACATTTTCTCCAGCTAGGATTATTCCTCAATCTTCCCTGGAACTATAATGACTGAGTGGTTAGACCGCTCGCCTACCACCTAGGCGGGATCCGCATGTGGTGTTCGTGGTGGATGAAGCGGCGTCTGGGTAAGTTTTCTCCGGCTTCTCCGGTTTCCCCCGCCATTCATTCCACCAATTGCTCCATTATCACCCTTCCAATCATCCATTTCGCCTGCATTTCACATCATCCTCTTCCTCACTATCATATCTGGTGCTTGGCTGACCACCCGCTTCCAGGTCTTCACTCTGTCTGGTCCAGAGGTCAGGTCCAGGCGTCTGACTCTAGGCACTGGCTTGTAAGTCCTAGGGGGTGTAAGTCCTGTATAAGGGGAGGGTAATTCAGGGAAAGAAGAAAAAAATATCGTCGCTTTAACAAATAGGTCATATCGCGATATCTTGGAGTTATATGTACATACACCAAAGTATTAACAAGTTAACAATAATGTAATAAGAAAACAGAAATAATTGGGGTTCATTATCTTGTACATTCAGTGAAATTATGGCTGATATATTGCATGAGTCTCTTGGCGGCTTCATCGGCTACCTAATTTCCCGCGATACCCTGGTGAGAGGGTATCCATATCCTGCTTATTTATTTCATTTAAGAGAATTTTGACTTCCTGGGGGGTTCCAAATCCCTCGGGCTATTATGTAGGCTTTGAAAAATACACAGAGTCAAAGTATATCGGAAATTTACCAGTTTCTTGACATGCCACATGGTTCAGGGCTTGCCTTGATTGGGCAGAGTTGACAACTGTATGTTCATTTGTTTCCTGTGGAATTAACGGCGGTAAGCAGCTTTTTACAGCCTTTATATTAGCTTCACCTGTATGTATACATGTATGTAACGGGATTTTTTAATGGAATTTTCACCTACTTAGAGTGTGCTAATTGAATTGAAAATTTGCACACATGTCAAGGGCCGATGACAATACAATAATATCATAACTTTGTCCTAATGTCCTGACTAGGAACTTCAATGGCTTGGCTAAATTTATCAATGTAACGAAATTTTCACCAACTTGTGTCGTCTGATTGACTCAAAAATTTGCACACATATCAAGGACAGAAGACAATGCAATGATATCATGACTTTTCCTAATGTCCTGACCGGCTTTATCAGCATAAAATTTGACTTGGCTAAATTTATCAATGTAACGCAATTTTCAACAATTTAGAGTCGACTGATTGACTTGAAAATTTGCACACATGTCAAGAATCGATAACAATATAGTAATATCACGACTTTTTCCTAATGTCATAGCCAAGATTACTAGGATAAAAAAGTGACAGCTAAATTTATGAATGTAACATACGTTTCACCAACTTAGATTCGTCTGATTGACTAGAAAATTTGTACACATGTCAAGGATCGATAAGAATACCATAATATCTCTCTAGTTCTCCTAATGTACTGACTACGATCTTCAGGATAAAAAATGACTAAGCTAAAATTTAGCAATACAAAGGAATCTTTCCACGCAATTCTCACCAACTTAGAGTCGTCTGATTGACTTCAAAATTTGCACACGTGTCGAGGACCAAATCGAACATAATAATATCATGACTTTGTCCTAAAATCCTGACAAGGATCATCAGAATGAAAAATTACTTACATCAATTTATCAATGCAACAATATTTCTACGTAATTTTCACCAACTTAGAGTTGTCTGATTGACTTAACAAATTTTCACACATTTTAAGGACCGATGAGAATGCAGTAATATCATGACTAGGGCCCGGATTCTTAGTTTTTTTAACTATTTTGTTCCTTGCTAGTTAACTGCAGTGATTTAATTTAATTATCTGTTTCATGAACATTGAAGCCAAATACTTGAATCTTATAAAACCTAAAAATGGCTAAATGAGACTTTAAAACCTAAAAGAGGCTAAATCTCCTATTTGTTTTAAAATGAAAAAAAAATATATATATATTTTAAAATGGGAAAAAGAAATGTTTATGAAATTATGAAGCGACTTTGAGTGTTACATCTTTGCTACGTCTTTGCTTATGAGGAGTATTGAAAACAATGCAAGACGCAAGTGACTTGTATTTAGCTGTGTACTCTGTATTGTTGCAAGCAAGCAATGTGGGGATTGTTGTCGAGGGGAAAGGGGTCATTAGAAGCCATAAGCTCAAACCAATCAGTTTAAAAACAGTATCCGTTGTGTTCAGTCGACTATCGTGTATTGTTAATGCATACAATTACTACATCGTTAGAAGTTAATTTTCCTTAGATTAAGCAGGTAATTTAAGGAGCCTGTGCCATGCCTAAAGTTAGCTCATCTCGAAGGTGGTTGATTCGTCAATGGCTAGGTAACGATCCGAACTTCAACACAGATTGCAAAGTAATATTTTGCCAAATATGCCAAAAGCGAAAGAAACCATACCCACAGACACAAAAGTTTGAACGAATATGAACACCTTGAATACTGCACAGATAAAGTCGCATTAAGCGGCTAGGTGCTATGCAGATGAACACACCGTACAGGAGAACCTGTACGACCTGTTCTCGAATGCTGGAAATCAGGTAAGGATTAAATACCTGTTATAATGCGCATAGAGTATAAACTATAATTTTATTTACGTATTTTCCAGGTGTCCTCTGGCCAAAAATCGCATTTTGAGCAGCACAAAGGATCTACAGGACATATAAGCAATATTGCTATAAAAAGAGGACAATTAATAATAAAATTAATAAAAAATAATAATATAAAAACTATTTCAGGAGGTAAAAGAACTAAAAAAAAATTTTTAAGATACAAAAATTACTAAAACGTTAATTTTAAGAACCTAAAAATCCGGGCCCTAATCATGACTTTGTCCCGATTTCCTGACCAGGATTGTCAGATTAAAGAATGGCTAAGATATATTTATAGAAAAAAGTACACTTATGACAACTTAAATAACACTAAGGTACATTTCTACATACACCATGAAAATTGTCTTAATTAAATAACTACGTCATATTGGATGACGTAGGTGCCCAGAGAGAGGAACTGAAAGGAACAGGAGACCCAGGAGGAATATCGCGGAGTGAAGTTTACACAAAGCCAAGACATCCACAACAGCTGGTAGTTTAGAAAGCCACACAGGTTACACTGCACGAAGGAATTAAATTGCTTCAAAATATTGGAACACGGAGATGTCCGGAGAGAGGACCTGAGAGTGACACGAGATTTCGGGGTAAGGACTACGGATCGAAATTTATCCAGGGCCAGGAAGTGCACAGCAGCTGATAATGCAGTTAAAGCAGTAATATTAAACTAATACTGTTCAGACAAAAAAGATTTCTAAATTTAAAAAAATATTTCGCGGAAGAAATTTCGAATTCAGAAATTTTAAAAACATTTCAAATTATAAATTTTCAAAAAAAAAATTGAATAGAAAAATTTAATAATAAATTAAAAATAAATTATAGTTTTAAAAAACTAAAAGAGACACGCTTTTACAACAAACCGAACTAAAAAGTAAAAAATAATTTGTAAGTAGGAGGAGTTTGTTCTATAGCGATATAAAGTCAGCTAGTTCATTATATGTCTGCCATCAAATGTTATAAATAGTTCATTGGTAGCTATTTATAAAAGTAAAGATATGACAAAAGTATCTAAAAAGCACCCCACGCTTTTTTAGAATAAAATTTATTAATTTGTTAATATAAATACGTTTTTATTTTAAACGTATTACAACATTCTGAAATATAATGGATTAGTTGACTTTATATCGCTATAGAACAAACCCTTCATACTTAAAAATTATTTTCCACTTTTTAGTTCGGTTTGTTACAAAAGCGTGTCTTATTTAGTTTTTTAAAACTATAATTTATTCTGAACTCTATGATATGGATGAAGTCCTTTGAGTGCATTCAGAAAAGCTTCTAGATCGTTAGTCTATTGGAGATCCCGTGTATCAACACCAGTGGTTCCTACTGTGTTTTCAAAGAAACTTTTGAGTTGAAGAAAATTGAGAGTAGAGCTATGAGACTCTTTTTCCATGACGGATTCAGCCGGTTTCAATAATTCTGCACACGAAGTTATTGTTTCTGCTTTCCTTGCCTTTTTAACAGTATGTTTTATCTGAGATTGAGACTGTTTTTCAGCATCATGATCCTCAGAAAAAACTATGGGTTCGAGCGGATCAGCTTGTGGTGGTATTTTATCAGCAGCTACTTCTATTGAAGTTTTACTACGGAGGGAGGCTCGAACAGATTAAAAACACCAGGCTCCTTTGCTGCTGTATGACATTCAGGCTGGGTTTCTGGCACCAAAGCATTTTTCCCCCGTTTGTATTCTTTTCATCACTGGGAGATAGTGGTGTAACTGTAAGTTCCTTTGTTTGACACCTATTAAGTTTCTTAGGTACTGGAATCAGCTGTGGAAACTGCTGAATCACTGTTAGTATCTTCGTGAGGTGTACCAAAATAATGCTTGTAGTATTTAGCAAGGTGCCCTTCCTGTTTGCATAAAAATCAGGTGGGTGTGTTGAAAGTGGCGTAAATCCAATAGTGTGTACTCTCGTATTTTATGTTAAATATAGGAGGTAACTTGGCAAAGCCATCTGGGTAGACATAAATTTATCTTCTAAAGCTTAAGATATAGGAAAACGTTGATTCCTGCCATCATATAGGTAATACTGGTCGCTGGTTTGACTCCACATTCATTTAATGCCGTAAGTATTGCATTATTATTAGCTGTTATTAGCGGTCTTAGTTGGCAAGATAGGTTGTTAACTTGTATTACTGTGTCTTGTTTTTTTTTTTTTTTTTTTTTTTAATATCGGCCAATTTGACACTTAAGAGGTAGACACATATTCTGGAATTGCAAATACGTGATATATAACGAATATTGCCTGCTTCGGTTAGTTTACTTATTGTCATTGCGTAGTCTTTAGCTGTAAGTCCATCGTGAGATTCAATTTTTAGCACTTGTTCTTTTTTCGGAGGAGTTAGCACAACAGATACATAACTAGGCTGGGTACTAGATGTCATGGTCTTCTTAAAGTTAGGTTAAGACTGCTCTGTCGGGAGCCTTGAATAACTGAAGCTTCGTTGATTGCGCGGCAGTTATTTTCCGCCTTGGTAATTGTTTTCAACTCACTAGGATATGGTAAGCCACAGATGCTATAGGTGACCGTGTTTAGTGATTCGATTGCATTTTAAATAACATTGAATAAAAGCAAGATACAAATTCCTACTAATACTCATACTTGTGCTGATGATTGATTCTATCGAGATAAATTATCCTGAAGGATTCTTGATCTTGAATTAGCTTTGAAAACAAGCAGCGTAACGCATCTTCTGGATACACACGGTGCCACTTTCAACTGCCTCCCTTAGTTTGTGTCGAGAACCATAAAAGTTGTGGCGATATTTCCAGATACACCAAAAGAATGTGTTAAATCACATTGATTACTGAATTATCACCAATCAATCTATACCTGACCAAATTATTTTCTGATGTTTTGGCTTCAGCAAATTCAAAAACAACACAATTCGAAAGTCCTTGAAATATTGTATCACTGAATTTATGGAGTTATTGATAAATAAGCAACACTGTAGCTCCACATTATTTTCTGCAAGATTTTCGTAAAATAGGCGCCAGAAACATGTGGTGAGAGAAGCGTGCTCCAACGAACATGTCAGAATACGTTCATTCCAAAACTTTCAATTACAGCCAATAAGAAGCTTCCTCAAACTAGCAGACCACCGTTGGGGGGTCACTGAGGGGTTATCTTCCCTATGGGAGGCGCCCTCCGACTCTTGCCATACCGGGACATAGTCCCCTACTGGCATATGGTGGTGTATTAAAGAAACTGATGGTGGGGTAAGGGTGGTAATGAATTTCTAGGTTGGCTTTTTTTTTTTTTTTTTTTTTTTTTTTTTTTTTTTTTTTTTTAATGGTTATGAAATAGATGATGAAATTGTTGTCTTGTTATTTTCTTATGGTCCAAGTACAAGTCTGGGTTTTTTGTAAGTTTCTCCTGGGTCCAGATCATATTCACCCAGGCCGCGGATGAGTTGGTTGAAGATTGTTTGGAGATTGGCATAGAAACTGTGGGAGAGATGTAATATGTAATCTGGAATGGTGGGGAAGGAAAGATCTTACAGTGTCCAGTAAGAGGGTAAAGAAATCTGGCCCCATATGAGAAAACCGAAGGCTATCAGTTTCGAGTATTTAACTACTGTGTTTGGGATTATCCAACAGTTTCTGCCACCTAGAGTACGTGCGGATCGTGATTATAAGAGTGTGATGCCAAAAGTTCGCGACCTTTAGACGCGATGCATAGTAACACGAATACGATGACAAGTGAGCGGGATAATTGTAGTGACCGAGTGAATGGTATACATATTGCCACCTTATTCCTCATAAGTGTGAAAGAGCAGTATGTAAAGTGCCGCACACAAGATAACTTTGAGACACCGCAGAAAATCACTGAAGACTAACACTATCCGAGGCCACAAATTTGTAGAAAGGAAGTGGTGTTAAAGAAATACCGGTGTATTATTTCAGTATACCTTTCCGCATGTTTCTTTTTTCCTCTTCCCGCCATTGCACTCCGAGACACCAGTAACATTTGAGCGAAGTGGGACGTCGACGAGAGACGGACTGACCCTGAGAGCGTGCTACCTGGCCCATAATCAACACCAAAGTCACCTTTGAGCCGGAAAGCCCCAGAAAAGGAGTAGTGATACTCATGAAGTGTAAGGTACAAGCTTCAGTCAGGAGTTCAACGACGTACAGCAGGAAATCTTCAGGGTGGCGGTACGACTAACCGCTGCAAAGTTAGGGGCTGTTTTGTCGGCAGAACCGCTGGAAGTCTATTGATATTTGTCTTTTCAGTCCAGCACTGATTGGATGAAAGGAGTCGAACCTCTACCACCTTCCCCATAACAACAGAGACACCTGTTTCTCTTTTAAACAAATACTTTTCTCTTTCTTTAAGCATGAGACAATTAAACCAAACGCAGTATAACATGCTACCAGGCAGGATACTTATACATGTTAATTTAAGATTCTCATCTGAAGAAAATTTCCCTATAAAGCTTCAAGGCGATCTCAAATATTAGATATAGCATGCCTCAAACAGGACTAGCTATATTGATTATGCTTTTAATGTCCGATTTTCGGCCTTAGGTTGATTCGTGTACTGAGACACCGAAAGTCATTGTCAGAGACGGACATCCAATGAAGAGTTAGAGAACTCTGTTAGATAAGAAGTAAATGGCATGCTGCGAGACTTGTCGAATTACTTCATAATTGCAATTATGCCTTCAAGCAGATCAATGTGCAACGAAGGTAGTTTAATGGTATAGGAATATTCCAAGAGTATTATCTGCAGCTTTATTATAGATTGGAACATTGCAGACCATTTGCAAAACAATTAGGCCGTTTGATATATTCTAGAAGTTACATCTTGCTTTATCCCTCCTTAAGTTTAAGAAGTTCACACGATTTAACATTCTGCGGAATTTTTTAGCAGTACAGTCATATACTTTGATCAGAATTGGTTAGCAGTATAAAGAGCCAAGAGAAATACAAGAAATTATACCATGGACATATGTTGTCAATAAAAAGAAAAAATAATGTCCATCTTTTATAGGCAATGTTTAACAGTCGTTCTTTTGGTTTCTTGTGTCTTAAACATTTTATTTTCCTTGCTTGTCAACACCTTCTAACATGAACATGATGTAATGCTTTGTTCTGCCAATTGTAAGCTAATTTAAAGATTAACAGTGCATGGCCAAAGTAAATTATTTAACACGGTAATAATGCTTGAGATCTATAGACAGATGGCTCTGAAGGGAAGTATTGGTTATTAATTCTGGGAGGAACCATTGATAGTTGAAGTAGGTATATCTCCATTTTATTTTCAGCAATTGCAAGTAGCATCATATAAAGCACTCAGTTGTAAAATTTCAATCGGATTGCAGCGCTTGTAAAAGACTAGCCATGTAATTTGCTTTTTCAAAGGAGGAACTTTATCAGGAAGAGGTTCCGTTAACTTGTATCAATTCACATTTGATAGAGGTTAATATAAATATATAGACACAATGAAAGATAAGGCGGGGAAAAGGGAGGCGTTACGCAGGAATCGAACCAAGTTTGGAACATCACGGTGCATTAGCAGTATTTACCCTTTAATTTACGATTACAGAAATATTCCTTTTCAAAACTGCGAGGTGAGCCGATGGTTGTTATGCCCTGTGAACAGTAAGGGAAGCATATGACGGATTTGATTCTCGTACCATCTATGTAGTAACGCCTGACAATTAGTTGCTCCTTCGTGCAGGTCCCACTGAGGTTGGGTATTCAGTTTGTGAAAGATAGTACATGTCTATAGGAAAGTGTTACTGAGATAAAGAATGATCATGAGGAGCGATTAGAGTCTTCCTTCAAAAAGTTATATTGGGTGTGGTTCTCTAGAGATCGTTCAGATATACCAGAATCCAAGATAATGTACACAACAGTGATTATTTGCTCTGAGATATATGAAGCCCATCAGCAATTCCCCGAAGAATGTTCCCAGTTGAATTCCGCGGCGCAGGAACAGAGACGGCGAGAGGGTTGACAATTTCATCTGCACACCGCCATTCGGCTCTTTCCTTTCGCACGATAGCTTGAGTGCACATGTTTCAGAAACTCATTACCCCTACTTGTTGATGGCCTATGCACTGAAGAAGTGAAAGCGCCAGACAGAAGAATACAAGGGCTCCTTTGAAATAATGGAGCGTGCGTTCTTTGCATTCCTTGAAATATCTAGGGAAATCTTCTTTGCATAGCTCATTCCTCTTCCTAGAAAGCGGAATGTACAGACTTCCATCCAGTTTATGTCTGCTAACGTATCTTCATTGTAGTGTAACCAACGGCTACTAGAACATGCCAATGATACCGGAGAATGGTTCTATTGAGACTTTACCAATTTTAACAAGTAGCTATTGATACATAAATTTAGAGATACTTTAAAAATATTAGTTATTTTAAAAAGGTTAATCAAGCATTTAATAATAATAATAATAATAATAATAATAATAATAATAATAATAATAATAATAATAATAATAATAATAATAATAATAATAATAATAATAATAATAATAATAATAATAATAATAATAATAATAATAATAATAATAATAATAATAATAATAATAATAATAATAATAATAATAATAATAATAATAATAATAATAATAATAATAATAATAATAATAATAATAATAATAATAATAATAATTAATAATAATAATATCTATTGTAATAATTTAAAATAAAGAGTAATAAATATAGGCAGAAAACGCTGTTCCCATTCCTCGCGGATGGGAATAGCAAAAGCAACGGACTTGAGAGCGTTACTTGGATTCTCTCAGTAGAACAACGAACATTGCTAGATAGTCTGTCAAAGGGTACACTCGTGCATTTTACTCTGATATCAAATGATTTAAAAATCAACCGACATAAAGCGAGCACCTCAAAGTTCATTTCTTCATTAAAAGCCATTATATTAAAAAATCTTCGAAACCACCCTCACAAAACCAGAGAGAGAGAGAGAGAGAGAGAGAGAGAGAGAGAGAGAGAGAGAGTGTGTGAGAGAGAGAGAGGGAGGGAGAGGGAGCGAGAATTCTCAACGCTTCGATCAATGGCAAAAGAGCAGATTCAAAGAAGCTTCTAGAGATTGTTAAGCGGCGGAAAGCTTTTCACCAAAGCGGCCCGGGTTGCATCCCAGGCAACCGCATGTGGGATTTGTGATGGACGAAGCGGCGCTGGGACAGGTTTCCTCCGGGTTTTCTGGTTTTCGCCGCCATCTCATTCCACCGGTACTCCATCTTCATTCCATGTATCATCAGTGTCGTCACCTGCGGTACCGTATGTAGTAAAAGCAGTCGTTAAACACCACACACACACACACACACACACACACACACACACACACACACACACACACCCACACACTCACACACACACATGAAGCGCCGGAAAGCATTGTCGATTCAAATAACCGACAACAATGTGTGGTTTTATATCGACGAGAAGTAATGTTTCTTCAAACTGGTGTAACAGTGTGAAGCAGAAAAGGTTTTTGCTTCACTATACAATAAAACTAATTAAATTCAGGCAACTGCTAAGAGCACATAAGCCAGCTGCTACTTTAAGACAACCCTTTAAACACTGCACATGTGTTTTGATTTTGTTTCTTAGTTACATACCGTAAAGTTCCAGGGCTTTTCTATCTGTACAAGAAGTTTGTCCTTAAAAAGAGTAAAACAAGACAATTTTCCTCCTGACGTTTGAAAGTTGTCCATTCAGCTCTTCTATTTAAGACTATATAGTCCAAAGAAAGTAACTTATTATCGCTGAGTTTGATGCACAGTTCTCACACTTAACTTGAAAAAGGACGATTCTCAAGAAATTCCTTTGCAGCGTACTAGTTTAAGAAGAACGTCAAAGAGATGAATTTGATTTGAATCTGGGTCACCAACCAATATCCAGCCCCCTTGAAGAACATCTAGGAGAAAAGTGTCCTGTGGAATCAGTTTCTATCCTTTCCTCCCCTTTGGACGTTTATTTATCCAGAGGAGGATATAAGGGTCAAGGATGTTACGTGTGTGTACGAGTATTGGGTATCTGAACAGCCCATGAGCTTTAGCGCTTAAAATGACGTTAGCAAGTTTTCATATAACCACATTCAACCTCCAGCAAATCAAGAGACTGAGGTTTTGTAATAATACAAAACTGGAGTTCTTTCAAATTCTGTACAAGCAGAAAATAATTTTTTCGATGTCGAGATTTCACCGGAAGTATATGTTTTGAGGCCCCTTGAATAAAAAGAGCATTTTAGAAAAAAGTTCATGTGTGTGTCCGAGTGTCTGTGCCTGTATGTGTCAGTGAACAGTATAACTCAAAACGTAAAGTCGGTTAAAAACCAAAATTGGTATTTAAGTTTAATATCTTTCAAGCACGCGACACGAAGATTTCGACGAAAATTTCTCCATCCTAAACTATCCTTTATATAGACGATTTATCCATTTTTTTCAAAAATTGCTTAAGATATTTTTATTAAAAATGAAATGCATATTTTGAATTTTCTGGCTATAGCCCATGCAGTCCTGTTTACTCTTGATCAGTTTTATGTAACTGTAAAACATAATATATACACCAAATCTTACTATATAAAAATGTAAATCTCGTTAAAACACAAAAGTTTAGTACGGATGCATTTTTTTCGTGGAGTGAACCATTTCGCAGATATTCCTGTTTTTTTTGTGTGAGTTTTGCATCACTTTAACTTTTCTAAAAGGAAGCTCATTATTCACTTTTTTATCTGTTGGCCGTGCAAAGAGAACGGAATTTCAAAGCCTTCATACTGCGACCAGCCTTAAGACATTTGACTATCACTCAAAGCCTACCGTATTCCCATATTTCCTTTACACGTACAAGAAAATAAACAATAAAGTAATTTCTGCAAGTGTTTATATGGACTAACGTGAAGAATATAGAGGTATAAGAGTTTATAAGAATAGTGCCTACAAGAGAAGAGAGAGTCATGTCAGTTCAACACAGATTTTTTATTTTGGTATTGCATATTCCTAACACTACAACCATATTTCTTCGGCTTGATGAAAAGGATTGGTTACACTCATATGGTCAAATGCATTCAGACTGAACTTAAGTTTTCTTATGTATCTATAACAGAGCTTGATGCACTCACATGTTATTCTCATATGTTGGTTTGAAGACAATGTCATTATCACTATATCAACTATTATTAATATTGCATATTATGTTTACTGCAGGATATTTTTATTACGTTTCCTTATTGCACAGAAGCCTCCCAGTTTTGGAAAATTGCTCTTATATACATTTACAGAAGGTCGCCAAGGATTTTCAGCTGCCTTCTACGAGGTGGTCAAATTACTCCAGCCTTCCCCGTGAGCCAGCTTGAATCGATGAGCACTTTAAATGCAAGTTTCTATCGGTTAGCTAATTATGCGGATGTGGGTGAAGGGCTTGGATACAATGGTAGAGAGGTGGGGGGGGGGGGGGAGGAGAAACAGAATAGTTAATGTCATAGACGTACTGGAACTGCAACTAGAGAAGTGCCAAGTGCCTCCAACACAGATGGAGTTGCTTAGAGTTTACTTTTTAATACATTTTACCTTTTCTCCCACGAAAGTATAAAGTATTGCATACCATCTAAAAGTTCGACACCGAGATTTCACTACAGAGAAATGTTTTGAAACGCAAAACGGCATTTGAGGGGGGAAAAATGTGTGCGTCTATGTACACAAAACGAACTCAGTAATACGCTCTGTTTGGGACCATCTCTGAGTTTCTAATTGCCTTACGGAGCTTCAAATGGGTGAGGCATAACTGCTGACCAATGAACTGCTGACAGTTTTGCAATACGGAGCTAAAGGCCGTGCACTGTAATGAGAACAAGGAAATATGGGGAGAGGTGTAGATACACCTGGCCTCGAAGATGTTTTAATTTTCTTTAGATTTATCTCCAAATTCTTAATGCCTATTCTGGAAAAAGCTTTCAAAAGTTCTTTGAAATAAGCAGCATTTATAGGGTTAAAGGATATGTGTTGTAATAAAAGATATAGCATTATCATTAGAATTACATAAATGTGTAAGGCTTTAGAGCAGGGGAAGACAACTTTGGGCCGTGTGACGTATTTAAACGAATAGCAAGCTTGTACGTTCGTGTGACGTCAGGCGAGAGCGGTGTGTTGCCCAGGTCAGCGGCGCTACTTGCACGAAACTGAATGAATATGAAAAATGTTATTTGTTTAGGGAGAACCTTCTACAGCCTAGTCTGAGGGTTTTTATTGTATGAAGGATCTTAAGCGTTATTGCGAATTTTGTTTTTATTTTGTGTTTTTGTTGACGTTGTGTAGTGGTTTTGTGTTTGTGTTCAGTTCCCCGTGTTTCACACCAGTTTGAGACCAGGCTTCAAGATGTACAAACATTGTCAACTACGTTTCAGATCTTTGCGACCCCGTATTCACTGGATGTTAACAATGTTTCTAGCAGGTAGCAAATTGACTTGATAAATTCACAGTGCGACGATTTGCTGAAGGACAGGAAGACTTGGCTGATTTTATAAGAATGTTCCTCAAACCACATTTCTGAGGTTGATGCCCTTGTTGCACGGATATTATGTATGTTTGGTTGTACCTATGTGTGCCAACAATTCTTTTCTGTTATGAACCTTTCTAAGTAAAAACCCCGAAGCATATTGTCAGATCATAATCTAACATGCAGTCTTTGGTTACAAATGTACCTACGTTACGCCCTAACATTGACAAACTAGTTAAAGAAAAGCGAAACGGCAAATGTCGGCATAACCCGAAATATAATTATTTATAATCTGTGACTATTCCGTAATTGAAACAGCATTAAAATTACGATATCCCACATGCCATTTCCTCTTCCCCGCTGTGACGTCACACGTTCAACTGGCCTTCGTAGGCAGCTGAGTGAGCTGACGTCACAGCAGCGATACCTGTCTTCCCCTGCTTTAGAGTAAATATAATGCAATAACCATTAAAAAGTTTAATCCTTCTACATAGTCCCAAATGACCTCGTTGACTGGCCCTTAAACCCCACACACTCACTCACTAATCCTTCCACAAGTTCTCCCTATAATTGGAATTTATGCTCATATTGAAGTAGCTCTAAACATGTTTGTCTCTACGTTATATTATAATACAGTTTCACTTTCGAGTAAAAGGTTTTCTTCTAATACCTATGCAATAAACTGTCTTTCTTGGGTGGCATTAAAATTTGATTACATTTCTGTGAATTTGCACAGTTTCTGAAATTTGTCAAACGGTGTTACTAGCCAAAGTTGTAATTCAATGAATTACGATTTACTTTGTCATTAGAAATAATAAATACTTGCTTTTCATGCTGACGTTTCATTGGTTATAACTATGTCCAGCGTGTAGCGTGAATATTGCTATCATTCGAGAGGGATAAAGAGAGGAAAAGAAGAGGAAACTACGAAGGCCTTCGTTAAATAATCATGACACCCTTGCATTTTACTAAATGCAATTTTTGTACGTCCGTGTGTTCCTCTCCCTGTGAACACTGTCACTCTAAGACGAAAGTGCGTGAAATACCAAAATTGATATTTAAGTTCTTGTAAGTCCAGATAAAGAAGACGATATTGAAGTTTAGCATTTTCCTAGGATGCGACAAGAATACTATCAAAATATACTTCCATCCCAAACTACCCTTTACATGAAAAAATGTCGGAACATTTTTGATTTTCTGAAAAATGACTGCATATATGCACACACACAGACACACACACATACACACATACATTTTTTAGAATGGCCTTTCTTCTGTATTCTGCATAATTGGTAAATCCTAAGAGTTAGATAAAATCTAATTACAAAGAATGTAGATCTCCTTATAGCACAGCATTTGTGTTACATAGTACATTTTTGGGGGATATTTCTCGTTATTGGTTTGAATGTTTCAATACTAATACTTTTCTCAAATGTGAAGTCGTTATTCATCTTTTTTTTCCTCCTGAGAATGGAAAGACAATGAATTTCAGAGCCATCACATACGGATCATCTCTTAAAATAGTTAACCATCGCTTAGGTCTACTCTATTCTCCTTCGTATTTCCATTGAACCTATAAGGAAGTATGTAATAGAACCATTTAGGAAAATCTTTATTTCGATTAACATTTAGCAATCGTAGAAACGTTTGTTCAAGAGTGAGCGTAGAAAGTCATGTGAGTGCAACACATCAGATATAATCAGAAATTATATTCGAAAGCGGCTTTCATCTTTCTTCTGTTCTGATAGATGGCGTGTTCTTAAACTAGTGTTGTTTTGATATACAGTAAAATTAAAATGGAATAAATCAACAAACGATTATAAAGCATTAAATATTTGAGAAATGTTTTGTTTTCTGAATCTGGATACATTTTCAGAAGATAAGATGCACATAGCAGCCAATATAATAATGAGACGTTTCCTGAGGAACCTTGTACGTTATAAACTTATTTTCAAGTATTAAAGCGCTCTCACTTGCCGGTAATGGGAGCTACATATTCTGGCAAGTTATTAGGGGCTGGCGTAATTTAGATGATGCTATGAGGTAGTAAGGGGCGTGGAAGGGAGCGTGGGAAGCCAACAGAAACTCCCGTGTTATAAACGGCGATCACTTGCAGTGATACAGGTCCACAATACAACCAATCAGAGTCAATGTTCATAACTTACACTGTGTAAGCATCGCCTGTGTGTGTTACTGCCTCGTGCGATTTCATCGCTCTATGACTGATGTAAAGAATTGCATACATAGCACTGCTAAAATATGAATTTGCCTGCTTTAAAAACAGACAATTACACTTGCATTTTTGCTTGTAATGCTCGGCTACAATCACTTTATGGACAAAATTTGCCAGTTGAAATAAAGCGACATGTTATTATTTTAAGAACTATGAAACTGGTATTTTTAACGAACTACAAGATTCCTTCCTTGCTTATTTCAAATAGTGCGACAAGCAGTGCAAATTAAATGGTGATAATTAGAGCTAGAACAAATATCCCTTTGCTTGCAATGTGTGCGCGCAGTATGTGTGGATAGTGCGGAAATCTGAAACTGTATACATCGCAGTCAAGGGTGTAATAGCATATATAGTCTGATATGTTGCACTCACATGACTTTCTCTACTCTTGTAGTAACTATTCTTACAAACTCGGATCCTCTATTTGCATGTTAATCGAGAATAAGCACTTGTAGAAATGATCTTTATTGGTAATCATTTTCTTGTCGGTGCAAGGGGAGCACGAGAATTTATTAGGTTTTGGGCCACAGTAAAATCTTTTAAAACTGGTGACTAAATGAAGGGTTTCAAATTCCGCTCTCTTTACACGGTCGAAACATAAAACGTGAATAACGATCCTCCAATCGAGAAAACTATAAATATTGCCAAACTCAAGAAATAACCAGGAATACCTCAAAAATGGTTCACTCCACACAAACATACATTTGGGACATAAGTTGTGTGTTTTAACATCTACATCTTTGCTACTGCAAGATATGGTCTACCTATTATGAATTACCACTTATACAAATCATCAAGAGTGAATAGGCTACATGGGCTTTGGTGAACAAATTCAAAATATACATTTCATTTGCCATAAAATATCTTACACATATGACATTTTAAACAAAATCATCAGAGCCATTTCTGGGAGAAAAAAAATTAAAAATTGTCAATGTAAGGGGTAGTTTAGGGTGGAGGAATGTTCTTTAAAATCTTTTCGTGTCGCATCCTTGAAAGATATTACACTTAAATACCAACGTTGATTTTTAACCGAATTTTCGTTTTTGAGTTATTCTATTCACAGGGACACACACACACACACACGCGCACACACACACACACACACACACACACACACACACACACACACAGAGAGAGAGAGAGAGAGAGAGAGAGAGAGAGAGAGGCCTTTTTCTAAAAATGTTTTTTTTTTTTTTTTTTTTTTTTTATTTATATTTCCGGTGAAATCTCGACATCGAATGTTTGGGTCGAATGCCCTACTTACTATAGGTACGCAGTAGAGAAGGTCAAGTAGACATTGGAGATTCGTGCATGTGTATTGCCAAAATGTATAAATATTTGCGTGTTGTATTATCCTTTTATTCGTGTGTGTTTCTCAAATGGTTTAGCATATTCCCTAGTGAAGTTTGGAAACTCAGGATGGTGTAGTTTGTAAAATGGTAAATTGGTATGTGTCATTATCTAACATAGATGTTAAAGAACTCCGATTGTAGTGGCAGTCTACTGTCTTCTTACTACCTGACGATGCAACAAGTGATCTATAGTTTTTGTATTGCAAGTTGTTTTAACAATGTTCGCTTTTCTTTACAATTTCGTACTTCTACATTGTATGTTTTCTACACTAATGATGAAATTATTTGTGTGAAATTCTTTCACTAACGTTTTCAATGTGGCAGCATGAGGTGAACTTTGTATAGCACAGAACAGAACGTAAACACAGAGCGCACAGCGACCAACTCTACACTGCCAGTTCTATAGTCTTGTATTTGTATTTATTTAGTTCTTATCTGATACATGTTGAGCTATGCTTGAAGAGTTACTATTAAGTGTACCTACAACCCTGGGCCCGTGTGTTCAGTGCGACTCACATGCAGTAGGTAGAATGCTAGCTACGTTGATTTCTCACTCAGTGGATATTTGTCCCACCTCTAGTGCTCATTGGAGGTCAAAGTACTTTCTTTGCGCAACTTTCCCTCCACCAATCAGCCTCCTAAGAGCGTTCCGTTACAGCAGGAGTTGGTAAATTAGTCATCACGATTGCACGAATTGTTACATCAGTGAACGCAACCCTGCATGCATATGATGCACGGTTCAAAGGAGGGCGTTTGAAAGTCACAGTGGCGGTGTAAAGGTTCACGTTTGAGTTTATACATGCTCAATACATATACACATACTGAGAGGCCTTTAACATTTATTTTTTATTACTTCATCGCGTGCGTTACGGTTTCGCATACATACATCTAACATTAATTTGTATGTATTGACACACAACAGAGCACGTAGGCTTTCATCTGTCAATCGCGATCGGCTTTCAGATTTTACAATCTCCAGTTTAGAACAAAATTGCTCACACATAGCACTAATATGCGCAGCATATGAACGGAGAGACGGAAATGCTGTCATATCAAGTTCTCTACACAAAACTAAACCGGCCTTGTTTTGTAATTGTGATTCCAAAATTGTTTGTAAATTCGTAATCTCAATTTATAACTTACCCATTTTTTAAAGTTAGAGTAAGTACGTTGTAATCCAGTTCTTTATTTAACTATGAAGTTTCATGGAATATTTAAGCTTTATTGTTGCATACGGACACATATTGGTTTTATAATATTGTTTTATAACATTTTAAGATTTCGTCCTTGTAATTTGGTTAGTAGTCTTTGTGACAACGTTTGTAATGTCGTTGAATGTTTGACATGTGAACACCAATCAAAATTTTCAAACACAACAGACACATTTCCACACGTAGCGCTGCAAAAATATTGTTCTTCCCATTCCGCTTGGAATAGAAAGGTTCCTTTGCATTTTTGTAGTTTCGAAAGAGCCATGCGACGTCCACCACAGCTTGTTTTCGTTTGAACGCGTGTTGAGTAAAGGAGGGAAGGTCGAAACAGGATATTATTGCCCCTGAAGGTGATATGACGTCATATCATAACCGGTATAGAATTGCCGACTCCTCCGTTACAGTAATATCTGACTCTTTCTCCCTTCCCATACGTTTACAACAGACTCGTTCTAGTTTGAGGCGGATTATAGCATCTTTTGGTACTTTGGAAGACGGCACAGTTATATATATCAAACCAAACGACAAATAATTTGCTAGGTAAACAGCAAGGCAGTCGACGTTTCAGAGGAAAAGAAATCCCGGAGTATTTTACGAAAGGGTATTCCCAAGGGAGCGGACGCTCGATGCTGTTTAGGGCTCTCTTCTGTTCTACTGCATATATGTTGCATTCTAGCAAAAAGCAAACATTCTCGCTTTCTCATATTGTACCAGAGATATAGGTATCTGTAACTCTCAGGTTTCTTTTCAGATAAAATACGTTATTTCACGCAAAACGCGTTATCTCTGAGAATAAACAACCTCGCATTCTATAAGCAAGGTGTTCATATCACTTGTTTACTCCGTTTGGACCTCCCACAAGACGGCATTAGGTAAACTATTAATGAATAATAGGTACTCAAAGAACAAAGAAATACATGACGCTCAGTCAGAGTTTCTCTATCATTATTCAACATATTGTTATTATAAATCCATATTCCCATATCTATTCCATGTTGAGATAGACATTTGTAGAAATTATCACCTATACATTCTCCTTAGGTACAAGGTGAACAAGGGAATACAGTAGGCTTAAGCAATATTCAAATTGTACCAGCTATGCGATGGCTTTGAAATTCCGTTGTCTTTGTATGACCGCGAGATAAGGGAAAAGTAAACAGCAGTTTTCCATTTGAGAAAAGAAGTATATGAAGATTCAAACCACGATACTGAAATTGTTGATTTATAAGACTGATACTTTCATAAAGTAATGATAGGGGATAAACAATTGCATTAAAGGCTTTCATATTGTCACCGCGCACGCCGCATCTAATTGCCGACAACAGCAGTGTCACCCATCGCATTATTGTCGGCACTACCGCAAAGGAGCCGAAGGAAAGAGACAGAGAATGGCCGCATTGTTGGGGCGCTTGCCGAAAGAGAGAAAAGGATAGAGGCTTCTGGAATCTTCTACTTTGTATCTCACCGCGATAACTGAACGTTCCTGAAGCTTCCAGGGTAGTGCCTGGGAGATATAAATAGCGGTAAAGTGCGACAGAAGGGAGTAGACGTATGTGAAGCGTTGAGTAGTCGTGCCGAAGAGGAGTCAGACGTATGTGAAGCGTTGAGTAGTCGTGCCGACGGAGAGGACAGACGTATGTGAAGGTTGAGGAGTCGTGCCGACAGAGAGGACAGACGTATGTGAAGGTTGAGGAGTCGTGCCGACGGAGAGGACAGACGTATGTGAAGCGTTGAGTAGTCGTGCCGACGGAGAGGACAGACGTATGTGAAGGTTGAGGAGTCGTGCCGACGGAGAGGACAGACGTATGTGAAGGTTGAGTAGTCGTGCCGACGGAGAGGACAGACGTATGTGAAGGTTGAGGAGTCGTGCCGACAGAGAAGAGTTAGTTCTTTGTGTTACGAGTTCGGAGCCGTGCTGTTGGAGAATCGAAAAAGACTTTCTTGCTGTTGCAACGAGTGTATAAAGTTACTGTTTACGGAAATAAAAGTGTTTCTTTATCTCGACTACATCTGTCTACTTTACTTTTTACACCCAACCAAAGTCACAATATGTTGAGATGAATGCATAGCTAAGAAGCAGGCGCTGCAGTTTTTGAGGGGATAAGACACTTTAGTCAGTGAATTTAAGGGTCAAGGAAAAGCAATCAGTCATAACTCTGAGTAGCCAAAGTAACTAATACTACGGTGAACTCGTTAAAAAGAGATCCATTAGTTCAAGGTTCAGACAATGGGAACTACGTACGTTCAGAAATCAGAGAATGACATGAAAAACGCGCGTATGCTATCTCTAAAAACAGGAGAGGAATACAAATATTAATACAGTGGAACTTGGATAATTCGAAGCTGAAGAGATACGAAAAAAATCGAAATATCGTCTAAAATTGACAGCTTAGTAATACATACATATATGTATGTAGTAAAGAAGCTGTATATTTGAACAAAGCTCTTTTTATTTTTATGTTAAGGATAATGTAATGAAGTACAAATAATATACTCTGATCACACCTTTTCACTCGCACTGCTTAATATTTTCTCCTTATTCTTCAGGTAAGTTGACAAAGTGTTCGGTTATATCCCGTATTCTTTCGCGACTTCCAGCTTTTTCTTCAAACTCTTATCAACTTCTCGAACGACGGTGACTTAAAGTCTTGTATTGCACACGCGGTTTACTAAGAGACATTGATTTGCAACAGTAGCAAGCTCAAGTGACAATGTGTTTCAAACAAGGGGATGTGGGAGTAGGTGTAGAAGCTCGTGGACGACCTATATACCTGCTATAAACTGATTCCTCGCTAATTACCTTGCTAACTACCCAAGGACAACACTCAAACACCCTAAATTTGATAATATTTTTCCATTGCTACGTAAAGAAATTATTCTGGATATTATTATTGATACTCTTATTATCGATTATTACTCTGTGACTTGCTAAATCACAGTACAACTCCAATAATTCGAACGTTTGGTCGTGTGCAAGTGTCACTGAGCGCAAATGTCCCGAACTGGCAATTTGTAATTCGACCTGCTTGATACGTCACTAACAGGCTCATTGTCTGTGCCTCGTCTAGTGATAAGGTTCTCAGGTCTAGTTGAAGGCTAAAATAAACCACTGGCTTATATAAGAGTTATCCTCTTTACTCACCATTTCAAATGCTTGGTAAACAGTTATGCAGTAGCAGAAAGTTAATAAATAACATAAAAGTATACTGAGCACAGTTCTATTATAGTATATATCATAAAACGTAACTTTTATATTGATTCCACACTCCCATTCATATCATATTGCCTCTCTCCTCTCCTTCTCTCTTTTCCTTTCCCAATGTGTCGAACATAGTGTCTTCCTCCCTCTACCTGCATGTTTCCCCGCCGTATATTCTCTCCCTTTCATGCGATATTAAAAAAAAAAAAAAAAAAAAGGTGTGTTTTCTGCCAATAAAAATCAGAGGCTAACTAGGGATCCCCAAGTGACTTAAATGAAATTGTGTAGAACAGCACAAACAGTGATGCAAGTGCACAGTAAAATTCTGAAACTTTGGTTTGAAATGCAGAAGTTGAAACGTGAACCTATGTTCCCTTATATTCAATAAATCTCTCTGCAAGTGTAAATGGCCTAAATTAGTGACAGAATACTAAATTAAGTTAAATTGTTGAATACACATAAAAATTGTTAAAAACAGGGTAAAACAAAATAATTGAAAAAGTTTCATAACAAAAGAATCGCAAATTCACTTTAACAGATGGTACACAAATTATTCTTCAAAATTTGTATATAACCTTTTAATGTCTGAAGCCAACTCCCATACAAAGCGGCCTGGGGATGGAAAATTTCGGATAGAAATCCAAAAGCTGTTTTGGGATTATTCCACGACTGCCAATCATTAGATCCACTACAATAAAGGTGTAGATGTTACATTATCTTTAAAATATGGTATGGTAGGAGTATACATTTTTTTCTTCCTGCGTTCTACCGAGGCTGGTTATTCCAGATCCATTTTGAATCGTACTGTGGAGCCAGTAATGTAGCCTGTTTGCTCGGTTTTGTCAATAGCAATGGTATCAGCTCTTCTGGCACTCCCACCAGTAACGATGAGAGCACTTACCTATACTTGGTAGTTTCTTGCAGACAAACGAGGTGCTATTGCAGGTCTAATGCAACGATGGCGATGTTACGAAGAAGTTCACCGTATGGACATGAGTCACTTGCTTCTCACTGCTGAGTCTACAGCGAGTTCTATCTTGACCACATCCAAGTAGTGCCCTCACTGGAGCAACATTCCCTTGCAGCTTAATAGCCTCTCGAAATTCGGAACTGCTCAGTTCTGTTGGTCCATCTATTAGTAAATGGACATCCTGCGTATAAAATTACTCTTTTCCCACGCGTAAAATTAATAATTTCTCTTTAAAGTGGTTTCTAAATACATAAAACACTTTTTCGTGCTTAGAGGAATAACAGCTTCAGATTGGAAAACAAAGTTATTAATGGAAATACATCACTTAGTAATGGACATCACGTGGCTCGGAAAAAGGCTAACTGTTGTTTACAGGTGAATGATATCGAAAATCTGTGTTCGACACGGAGTTTGTACCATAATTGGCATCAGACGCGGACCAATTGCTTTAATGCCAACAGTGTTTGTGACAGGCTGTATCAAGGTTTTACTGAGAGAATATACACACCTCTATATCATAATAAAGTACAACATGTATATTTCAAAACTGTGAGTTTATCTATGGTTATTCATGTTATTCCTAATGCAATCTCTGTGCCAATTACAAGTGTTGAAGAAATGAAAAAGTGTTACCAATCAAAACTTCGAAATGTAGCTTAACCTAGAGGTATTAGAGTTCCATTGAATTAAATAAAATTCATTATCTCCACACGTACGTCTGTAGATAGAAAAAAAATTGATGCGTTGCACTACATAGCTTTTTCTACTCTTTTGCTTATTAATCTTACAAATTTTCGTTCCTCTTATCTTCTTCATGTTGAGATAAAAATTTGCAGAAATTATTTTATTGCTCATTTTTTGTAGGTGCAAGGTGAACGTGGGAATACAGTAGGCTTTGAGTGATAATCAAATCTTTTAAAGCTTTGAAATTTCGTTCTCTTTACACTGCTAAGATATAAAAAATGAATAACGGTCTTCCATTTGTGGGAAGTGTATGTAGTGCAAAACTTACAAAAAAAAAAAAAAAAAAAAAAAAAAAAAGTCTCCAACATGGTTCATTCCACAAACAAATGCAGTTGGACATAAATCCTATGTTTTAACGAGATCTGCACTTTCGTATGTAAGATTTGGTCTGTCTCTTACGGCTTACCAGTTGTGGAATATCCATCAAGAGTAAACTTGGGCTATAGCCAGAAAGTTCAAAGTATGCATTTCATTTCCCACAAAATATCTTAAACATATGGCATTTTAAACAAAATTGTTAGAGCCATTTTCCAGAAAATAAAAATTTTCAAAACTTTTTCATGTGAAGGCGTAAAGAGTAGTTTTAGGGGAGAAATTTTCTTCAAAATATTCGCATCCTTGAAATATATTAAACTTAAATACCAATGTTGTTTTCAACCGACTTTCCATTTTCACTTATGCTGTTCACACACACACACACACACACACACACACACACACACACACACACACACACACACAACACACGCACACACACACAAACGCGCGCGCGCGTGGAAGGACCTTTTTCTAAAAATGCTATTGTTTGGTTTCAGGGGCCCTCAAAACATATTTCCGGTGAAATCTCGACATCGAGTTTTTGGATGGAATACAATACTTCCTCTACTTACGGGTAGAGAAAGTACAAATTAGTGCCTGGAACCCCAAATTCATGTGTTCTATATCTACACAACACAGCGCCTTGTTTACACCATCCCCAATACAGTTGTGTAGGGGCAGTAACAAGTTGCCCCAAATGGCAAATCTTTATATTACTAACCCATATGATCAATCAAGGCGCTGGTAACTTGGTGTTCATGTCGGTAACTTTAAGCTCTATGGACCTCGGGCTCATTTAAGAATCATTTCACCCATTTCATTCATTGTCCCATATGACACTGCTTTGGAGGGCGTTAATATGCACGAGAGAGAGAGAGAGAGAGAGAGAGAGAGAGAGAGAGAGAGAGAAAGAGAGAGAATAGTGTGCAGTTAATTATACAATGAACGAAAGTAATTACAACTGTATCTATTGGAAAGGGTAAAATGAGATTGAAAAATTCAATGCCATAGCCGAGACTTGAACCACAGATATACCAGTTACCGTATCATATCTGCACGTTGTTAATGGTAGCTTAGTGGTTAGGGCAGTCGGACGGTAACTGGTAAATCCGTATCTCGGTCTGGGTGGCTCAGTTGGTTAAACGCTGGCCTACTGATCCCGAGATCGCGGGTTCAAATCCAGCCCAGACTGACGGTTTTTAAGTGTACTCCTGCGGGACGAAATTCCGGCGCACCGGTGACGCTGATATGATCCTGGCAATTGACAGCGTCGTTAAACAACAAATTACTTTTCCCCGGCTATGACATTGCATTTTTCAGTCTCGCGCTACCCTTTCCTATCCTGTCCTACACACATCTATTGTGTGGAAGAAGAATCAATTGAACTGTCTCTATGGCCTGGTGGTTAGCATACTAGTTTAACCTACACATTGCGAGATTTGAATCCCAGTTTTAATTTTCTTTACCTGAGATTTTTGCCTATCCTACGAGTACCGAGAGTGCAGAAGAATGAATAGATTGTGTGTGTGTGTGTGTGTGTGTGTGTGTGTGTGTGTGTGTGTGTGTGTGTGTGTGTGTGTGTGTGTGTGTGTGTGATTTTAGTGTTTTGAGGGAAAACTTTAAAGTAACAGTCACATCTTTGGAAGAAAAAATAAAACGTAACCCCGTGGCACAGCAGCCCATCCAGGCCAAATCTACCGTCCGACCGCTGCATCCCCCACCTCTGTCGATCACAGACATCAGTACTGGAGGTAGGACGTGGCCAGTGCCCTGGTTCCTCCCGGCCGGTTATGGGTCTTCGTGGCCAGGGGTCGCTACTTTGCAGTTAAGTAAGTCATCAACTGGCCCTTCAGGGACCTAACGAGGCTGAGAGCATCCGGACCAGGTCTTCTAGCTGAAGAAAATACCCACGCCGCTGCCGGGAACTGAACCCGGATCCCTGGCTTGGTAAGCAGCAGTACTACCACTGTGCTTATGTAACATTTGCTCTACTTACTGTAAGTACGTAATAAGAAAATAATAACACTATTACGCATGTGCTGTACTAATTGCTTTAAGATGACCTACAACAGTTGAATGTTAGATGTATTCCTAATCACAATATTAAAATTCATCTGCAAGTTCCTCCTGGTTTCCACACGTGACCTAAGTAAGATAATGCCGAAGAGAAAGAAAGGAAAACCTTACATTTTGCTGTGGGGATTCTTAAAAGCGGAAGCTTTACGGAATGCGAGACAGAGACGGAAAGAGAATCTTGTTCTTCCATTAATGCAATTCGGAGTGGCTGTTGGAATCCATGCATATTAAATCAACCAATTCACTTCGAGGGACTTAAAAAGAGCGGCGTAATTCCAGATAGGCGAAAGGAAATGAAGAATCTAGCGGCGAAGATATCGATATCAACTCAGTCAGAATTACGTCTGGATAAAGAGAACAATAGTGGTTCTGACGTATGTATATACGTATACGTCTCAAAAGTGCATCGTGAGACATCCAGAGTTGGATACAATTTAGTTCCATACAATTTCTACCCTGTGTTTTGTATCCAACCTGTTTGCTTACAATGTGATTGAGTTGCGTCTAATTTTTTCATCGAGCAACTTGAAAATAGCCAATCAGCTTCTGTAACATAGCAATATGGTGGACTGCGCAAGCAACATGTAATCAGCTGATTTGTATGTACCTATCTATGGCTCGTGGCACTTTTAATCTGATGGGTATTTTAACAAGACGTTTAATTTTTTTCTGGAATTTTCATGAATATATATTACTGAGGTGGTTATTACACAGCTATATTTCATAAATAATAAGAAATCCAGTTAACAGTATGTTGACATTTTATGTTATGAAATGAGTTCAAATCTCCTACCATTACAGTTGTTCCTTATCTCCTTCGCGTTTGTCTCATATTAGTGTCCTGATGTGTAATTTTACACACGATGTAGAAGGTTGAGAAATATATCTTCGTCAATTCATAGAAAACTGTATTAGTTTTCCGGGTTTTCTGACCTCATTTCGTTTGCAGTAGACCCAATATATCTCGGCACGTGTCCTGTTCTCATGACCGTGTCCATCAACGTCTTTTACCTCTAATACATCCTTTCTTCCTGCTGAGACTCGTCGAACTCGTGTATCCCAAACCTATACTTAATATAACAATCGCTAAATTAACATTTGCATCTGCCATGTTTATTTCTCACGCTTGCTACATGAACTGTCGCTTGTAGTGGACCAAAATGAATCATAGTATGATAGATATTGTTTCTTTTGTGTGTAATTCCATTGGATACAAAAAGTTGGACCGTGGGATACCGGCTTTACATTCACACGGTTTTCTCTATTCACTTTTCTTTTACGTAACAATTCATACGTTCTTCTCTACTCACTCAGCATACGCTCATAGAATCTATATACAAATGTATGTTGGTATTATGAACTCCAATAGCGTTGATGGTTCGCCTTCAAATTTGGCGCAGCTAGGCGTTTTTTTCATGTTTTTTGTTTACATGTGCTTCTCTACTCCCTCTTCTACAAATAATTCATACAATTTGCTTTGTTTGAAATAGGAATGCAACGTATCACATTCACACTGTCTTCTCTGCTCACTGTTATCTTATGAAACACAATCACGTTTTCTTCTCTATTCCATCTTCTACAAACAATTCATTCAATTTTCCGTATGACTGAAATAGAAATGCAACGTATTACATTCACATGGATTTCTTTACTCGCTTTTTTCTTCCTGTAACATCCTTGATTGTTTAACAATGTTTTCGCATAGTGCTTTCCGCGTGTTTCTATTTATATAGTTGGCCATTTTTTTTTTTTTTTTTTTTTTTTGTTTTTGTTTTTTTGTTTTTGTTTTTTTTCCCTCTTTGTAATATCCTAAGAGTTTAACTCTGTGTTTTAGCGTATTAAGTAATATTTTTAAACGTCTCCATAGAAACTCAAGGTTATGGAACAAGTGCAACCTAAGTCCACAAGTGGGAATAAATCATTAAAACACACGCAAAGACAAGCATTTTAGGTAGTACTGTATAAAAGTAACTATATGATGTTAATCATCAATACTGACGTTTTTGAAGCATTAAACAAAGGAACTGCCATCTTCGGCTTGCTATGTGTAAAATGGCAAATGAGTTAATAAGGAAATGGTAGTGTAGGTATGTCATTGTCATTACACATCTCTTGAGTTAGATATGGCCATTTCTGTCCCCACATGTCAAGCAAACTTCACTCCTTCCTTTCTCGTTTGTTATTTGCGACACACAAGCAGCAGTCTTCTAACAACACTGTGTGGAATCTGGTGTATGTAATTTAGCAGATGGCTCTATGACAACTTGCGAAGGGAGACTTAGCACCTCGGCCGAAAGACGATCTTTTGTGATTATACCCCTGATGGGAACCCTCCAGCAAGATGGATGAAGCGAATGGACCCAAAGAGTGGTCGGAACGTTGCCACCACAGAGCCGAGGGCAGCGTCCCTACACTTTCCCAGTTAGAAGCATCCTGATGGAGGCTGCCTGAGTCCGGTTCCTCTTCCACCCTTTCGGGTTCGTACTCCCAAGGGGGCGCGGGACTCGGGCTTGTAGCATCCCATAGGGATCCGGCGACCAGTAGACTCACCTTCCTATCCAGGGGACGAGATTCCCAGAACGCATTTGTTCCCGTGCCGTGCTGCTGCCACAACACTCGCCGTTGCTTCCAACCCTGAAAGAAATCTAACGGGATGAAGGGTGAAATGAAGTTATTAATATAAAGAAATGGACAGAACATTCGGAGGATATGGAAATCATGTCCAACATTCGTCTGGGGACACCGGGAAACCTCCGAAAAAACCCATGGGTCAGGAAGGTCGCCACGGGGATCGAACCCATGACGTCCCGAATGCCACCTGCACGTGTGTGATTCCTGCTATTTGATGACAAGTATGGCATTTTTGGTTTCAAATTGTATGAATATTAATTAATACAGCGCTTCTTTTGTTATTTACTGCTTACTTGCATTTTAATCAACAAGCTTTCTAGATTTTCAAAAGTAAGAATCAACATCATTTGCTCCGATTGAGGTGTAGCTATGATGTTCTTCCCTTCTGGATGTGGTATGCGGCTCTTCCAAACATGTCTTAGCGTACTTATGTCCTTTAGATAGATTTTCATTCTTAATATCACGAATACCATATTTTCAAAAGTGTAAATAGTTTTCCAGAAGATATGTGGCAATTCTTGTTCATAAGCTTGTTGCTTGCAACATTAACACATATCGCAGAGTCCGAAGTTCAAGCGTGAACCCTTCGCCAGGCGCGCCCCCCGGTAGAACACTGTTGGTCACGTGAGGCCTAGTAGGCCCGTGCTATACTTTTGTGCTTGTATTCTTTAAATTTCATTTTTGATTCATTTCTATGTTGTGTACATATGTATGTATTAGCATTATTTTGCTAAATAAATCAAATATAAATAAAATGTAGTATGAATAGTGAATACCTACAGTGTACATTATAATTTGTACTATGCTACATATAGCCATAACATACATGTTATTATATGGGTTGCTTTCATCCTCTTCTTTATGATCAGTTTCCGAATATAAAGATCTCCTTTTCAATTTAACTTTAGAATTGGAATTATCTGATTCATACAAGTTGTTATCCATAGACAAGGCATGTTGTCATAAGGTAGACGATGCGCTTCTAAATCCTTGAGATTTTTTAAATCGTACCTTTAGTTCCTGTTCGTGAAAAGTAGTAACATCCTACTTGCAATGGCAAACCAATATTGCACAACTAACGAGGAAAAACAAATGTCAGTGATGTCTAATGAGAGCAGGCGCGCAGGGTCTGGTTGACCTCTGCCTATTAGTCAGAGCTAAATAAATAAACAGGTAGGGTTGCTACTGCAGCAAATAATCGGGTGAAGTGTAAAGTTAGCTTAGTTATTAAATTACGTAGGTGCGTTCGTTCGCAAACTATAACGTTTAAATAAATCTAAGCGTCTCTCAGGGCTCTAGCGACCACCGGAGGTTAATTAGCTCATTCTAATTTTGAAATATGAATAAAAAGCTAATGTAGGGTAGAGAAATTCTATGGGCCTTCAAAGCTAAGGCTGTAACTCGAAACATGTACAAAGACAAGTATAACTCAAAGTTTACCAGGAAAACCTCAAACACTGCTCACATTATTGACTCAAAATTATTTTATATTCTCTCTCCTTGCTTCACTCTGCTTACATCCCGGTATTCTTCTGTCACAATGCCTTCACATATCATGTGACGCACAGAAAACTAGTAATAAAATTATTTTCTGGGATGTTAATGAGCTGTTATATTTAACATACTTTTAAATATTAAATCAGTCCAAACATTTTTGAGTTAGACATGAAAAGGGCATGCATATGGATTCCGACCTATCCCTGTATTCTACTCCTGGGCCATTTAAACTGCAGACAATTCGCGAAATGCTTACACTTGTCACTTACTGGTGCGTACGCGTGGCAGAGCTTAACCTGGTAAAACGGAATGTGAACCTTATCTATAGAGGCAAACCCTTATTAGTTATGCTTAAGCAGTATTAAAACATATAATGTGCAAAACGTTCGGACAAACTTATTTAAGAACATAGAGGAATAAGGATTGTAAGAGTAGTTAGTACAAAACAAAATCTCTTTGCACCTCTAGTATATGCCACATTATTTATCATTGTAGGAAGTCATGGCCATTTAAGTGTCTGCTTTACCCCACGGTGTAAGGGTACATGTTCTAAAACAACTTATAAAATGGTCACACCTTCACGTTGTTTGTACGAGAGTAGAGAAAGTGCAACACAACATATTTTACTTTATACTTTCTATACTGCTTAGTTACAGTAAATAGGATTGGATACACAAGGTTTGAATGGGCACTTACTACCTCGAACAATGAAATATACTGTGTTTATTCCCCTCACAGGCCTCCCCCGGAAGGAGGGATGAGGTGAGAGTATACGAAGGGTGGTCGGACCTGGGGGGAGACGAGGGTACTGTTCCTGACTACTACAGATTTGAGCGTTAACCGGCTCTCCTCACCTCATGTGGGCTCAAAGGTCACCTGGGAGGGCGGGACTTGGGGGACAAGAATTTGCAGGGAACAAGGTCCTCCCATGCACGCCGAAACGTAGAACCGCTGATACTTAGAACCAGCATGCACCTAGGGAGCCGGGTAAACCCGCTAGGTCAGCAAGGTCGGCCTGGCAGTTGAACCCGCGACCTCCAGAACGTGAGCCTGATAAGTTACCTCAGAGCCATCTCGCTCAGTTAACCCTACTAGGTAGAGGAAGTATTGTATTCTGCCCAAAAATTTGCTATCGAGATTTCACAAAGCACGTGCTCTGCTAGGTACGAGTAGCTCAGTTGGAACGAGCGCCCGTTTCGTAAGTGGTTTACCGTCTGATAATGGGGTTCGATTACCCTGCATGTGCTATTCTTTTTACCGTGTAAAATTCACAAATAAGCATTTTTTAGTTCAGTAGTACGACTTGTATGCCAGGCGCTACACCATTGCTACTTTGCGAGTTTTCGTGCTTAATTTAATTTTTTAAGACAGTTTTAATCCTTTGCTGGTAGTTTTAATATTATTGCTTAAATGGCAAAATATATTATGCATATTATTTGAGATATATGCGACGTAGTTCACACAATAATTTAAATAAACCGTTATTTAATATTAGGTGCGTTTTGACTGTGCGAGTTCATGGTGAATGACGGGTGTCCTAATTTTTTGCAACCAACTCCGGCTCTAAGTAAAAAAATCCGCCATTTTTATTTTATGATGTTAGTGTACTGAGAGACGTTTATTGAATTACTTTGCTATGTATACTCTAATAAAAGGGCTGTAAAATCGGCTGGAAACAGGAATTCGCTCTCAGTAAACGAGTCGTATGTTTTTGAGGTGTACTTTAGTGAGGAGTAGGTACGTTCTGTCCTTTAAACCGCTGTTCCTCTGAATTTTGCGCATTCCTCTCTCTAAGAACGTCAAGTAATACGTTTTAGTAAGACCAAAACAGGGTAAAAGGCACATGCCGTTAGATGGGGGGGGGGGGGGCTACCTTCCAAAAAATAAGCGCTGACTCACCTGGTAGGTATATATGTTAAACATGAGTGAGTCCTTGTCTTGTACCTCTGTTAAGTTTTAAAGTTTCTCTCTTTTCTTTACCAGTATGAATAGCTTTCTATGCTTCTACTTAAAATTTTATGGACATTATACGCAGAGGATATCTTATTTTTTCATAAGAAATTTCTATCTACCCTATCAAACGTCTTTTCATAATCTATGAAGCCAATTGTACACGTCTTTACCTATGTTAATTTGGACAACCCTACATTACAAGAGCGCACCAGCCCCTCGCGTTCCGCCACTTTGCTTCTCTGTGTGATAGGACGCTAATCCTCGACAAGCTCCTGTGTGCAAGAAGCTGATAGTCGCATATGTAGCGCGGCACTTGCTGGAAGCTGCAATGGGCAAACTTCTAGTAATTTCGGTACAGTAACATACAGGGTATTTTTAAAAGAAGTGCTAAGTATAATGCAAGATTGAAAATGTTTCTGGTGCATACCATGTAAGAAAGTCGTTTTGGTTATTAATATCAACAGCAAGACCACATGAGCAAACCTTATCAGGAGAGCTATTCAATCGTGTGCTATATAATTCAGCTAAGGTTGTAAAACGGGTGGAAGGGACATCAAATTGGTTTATCTGGAGAAGTGCATTGGGCCTGAGTGACTCGCAGGATACCTTGAGCAACCTTTCTTTTTTACCTGCTAAACATACAGTGATCAGTGCAGGGCCAGAGCAGGCTGCGCTCAGTGAGCTCCAGTTGCCCAGCCCTGCTGTAGACCTTTCTTCTATATTTATTAGATTTGTAAGATACAGCCTTAAAATCCATGGTGTGCCAAACGTCACTGTTTTTCCTTGCGTTCATTTAACACTATACCTATGAGAGAGTTGCCATAAGAATTATAAGTGTAGTAACTTTAATCTATGTTTAAAGCAATTTTAGACGAATAGAGGTGTATAGCTTAGTGTGCACTCAGCTGAACACCGCACATTGGCTTTTTTTTTCAACATTCTGAACAGTATAATTTTATGAGCCTGATTAGCAAACACCTGAATACATGTTTCATAGTTTCTTTATGTGTTGTTTTTTTACAATCATGAGTTTAGTGTGCTTATTAATGCGTCGCAAACTTCAAGGGGCCGTATTAGCTGATCATGGCTGATAGTAGCGAGACCTAAGGTTTTCATAAAAACTAAGTTGAATTAAAGTAATCACGTCCATAGATCCGAATTTTACATACCAAGACAGATAAACCTAAAACACTTTCACAACCAACAAAAGACAAAAAGAAAAACATTGTTAAGTCCATATAATTCATCTCTTATTAAACCTTGTATCTCTTATACCCAGATAAAATTGACTGTATATTTTTTTGCGTAAAATAATAATAATAATAATAATAATAATAATAATAATAATAATAATAATAATAATAATAATAATAATAATAATAATAATAATAATAATAATAATAATAATAATAATCATAATCATAATCATAATCATAATCATAATCATAATCATAATCATAATCATAATCATAATAATAATAATAATAATAATAATAATAATAATAATAATAATAATAATAATAATAATAATAATAATAATAATAATAATAATAATAATAATAATAATAATAATAATAATAATAATAATAATAATAATAATAATAATAATAATAATAATAATAATAATAATAATAATAATAATAATAATAATAATAATAATAATAATAATAATAATAATAATAATAATAATAATAATAATAATAATAATAATAATAATAATAATAATAATAATAATAATAATAATAATAATAATAATAATAATAATAATAATAATAATAATAATAATAATAATAATAATAATAATAATAATAATAATAATAATAATAATAATAATAATGCGTCGCAAACTTCAAGGGGCCGTATTAGCTGATCATGGCTGATAGTAGCGAGACCTAAGGTTTTCATAAAAACTAAGTTGAATTAAAGTAATCACGTCCATAGATCCGAATTTTACATACCAAGACAGATAAACCTAAAACACTTTCACAACCAACAAAAGACAAAAAGAAAAACATTGTTAAGTCCATATAATTCATCTCTTATTAAACCTGGTATCTCTTATACCCAGATAAAATTGACTGTATATTTTTTTGCGTAAAATAATATTTTTCTTCTTGGTCCACTGACGCCTTTAACATCTAAGTTCATATGGGCGGATGAAGGCTTCACGGGTGATTAGCCGTGGTAGATAAGCCTTGATCCATAACGTTCGCCGTGAATGCTTCAAATCTTACATTCATATGGGTGATTTTTTCATTGGGACAATTGTTCAAACGTTCGCCGTGAATGCTTCAAATCTTAAATTCATATGGGTGATTTTTTCATTGGGACAATTGTTCATCGGTAATGATGTTCATTCGCTTATGTTTTGGTATCTTTGGGTTTGTTTACGTTGGGTAAACAAACATTAAACGTTAAATTCTCATACACACATATTTACGTTCTCACTTAAACTTCCAGAATGTAAGAACGTTAGGGAATAATCCTGCCTAAAGAAAAATGTCCATCCTCTAGATTTGGAAGCTAGCATGCTAATCACAGGCCATAGAGACAGTCAAAAAAGTATTTTATTTCAACTAGAAAGCGTTGTCTTTGAACACATCAGCTTTTACCTGCTACTTGGAATGTTTTAATGAGTAGAATGGACAATCGAGCAAAGAAGCTTCAAGTTCTTCAGAGGGAAAATTTGTGTGATCGTTTTTCATACTTAAGGAAAACCTTTACAGGTCTAGCGGGGGATAACTATACGTTATGGGTATATGTCTATACGGTCAACCAATACCACTTGGCGAACATCTTCCCACTAAATACAGTAATTAGGTTTCACGCTAATCCACATACTTCAGCACGTATAGTAACGTTATATTGCTTGGAAGCGGTAATTATTCCATTCTTTTAATTAGAGAGTGACGTCAATAAGTACACGGAAAGGGTTTATGAACATTTTTCTTCCCAATTTCATAGACTAATTAAAAAAAAAACGCTAGAAGCCTTAGCAACATCCCACCCCTGCAGATACAACGATATATAAGTACGCGCTAAGTTTCAAAATATTTGTGTTACTGCATAAAGGGAATGTAATTTACTTTGCTGGTATAAGGCGAGTTTACATGTTAGTATGTATAAATAAAAATGTTAATATTTAAAGAAAGCGCTAGAAACAAAAAGTTTTATGTAAACACTTATGTAACAATTTTTTTTAAACTAAGCATTTCTTATCATGAATCCAAAGCAATACTCGTTTTTATCTAACAGATTATAGAATAAACAAAATTTACCTGCTTATCTTGCTAGTAATTAAAACAAACAACCGAAGGTGTTAGCGTTTTATTTAATTATTTTGACGTTATATAAGCAAAAATGTTATGTGTTGTACTCACATGGCTTTCTCTACTCTTGCACTATACTTACAAACTCTTATTCATTATCTTCTTCATGTTAGTTGTATCAAACATATCCGGAAATAATCCTATTGCTAATTCCCTTGTAGATGCAAGGGGAATAAGGGAGTAGAACAAGCTTCGAGCGTTAGTTAAATCTGTTAAACCTGGTTGCTTTTCATTTGAAAACGTTTAAGTATTGCAAAACTCACATAAATAACAAGAAATATCTAGGAAATGGTTCACTCCAGAAAAAAAATTCGGACATAACCTCTGTATTTTAATAGGATCTACATTTTTGTATAGTAAGATTGGTCTATCTCTTACGGTTTACCAGTTATGTAAAAGTGATCGAGAGTTAACAGCACTATATATGTTTTAGCCAGGAAATTCAAAATATACATTTCACTTGCCATCAAAATATCTTAAATGCCTCAGAACATGTTTCCGGTGTATTTCCGGACATTGAAGTTGGATTAATACTTCCCCTGCTTGCTAGATGTAGTAGAGGAAGTAAAAAGGGTACTGTGTATATAAAACATTCAGTAAAATAAAATATAATGTGATTTAGTGTACTTAAGGCTATACATTGCATGTGACGCTGTAACTCTATGGGACGCCTAACCCCTGGCGGTGCGCGTATCAAAGGCACTCAAGGTCGGGATGTCACGCGCGACTGTTGTGAACTCGTGACAATAATCAGAGCGCCAGAAACAAAAGAGGTTTTCTAGATCATTTGAGAAGTGTCCTGCGGTAGGCATATTTGCAGAAGTTTGAGAAAGGACCATGTTACGTCATCCCCGCTATATGAGGAGGCGAGGCGGCGGGAGTGAGCCAGTTCAGCTTTTAGTTTTATAGTGTGCGTGTCAGCTCCGTGTCTACTGATAGTATCGGCGAGATGTGAAGGAAGATAGCGAAACAGTTAATGAGTGTTGAATGGCTGTATATCAGAGTTAGGTTGTTTCGAAAACAGAGAAAGTGAACAAAGACAGAATTGAGTGAGTCAAGGTTACGGGAAGAAAACGGTTGAGAGTTTTAATATCGTGAAGGACTGTAGACTGTGTTAACGTTAGTTTTTTTTTTTTTTTTTTTTTTTTAAATTAACGTCCTCCAACATTGTGCCATATCGGACGAATGAATGAAATGAAATAGGTGAAATGATGCTCAAATGAGCCCGAGGTCCATGGAGCTTTAAGTTACCCGACATTCGTCTTCTCAGGGTAGGAAAAACCTCGGAAAAAAACCTTACCCGGATAACTTACCCTTAGCGAGATTCGAACTCGCGACCTCTTGAACGTGAGGCAGACACGCTAACCATCACGCTACCGAGGCGGGCGTGTTAACATTAGGTTGTCTTGTTGTGCATTCAGTTAAAAGAAAATAAAGTGAGAAAAATAACTGAATTGGATTATGTGGTTTTTGTCAGACTGCTATCAAGAGGGAATTTTGAAATGTCATTATTGTCAAATTGGTGTCAGGAATGGGATTCATCGAATTGTCATTTGTTGCAATATGAACCACGTCCTGCTGCGGGGAAATTTTACTTGGATTAGGAAACATTAGATAAAGTTTGTAGGCGTCTGAGTGAAGTTCTGAAGCAGTGGTATTCAAAAAGCATTGATGTCCCACAACTATCATGAAAATGTTGATACTAACAAGTTATGTAATATCAATAAAAATGTATGTTTTAGTTTCCTTTGCGGAGGTTAAAATGGCATTGCTTGATATTTGTTATTATTTGAACTTTTATAATAATAAAAGTACGATGTAAATAATCTTTTTCTCCTTGAAGGTGTTTAATTATGGTATACCTATCATAATTCAAACGTAACATGTATTGTAAAAAGTTACGTATTTGCATAATTTATTGGGACCCAAAGGACGTTGCTGTCGAGGGGCCCTTAAACCTCACTAACTCATTCACTCAGTCACTCACCTACTCACTCACTCACCCACTCACCCAATCACTCACTCACTCACGTACATTTTTAAAAAGTGAAGTATTAAAATTTCTAATTGTATTGAATATAGAAGCCTAATTCTACAAAACGTATTAAAAGGTTGTAATTTACTCCACATTGTTTTAAACGAATTTTATGTTCGTACCTTTAATAATAAACCGAAACCTTTAAATTACCTGTCCACTGCTTGAAGCTCTCAACTTTTCTGTTTATCGTTCGAACTCAGACAAGAAAGCATAAGCCAACCTCTCATTTTAGTTACGACGAACCACCACTGTTGACAATGACATAACCGCGGTTTGAAGCAACAGCAATATGATATGTTTAAAGAAAGAAGAGCCAGTCCACCGCTGTAATCGATTTCCCACTGAGGATCACCGAGTTTAATCTCCAGTGGGACAAACATGGCATGGAGTTTGTTACTTTCTTAAACATTCTAGAAGTGGTAATGCCAGGAGCAATGCCATTTTCTCCTCCCTGCGGCTTAGAAAGGTTTAGAGTTTTAGACGCTCTGTTCAGATTTTTGTTAACTTTCAGCAGTGTTGTACTATAATCTATTTACTATAAACGTAACATAGGTAGGTGTAAGCAGAAGCACGTGGCGGAGATAAACCTCATTGGCTGATGCGTTTTAATACTCCCGTATTCTTCCACAATATAGTTCCACTGCTTATTTAGCTTCTTGCTTTACCTGCGTTCAGTAAACCCTCAAGTTATGGTTGTATTATAGAATATAAGGTTTTAATGTAACCTACTGCAATAGCACTCGTTATACTTTATTGCACATTGCAGAACATCGACTTGTCGTTTTCAATACCACGTACCGTCTGCCTGTTGCCTCAGCGCCATCTTGGCGTGCAAAATGGAAACTAGATCGGGTACAAGTAGTTTTCTTAAATATGTGCAAGGAAGGCCTTTAGGAAACGATGAAAAGGTTATTATATTAAATGTAGTCAATAAGAAATATCTTACCGTGGCTATAAACAATCTGTTAAAGCGTGATAATAATGGACAATGACTGTTACTATGCGAAGCGCATTCCAAACAATGTATGGAGAAACATCTGAAGGTTTACCGTGCCTGAGATCTGAGAATTCTTTCTTGCAATGTGATGCATGTAATTATTGCAAAAACAATGGCTCTCAGATGCTCAATAATGCAAGGTGTGATTAAACAACAAAGAGAACAGTTAAATTCAGGTTATCTGAACGAGGTGAATTGCGCATTCACAATATTAACATTTTTATTTACGTGCGCACGTGCAGATATTATGTTAACCAATAGCGTACTGGAGGTGGAGCTCTGTGTGGAGAGCGCGGAGGAATACTTTACTTTATTCTAACAGCAAGTGAAAGTGCCCATGGAGATGGGAAGAAACAAGGTTTCTACGTAATTGAAAGATAAAACTTTCACACTCGCACATTTTTATTCAACGTGAATACAAAACTAAACCAATTAGATGTCTCGTGTCATTTTTAACAGCCACGTAATATTCTGTAGCATACCCTATAGAAATTATGGCGCACGTTGTTAAGGTTTTAATCACCGAGGGTGGGGGTGGAAAGAGAATTACAGAGGGATTATCGCGGTATGGCTCATCAGAATGCAGCACGACGGTCTCTCTGTATCAAACACTGTAATCTACACATCTACGAGCCGGGATTAGATGTGGGTATCCGGCCCATCTCCCACCTTTCACGTCAATTTACTCTGCTAATGGAAGGTTTAATTTTCTCGCGAAACGAGTTCCTGGCAAACATTTCACCGTGATGGGAAAAGAACTGTTCATCGCTAACTTCTCTCAGCGTGAAACAATAGGACAAGCAAACCGAGGCGCGTTCGGCCTTAAGGGAACCTGGTGCTCCCTTTAATTGGATGGGCCTTGGTTATACAAATTTAGATTAAAATCTGCTTTGGGCGCTTCATTCTCTAGGCTAAGTTGCGCAACAATGACTTTATGGAATCTTAAAAATATATGGGTTTCGTGCATTAAGGTACCAAAAGTGCTGAGCGTAAGACCTGAGCAGGCTAATGTTAAACTGAGCCGGTTGGCTCAGGCAGTAGCGTCTGTGGCCGTCATTCGGGAGGTCCCGTGTTTGATTGGTCGGCGGCCGATCTTCTGACCTTGGGGGTTTTCAGGTTTCTTTCCTGGGTCACTCAGGCGAATGCTGATAAGTATATTTACCTTACATCTGTCGAATCATTCCCTTTCACTTCATTAATTTCATTCTCTGTTTATCCGGTTGTAAGAGTCAGCGGGGTCGCCAGTAGGTTGCGCTGCGGTGATGTTTGCGCTCTGGAAATACGGGTTCGGCTGAGGAAAGACGCTCTGGTCGACTGGCCGCCCACCAGGTACTGATTGATAGGCCGGACCTGGAACTCGTCTGATTAACTTTCTGTATCTGTTAGGGACCCACCGTAGTAGTTCTGCCTGTGAGGTGGGTTGGTCGCCTGTAGGGTATTTTCATATAATCCTTTCTCGCGGGGGCTGATGCACAATAATCCATCGGCTGACGTGTTGGGATCCCCACCATGACAGAAAGGAAAAGGAGGGTAATATTAACGGTGTTATAAATACAATCTTTAGATTGTATAAGTTGCACAGATAATTTCTAAATCATTCTCCTCAGAGAGAAAGGGAAAAAAGAAAAAAGAAAAAGATCTGTGCTGCCAGGACTAGCGACCTTTGTTACTTTATACATGAAGTGTGTATTACTGTTGATTACTAGATTTTTGGTCTAAATACACGCAGTCTGCTCTAAGACAGGCCTGTGTTGAAAGGGTAAACCTCAAGAAGGGTTGAGTGAATTTATTAACTGTATGCTCATTGATAGTCTTGCACGGAATCCAGTCTTAATAACATACTCAGCCGATATCACCACGACCAATACCGAAGAATTATAACTTAGATCTACCAAAGAAAACTCCGGTTATGAAGATGTGACATTAAACCGGGTGGAAGGTGCTGCTTTGAACGTGCGTTAACCTGGCGCCCCCGGAATCCTGAGCTACCCTCTCCATTGGCCACCTCTAAGGGGTGAGAGGGCATGTGCTAAACGTCCAATCAACTTTGGTCGACATTTGTGTTTGACCTTCCACCTTATACCTCACTGAACACAGTCTGATGGATTCCTTTTTTGGTGGTTGGGCTGACGTAAGGGATAACTGGGTAATTTACAGCCCCTGGTTATCATGTAGGATCTGTGTTCGTATCCGCTGATAATGGTCAGTCCCGGAGAGCAGCCATTATATGAGCTGATGCTCTCTGAAGTCGATTCGGTCCCTCTGTCTATACACTGAGAGGTGTGAGCCTATAGCAAGCAAGGTTCAGACCAGGCTAACTGGCATCCAGAAAGTGAGCATGCCATCGGAGATATTTGTAATGGTGGAGTTGTAATGCACCATAGGGGAAAAAAAGTGAAGCTAAATGCTAAAGAAGTAGCTGAATCGAGTGGTCCTCGATACTTGATAATTACTAGAACAAAGGAAGGACGGAAATTTCCTTCGGTGAACCCATTTGTAATCCAAGAGTATTAAAAAAATAGCTGGCCCACTGAAGCTGAAAAACTGCACCAGATCGCGAAATGGCACGCTCCTGGTCGAAGGAAATTCAGCATCCCTGGCACTAAAAATATTAAAAGCCAATTTGTTAGCCAGCAATCCCGTTCAAGTAGAGATGCACAGGACATTATACTCCTCGTGCGGTATGCCTTGAACGGTGTGCCCAAAGAGGAGATGCAGCAGAACCTACATCAAGTGTGACATCTGTATATCGAGTTCAGGGGGAAGAGCCTGGGTAACTTAATCTTTCAATTATTAAATATGGATCATATAACTAATTAAATTATTAAATACAATGGAGAGTTTATTATATCTTCCAATTGAATAGCTGCTCACACATACCCTGTTCCTTATCTTTGATCGGGTAGATCTTCCGCAAAGTATTAAGCCAGGGTAAACCTAAGCCCGGCGCGACAGCCCATGACGGGCCAAGGCCTACCGCCCAGCCGCTGCGTCCCCAACCTCTGCCCACCACAGGCGTTATTGGTGGGGTGCAGTACTGGAGGTGGGACGTGATCAGCGCCCAGAGCCCTCCCGGCCAGTTATGCGGTCTTCTCAACCTGGGGCCGCTACTTCTCGTCAATTGGTCCTCCCGGGACCTAATGAGGCTGAGTGCACCCCATAAAATACCCATGCTGGTACAGGGGATCGGACCCGGGTCCTCCACTCCAGAGGCAAGCGCGCTACCAACTGCGCTACGGACGCGGTGACTAAGCCAGAGTATGAGGCCATATATACCGAATCCGCTGCGGTGTTGCAAGTGTGACACACGAGCAGTTTTTGCAGTGGTGAAGCTACCTTTGTCAGCTGTGGAGGCATCGCGCAAGACGATGCATGTGCGTACGTCACCTCCAAGTTGTGTTAACTGCCGTGATGAACTTCTGTCTAGTTCCCGAGAATGGGCAAAAGCCAGCCAACTAGTTCCCGAGAATACCCCCGTTTTATGGAGGAGAAAGCCATCCAATGGGTCCGGATTAGGGAGAAGGTATCCTCCGAAGCCCGAAAATTCTAGCGCTTGCGCCAACGGTCTATGCAGAGGACAGGTACCTATAGCTTGGTTACAGCTAACCCGGTACCAAGACGGAAAATTGCAACTCAAACTAGCGATATAAACGAGGCCACATTTTCAGACAACACTGTTGCAGCTAACTCACATCCAAAGCGCTCAACATCGTCGCCTAAGTCCACACCAATCTCTGCACGAACCGTATATGAACCGAGAACTTCAGCTAGGTCGCCAACAAAAGCGTCGACCTGTATAAATAACACTGTCAAGGCCGTTGTGTTTGATGGTCCATCAAAGAAGTTCAAAACCAATTAAAACAAATCCGAATTTCTGAAAGATAGTGATGAGAATGCTCCCAGTAAAACTAAGGGGAAAAAAGTCAGAGAACATCTTCTCGAAGATCCTCTTCTGAGGAATCTTCTGGACTGGACTATGATCAGAGACCATCGTCTTCACCGATTGCCGCTTCGAATCGGTTCCAGGCAATCGAACCGAAGTTCGCTACGGGGAAACGGACGTCCTTGGTAGAGGACACGGAGCTAGAGGATCTTGACCACACTGAGAGAACCCCAGTGAAAAAGAGGCAGGATAAAGCTTCAGAAAACAGCGTTAGCCCAAGAAATAAAAACTCTGATGGCTTGCATTCACATAACTTTCTCTACTCTTATACTACCATTCTTACAAACTCTTATGCCTCCTTCGTGTTAGTTGAGATAAACATTTGCACAAATGATCTTATTGTTCGTCTTCTTGTAGGCACAAGGAGAATATGCGTATACTTTGAGCGGTAGTCAAATGTTTTAGGCTTTGAGATTCCGTTCTCCTTGAACGGTTAACACACTATAAAAATGAATAAATGTTCCATTTGACCCAAGTATAATTTCTCCAAAACTCACACAAAAAAGGAATATCTCCGAAATGGTTCACTCTACAAAAAATTTATCAGGACATAAATTGTGTGCTTTAGCAAGATCTACATATTTTCTATGGTAAGATTTGCTCTATCTCGTACGGTTTACCAGCTATGCAAAAGTCATCCAGAGTAAATAGGACTTCATAAGCTATAGCCAGAAAATTCAAGATATACATTTCATTTGTCATAAAAATATCTCAAATATATGGTATTTTAATCAAAATTGCTAGAGCCATTTTCAAGATAATCAAAATTTTCGAAACATTTTTCATGCAAAGGGTAGTTTGGGTGAAGGGATTTTCTTCAAAATTTTCGTGTCGCATTCTTGAAAGGCATTAACCTTAAATACCACCATTGGTTCTTAACCGACTTTTCGTTTTTGAGTTATACTGTCCACAGACTGATAGGCAGACAGGCACACACGGGCCTTTTCTACAAATGCTTTTCTTTTAATTCAGGGGACCTCAAAACATATATTTCCGGTAAAATCTCGACATCGAATTTTTGGATGGAATATAATACTTCCTGTGTTTCAATATACCTAGTAGAGAAAGTGAAAAAGAGCTAAATTGAATCGACTGCCGTGTACTTCAAGGTAATGGAGAGTTACTTTGACTACTTAAGCCATACAGATATTAGCCTGGCTATACTGCAATGGAGCATACGTGGTATTAGAACACAACGACCAGAACTTGAACTTTTGCGCCATAAGAACGAACCTTTGGTCACATGTTTGCAAGAGACTAAGCTGTGCCCACTAGATGCTTTCCAACTAAGGCGATACACCCCAGTACGGTGTTATGTTACACCACAAGAGGGTGTTCCGGCACATTGCGTCGCTATGATGCTTGTCAGAGATGATGTACACATACATGAAATCTATGCCCTTACGGTCTTATATACGATCAGTCGCCGTGAGGATTCTAATGTTAACCAATCCATAACCGTAACGGACGTTAACGGTCAAAACTTCCACTACTTCTCTGCTTTCACATTCAGACTCTGACCGTGCAGACGGAGGATCCTATTACCCTGATGATGCCACGCGCAGTACTTGTTAATACGTTGGTATCTACCATACCTTCTAGACCACGGCCTACAAGCCCGGAAGAACTAAACATTTCGAATAGTCAAGACACCGGCCGTGAAAGCCTAAATACGTATATTAACCAATCCAGTTTACTATTTGTAACATTAATTTGTCTCCGTCCCATGTCTTCTGGCCTATTGATATAGAAGATCTAGTTTCCCAGTTACCAACACCGTTTCTGATGGTGGGAAACCTCAAAGCACACTATCCACTTTGGAGTTCAAGTCGCACTTGTGCAAGAGGTAAGCTCGTCTCTGATTTAATGGGCAGTTACAACCTATCTTTTAAGCTGCAGGGGTATCAAATCTTTCGGAACGACAGAATTGGCAAACAGGGGGGAGGGACTGCTATTTTGCTCAGAAACACTATTGCTCATGCTTCTGTTACGCTACCTGCACTGGCAGCGTTAGTGTGCACAGCACTTAAAGCACGTGTAAACAGTCAAACGGTGATGCTGGTAGCGCTTTATCGGCTCCCCAACTCCCCAGGTTTCATACGTGACCTCGAACAAATCCTCGCTTTAGAGGAGCACGCTATAATTGCAGGAGATTTCAATACCCGGCACCCTTGGTGGTTTTCTCGCCGAGCAAACGCGGCTGGAAATCTCCTGGTTAAACTTATAACTTACAATGACGACATGGAGGTACACCTTCCCCCAGATCCCACATTTTGGCACAGATCGGGGCACTTTGACCCCGAAATTTTGGACTTCGTACTAACATAAAATGCAACACCTTTAATTAACTTTACAATGTATCACAGCCTGGACTCCGACCACCTTCCTGCAAGAAGACGACGCTTGACAAGCCTGTGGCGGTATACCCGTCAGCCTGAATACAAAATGCTAGCAAAATGGCTACGCAACATCATTCGCCACCAAATTACAATCAACAAATCTGAACAGTGGGAAAACAAAATGCTGAGTACCACCCATTCAGACACTTCCTTGTGGAAATTATTAAAGGCATTTAAAGTCTCCACGAGCGTCAACTCCACAACTGAGGCACTGCACACCCATGGCGGCCTGCACTTCTCCGAAGAGGAGAAAGCCGAGGTCTTCGCTGACTGTCTCGAAGACAGATTCAGCGAAAACCCAGTTACCAACCGCGATATAGAACGCGAGGTACAGACATGGGTACAAACCTGGGTGGCGCAGAAGCAAGAGCAACAGCTACCCCTAATAACACCGCAGGAAGTTTACAAGCTTATTAGGAAATTACCTAATGGGAAAGCTGCCGGCCCAGACAAAGTGACTAATGAGGAACTTAAGCATCTCCCGAGGAAAGCCCTGGTGCAACTGACCAAAATATTTAACGCCTGTCTGCAGCAAGGCCATTTCCCCTCCACTTGGAAACGAGCCAAGGTAATTATGCTCCCAAAGCAAGGGAAAAGCATTACCGCCCCATTAGTCTCTTGTCTACTATTGGTAAATTGCTCGAAAAACTTATAATTTCTCGACTTCAAAAACAAGTTTCGGAATCCCATGAACTCTCAAATTCACAGTTTGGTTTTCGAAAAGGACATTCTACTGAGTTACAGCTTCTCAGGCTAACTGATGATGTAACAGAGCAATTTAACAATGGGGCTTCAACGCTGGCACTATTTCTGGACGTAGAAGCCGCATTCGACCGGTGCTGGCACAATGATCTTATTTACAAACTGCACCACAATTTCCCGGCTCTTCAAAAGTATCTATACTTGCTGCACAATTTCCTAGAAAAGCGGAAGTTTTACTTCCAAGTGGGCCACTCCTCCTCACGGGAGCGAGTGATGCGGGCTGGCGTCCCACAAGGGGCAATTGTGTCACCCTTTTTGTACATATTATTCACTAACGATTTCCCAGAGGACGCCAGATGTAAGGTCGCCATGTATGCTGACGACACTGCAATATACAACCACCATAGAAATCCACGTTTCGGCCTTGCAGAAATGCAACGTTATATTAACAACTTCCTCTCATGGCAACATGACTGGAAAATGAAAATTAATCCCAACAAATGCCAGCTGATTCATTTCTCTAAGCGGCATCACACTTTGGCAATGGACCTAACGTTGGGGGTCAGGTATTGCACTGTCGTCGGCAGGTTAAATACTTAGGGGTTACCTTGGACCGCACGATGTGCTGGTCCACTCACATAAAAAATAGCGCCAACAAAGGCAGACAGCGGTTAAAGTTATGCACCTCGATCTTCCGCAGCAAACAGCTGCAACTGAAGTCCAAACTCGTCCTGTATAAAGCTTTCATCCTGTCAGTGGTTCTTTACGCGTGTGTGGCCTGGGCAAACGCCTCAAAAACCGCCCTGAAGACTATCCAAACCCTCCAAAACCTCTCCCTCCGGAAAATCCTCTCTGCTCCCATCCTAACAACCAACCAAACCCTTCACCAGGAAACCCAGATCCCGTCCATTCCCGAGGCAATAACAAAAAGAGCCACTGTCGCGTGGGCGCGCATCAGAAATCACCAAAACTGTTCTCGGTGAGCTAAGGCTGCTCACCGTATGGGTTTTTGATGAGACAGAAGCAAATGAGAGTACCCATGTAAATTGTATTTAATGTAAATTTTAGCCTGTAAGCCGGGCCCCTTTCTACCGGCACCAGGCAAATATTTCTGAATAAAATAACTCTGAACTCTCTGAACTCTCATGAGCAACGGAGAGCCTACAATTCTTTGTGACTCTTTCACTAGTCTCTCGCACCTTGATCTTGCAGTATGTTAACCACAGTTGGTTGTGTCCTTACAATGGAAGTCATCTCTGATTTACACTCTAGTGATCACTTTCCATGTCTTAGTAGTCTCTTAATCAAGATGCATATTCCACACGTATGCCCAGATGGCGTTTGGACCATGCCAACTGGAACATTTACACCCAGTTGGTTGTATTTAGTTACAAGCACGACTTAGTGGAGGATTCGGGCAGCATCTCACCGAGAGAATTCTTTCTACTGCTGAGCGATCTATTCCACGGTCGACTTCTCACCCCCGTCGATTCCCTCTACCTTGGTGAACCCCTGAATGTCGGAATGCCATTCGTGCTCGAAGGCGTGCTCTTCTAGGGATTTTCAACACCACCCTACATTGGATAACCTAATCTAATACAAGAAAATGCGCGCCAGGTCCAGACAAGTAGTTAAGAATAGCAAAAAGACATCATGGAACAAGTTGGTAATTCCATTTCACCGACACACACCTTCCTCGGTTGAATGGGATAACTTAAGGCACATAGCCGGTAAATCGACCCATGTACCAATTGCGGGATTGAAAACAGCTACAGGAACTGTTGTTGATCCATTTGATGGACAACACGTTTGGCAGTGCTTGAGCTCATGTCTAGTTCGGATAATCACTCCCCTAAGTTCCTTCCAATTAAGACAGGTGGAATCTCAAAGTTTCACGTTTCGCTCTAGAAACGTAAAAGATTACAATAGCCTTTTCACCATGGTGGAGTTAGAACATTCTCTTTCATCCTCGCGACTATCAGCACTAGGACCAGACGGTATTCACGGACAAATGTAACAAGAGATCTCTCATGAAAGAAAGGCATTCCTGCTCGAGGTCCGTAATCGTGTTTGGGTTGACAGTGCAGTGCAAGAAACCTGTCGAGAAGTCACCGTTGTACCCATTTGGAAAGTCGGATAGTGATGGAACGAACGATCAGTAGTGACCTGATAAAAGACTGAACTTTTACTATCAAATGTCTAATACAGTATTTAAGACTATCTCAAATACATGATCGCTTGACCAACATCATTAATCGAAAAAAAAGAGGGAAAAATGTCCTTTCCACATTTATAGTGCCTCTTGAGTTAGGGCGATTCCTATGAATGGTTTTAAATCTCTGAAAGATAAAAATAACTAAATTACTTCTATGTAAAGGGTAGTTTTCTAAAAATATTCTTGGCACATTCACGGAAGACGCTGAATTTAAATATCAAGTTTAATATTTATTAGGCGTTTTTACACAGTTAAAATATACACATAGCACACTTTTCATAACAAAAGTGCTCTTTTTGGATTCAGAGAGTCGCAAAGCATATATTCCAGTGAAATAGCGATAAAATAGAGACTATGTATATACGATTAGAAATTAACTAGGCATTTTATAAAGCCAGGACACATTTAAATGCTAAATGTAACGCGTCGCGGACCACAGAGTGAGAATCATTATTATCATGGTGAAACAGGTTATGGTTGGAGATGTGTCTCTTTAAATTCATTTGGTTGATAGCCAGGAAGGACGCTTTCTTCCATTTATTCATGGTGCTGGATCCAAATCCAAACCCAGTGGGAGTGAGATGATGAACAGCATCCGTTGTCAAGAACACGGTGATACACATCGCGAACGAAAGTGCACAAAGAAAAATATCCGAGGGGCTATGGTCCGGGTGACAGAGATGATTGAAAGCCTCGTCCCAATTTTCATCATAGTTTCATTTTAAATTACTCTCCTGTAATATTGCATGAGCAAGCAGGATTCTACACGATTTAGTCATTTTCTTAGCACTCTGGGAATAGCTTAGTTCATGAAATTTTATATCAACATGATTAAGGAACGTAATTTTGAAATTTAAAATTGGGAAAGATTCCTAACTGGATCTAACGCACCTTAATGCATCAAATGTGATGTGTTGTACTCACATGACTTTCTCTACTCTTGTACTAATTATTATTGACAAACCCTAATTCCTCTATCTTCTTCATGCTAGTCGAGATAAAGTGTTGCAGAAGTTATCTTATTGCTGAAGGTATAAAAGAAGATGCTGCAAACCTGCTCAAGTGTCGCAACTGGGGGCTTGCCACGCAGAACAGAATGGCTGGAGGCAAAGAATTAATGAGCGAAAAGCTCAAATTTGAACCAGTGAGATGGATGAGCCTTATTGCTAATTTTCGTGTAGATGCAATGGAAATACAACAGACTTTAGGCGACAGTCAAATGTTTTAGGAGCAGTCGTGATGACTTTGGTATTCCGTACTCTTTGCATGACCAAGAGATTAGAAGAAATGAGTAACGACTTCTGATTTGACACTGGTCTATAAACATAGTAAAATTCGATAAATAACAAAGAATATCCCCAAAATGGTTCACTTCACAAAAGGATCATTTGGAATAAATTGCCCGTTTTAACGACATCAACATTTGATATGTATAGTACGATTTTGTCATCAAGGCCAAACAGGTCTACATGGGCTATAGCTAGAAAATTCGAAATATGCAATTCATTTAGCATAAACATATCTTAAACATACGGAATTTTTATCAGAATCGTTAGTGATTTTTGAGAAAACAAAAATTTTGGAAAAACGTTCGCGAAAAAGGTAGTTTAGGGTGGAGGTATTTTCTTCAGAATATTTGTATCACATCTTTTTGTTGTTGTAGTGTTTAACGCCCCCTTTTACTACTACGGCACCGCAGGCGGTGACACTGATAATACATGAAGATGGAGCACCAGTGAAATAAGATGGCGGGGGGAAACGGAGCACCCGGAGAAAACCCGCCCTGACGCCGCTTCGTCCACCACGAATACCACATGCGGGTCCCTGAGATCGAACTCGGGCCGCCTAGATGGTAGGCGAGCGCGCTAACCGCTCGGCCACGGCGCCGCCTTCACATCTTTGAGATATATTAAATGTAAATACGAACTTTGGTTTTTAACCCACTTTTCGTTTTTGACTTATACTGGTCACAAACAGGCACACACAGAGATATACAGACGCGCGTGCGTACTCACATAAACACACACACACACACACACACACACACACACACACACACACACACACACACACACACACACACACACATAGGGACCTTTTTTCTTTTGCATTCAGGGGCCTCAAAACATATTTCCGGTGAAATCTCGAGATAGAAAGTAATACTTCCCCTATTGACTATACGTAGTATAGTAATATAGACATGCCACCAATCAGAAGTCTTTTTCAGGGAATTATTGCTAATGCAAAGGAAACTCTGCATTATCTAAATGTACTCGTATTTTGTTAATCTATTAATAACACATTTATAATAGCAGGCTTTATGCAGGCAGCAATAAATGAGAAAGAAGATTGGAGGCTTAAACCGTTCAGCATTGATATGACCTCCTGCACGGACACATTCTCGTCTCCTCACTGACCGCTACACGTTACAACACCACTGTTTGCTTGTGTCATGCAAGTAGTTGTACAATTTTCGATCTACCTGCGCCCACTAGGTTAGACAACAACGAAAAGATTATGGAATAAATAATGAATAAAGGGCGGAAGATAGTGCAATAAACCGCAGGTCTGCACATGTGGTCTGCTGTTGCCACTGTTGCAGGCGTCAGGCAACAGACGCTGCAGACACGGCTGCGTGGTTACGGTTACGTCATTCACTCTCCGTGTCCAACTAACCTGAATCGCATGTGACTGCACGCGGTTCCGTGCTCTAATTATGAAATAATAGAAAATGCTTAGCGCTGTGTTAAAAGCACGCAATTTTAATATTTGCATGTACAAGGATATGCCACTGTTAATAATAATAATAATAATAATAATAATAATAATAATAATAATAATAATAATAATAATAATAATAATAATAATAATAATAATAATAATAATAATAATAATAATAATAATAATAATAATAATAATAATAATAATAATAATAATAATAATAATAATAATAATAATAATAATAATAATAATAATAATAATAATAATAATAATAATAATAATAATAATAATATAATAATAATAATAATAATAATAATAATAATAATAATAACAACAACAACAACAACAACAATAATAATAATAATAATAATAATAATAATAATAATAATAATAATAATAATAATAATAATAATAATAATAATAATAATAATAATAATAATAATAATAATAATAATAATATAAATAATAATAATAATAATAATAATAATAATAATAATAATAATAATAATAATAATAATAATAATAATAATAATAATAATAATAATAATAATAATAATAATAATAATAATAATAATAATAATAATAATAATAATAATAATAATAATAATAATAATAATAATAATAATAATAATAATAATAATAATAATAATAATAATAATAATAATAATAATAATAATAATAATAATAATAATAATAATAATAATAATAATAATAATAATAATAATAATAATAATAATAATAATAATAATAATAATAATAATAATAATAATAATAATAATAATAATAATAATAATAATAATAATAATAATAATAATAATAATAATAATAATAATAATAATAATAATAATAATGGCGTATATAATGATGGAAAATACTAAACTGGATGCATGAGGCGGTAACGTCTGTGACCCGCATTCGGAAGGTCGCGGATTCGATTCCCTTGGCCAATCCTCCTGACCTTGGGTTGTTCAGGGGGTTTTCCCGGATCACTCAGGGGAATGTTGTTAGTTACCTTACATCTACTGAGCTTCATTCTTTTCCACTTCGTTCATTTCATTGTCTTTATCATGTCTTTCCAGGTTGATAGCGTTAGGAGGATCGTTGGTAGGATACGGTGTAGTGGAGGTTGCGCTCTGGAAATACCGTATTCGGTGAGGGGAGGCGATCTGTTTGGCTAATCGCCGCCGGGACGACTGTCTACCGGGCCGGACCTGGATGTTGGCGCGCCTTACGGAACGGCCTGGAACTGACTCGGGCTGAAGAACTGCCTGGATTGTTAGTAACCACCGTAGTAGCCCTGCCTGAGATACGCTCTGGGCGCCTGAAGGGTATCCTTTCGTCCTTCCTCCCAGAGTCTGAAGCGCACAATGCAATCGGCAGATGTACCGGAAGCCGCTCCGTAACAAGATGATGGAAAATAAGTTTAATGTAATCCTAATTGATATGTATTAGGATGTTGTACTGTAAAACCAGGCATAAAATAACGCTAGCCCTATTTTAAGCAGTCAGTAGCATGAGGCATGTTTCCCAATTCCACATTAAAATCTTTGCTTGTAAATCAGTCAGGTTTTTCTTAGCCTGCTCAGCATTGAGCGGAACTATCCGCCTATGCCTAGGTTTACCCACAGGTGCAAGCAGGTGCAGAAAGTGAACATAGCTAGGAGGTACAACTCTAAATGAATGAGCACACCAACAAAAAGTCGTTAATGAATAACATATAACAGGGAATGCTTTTTATACTCAGTATGACGTATTTAGGTTAATCAATTACTCGTCCAAGAGTAAGGCTACAAACGAAATCACTTTAGTAGTTATACGACCCACTTGCTTGTCTGTTTAGAGAAGCTAGAATTCAGTAGGTATTTGATGCTATGCAACATATTTCTAAGACCTCTATGGGAAGTGTAGGATATGTGGCAGTTATTAAATATCAGAGCCCTAAATATCATAATATTAACCTCATTCTATTTATTAAATTATTAATTTTGTTTACGTTGTGATGAACATTTTAAATTACTTATATTAAAGGAGAAGGTGGTATTATGTGAAGGGTTGAAAAATGGGACCTCTCAGTTTTTCTGAACTTACTGTCACTATCTCGTAATGACACTGCTAGACAACTCCAGAAATCTGTCTAAACCTGCAGGTAATGCGACTATACTGGTTTCACCGAAAGAATTGGTCGTGATGTAAACAGAAGCACGTGTACAAATATAATTAAAGTGTACGTTCATTGGCTGATGCTGCGTATTATAAGGTACATCGGCTACAAAGCAGTTCGCTCAATAGTAACAAAAACTACTGGATATTCTCTGTATTATGTAACAATGGTATGTTTAACGTGTTATTGTACCATGTAGAACTGCAACAAAATTAATCGAAAGAAATTAATTGCACTTAAGCAGAAGCTGAGCGAAGAACATGCGCAGACTGCCTTCTGCTGGTCAGCTTAGGAAGCTGAAGTTTTAATGCAGGGCCCTCTGGATTAACGGACCTGACACTGGCGTTCCAGTAGTACAGAAATGGCGCCGGCTGTTGGTCCTGATTTCTGAGGTGCTTCCACACGCTATCCTTCGTATTGTTTTCTATGCCTTTGAGTTATTGTTTTTTATAATAATCCCTATGTAAGTTTGTCTTCATATTAGCAAAGCGAGTGTATGAAAACTTTTATTTGGGCAGTATAGGGAACGGTAATAAATCCAATAACGAGTTGACTGTGCCATGTGCTATCCACATGTTTATGTTTATTGTGTTTCATCTAAGACTATGGCTACATTAGCCGGCCGTATAGTGTGGTTAATTTATCTGTTTGCAAGTACAATTTGTGTCACGATTACAGTGGTGAGAAGTTGTTGAAGAGAAACTGTTCCAGTAGTGTATGTTATTGTTGATATAGTCCCTAACCTCAAACATCACAATGCTCCGTAACTGTTGCATTCCCGGATGCAAATTAAAAATGAGAAACTTTCAGTTAAAACAAAAGGTAAATTGCAACGTAAAGCTTGTAAATTCAGTATTTAATTACTATAAATTGCAGCGTTATGTGTGTTGCCGGCGTGTATACGAAACATAGTGAATAGTGTGAATAGTGAAAGACAATAATTTCGAGACGCCGCTCTCCTACAGTTTTACCCATGTAAGTAGTATGTTGCTTGTATTTATTCATTATCTTTTATCTTTGTAATTTAAATGTGTAGCTGTAGTTTAGAAGAAATGTGTTATGTTGCTGCATGTAAAACTGTAGACTATAGCAAAGTTGCTTTACAATGCTGATTTAAAGTTACCTATTACCTATTTCGTATATTTCATTTACAGTGCTGTTTTGTGATTATTAATTTTAATATTTCATCTGCTTTTGTGGATTCCCCCGTAAAATGAAGTGTCATGAAGTGCTGAGTTTTATTGTTGTTTTATTGTTGCAAACTGAGTAATCATAGGTTTTCAGTAAAAGTAAAAGCAAAATTCCACCCCAGAGCTTTTGAATTCAGTAGGTAGCTAATTATTCTAAATAGCAGCATTTATATATCAGCCATGCAGTATATGTTTTGTATAGGTATATAACATTATTTACGTGGTCAAGTGTGAAAAATACTTGTGTAAACAATGGTTAATAATTCTGAGTCAACTCAATGTCAACATTTCTGTTTTATTTAAGTAACATGCTGCTTGCAGTTTTGTCTATCTTCTTTGTAATTTGTGTGTGTATGCAGTTACATAATGGCATGTAAAACTGTAGATTGCATGAATGTTATTTAAGGTTATATATTTCATTACCCATGGGTTATCGTGTAATATTAAATGTCATTATTTTTTGTTTACTTGAGGTTATGTTTAAGACAGTGTTTTTGTGTTTAACACAACCCATATTCACAAAATAGGCGTGTTATTACACCACATTTTACTGCATTGAAATCGTAGCCTCTAGATGAGTTGTTTATAAGTAGTTCCCATCATATAGGCCGCCATCTTGAATCCTAGTGTCAGGTCCGGTATATAGAAGGTCCTGTTTAGTGAACCATCATGGTCGAGCAAGTGCAGTTTATAAAACATTGTAAAGGGAAGCCTATAACGAGTGATGAAAAAGTTATAATTCTCAATGTGTTCCACAAACAATGCGAGGAATATCCCACTTTAGCTGTCAAAGATATTGTTAACCTTACAGCAGAATTTAATAGGTGTATCTGCATTAAGCATCAATTCCGCGCGCAGTGAAAGATTAAAAGCAGGGAAGTTAACCACGCCTATAGCCGTTAAGATTCTGAGTTTACCTTTGGTCACACCAAATAACGTGAGTGTGCGTTATATACTTATAATCCGATATTTATATAGGCTTACGTCTCTGATTTAAGGAAGGTTAAGTTAGCGTTCGTTTTATTTATAATTTTTGGTTAATTAGCAACCACTGGGTATACCAAAGATATAGGGAGAGGGGAGAAGCAGAATTCCGATCTAGATGGAATACAACCTCTTTCAGATTCAGATTGGGTATGTTAGAGCTTTCTTTTCTATGGTGATTTTAAATTTATATTTATTATTCTGTTTTTAGTTCAGAGTGCTACACGCAATTGTTATCTCATCAGTAGCGTGTTTTAAACTACCGCGTGAAGGATTGGAGGGTCGAAGACGGGCGATGATAATTGCAGGCTCCACGTGGTTTTCTCTCTTAGCAATACGTAGTTACGAAACTAGTACCGTCACAGCTTCAGTCAGACCAAGAATGCGGAAGGATACGTTTCTAGCTATTGTTTACATCACGCTTTCGCTGAAACCAGTATAGTCAGTAAACTGAGAACTGTGGTTATGAAATGACGTTGCTTTTTGTGGCGTGGAAAGTTTTAACAGAGGAAGATTTCGGTACTATTGCGTAAAATTCAGGTAGGGTGAAACGATTTATTTTACACGTTTACTTAGTCTGTAAATGTATCTTTAAATATTTATTACACATACCTAGTTATTTAATGTATAAGAGCGTTGTTGAAGGTAATCTGCTGTAAAGTGAACGGTGGTAATACAGAACAAGCAGAACTGAGTTGAGAACTGTTAGAAAGACGACAAAAATCTTCTATTTGTGGCTCTAAAAGCAGCAATTTTCCTACAGTTTCAGATGAAGTCTAGCTATCAACAACTAAATGCGCATCTCACTAAAAATATGTAAGAAATGGCCCAAAGAGGACAAAAAAGAATACGAGCTTCAAAGCCAAAAGAAGACTTGCATTCACACAAGAATTTTCTGATTGAGATGACACTCTCCATCTCCTCAGGTAAATCAGTTTTAGTAACTCCAGCTAATGAAGAGGAGAATCCAGGGTACATTTTTGATGATGGTGAATTCAGGAACTCGAGATGTAAGGAACTGTGGATCAAGTGTGACAACTGCGCCAGATGGCCGCACCTGGACTGTTCTGCTTTTGAACTTTGTGCTTAAAATTGTTGTGCTCTTTAGAAGTATTTAACAACAAACTTAAAAACAACTTTAACTGCCTTATATGTTGCACAATCAATATGTTTCTATATTGAAGTTCAATTTGTTGATTCCCCTTCCTTCCAAGTTTGAAAATACAAGCATACGTTACACTTTCAATGACTGATGGTGCATTCGAATACTCCATTACTATGTCCAATATTACCACCTAAATTTAAACATTGTTAAAAGTGCGACAATTTTGTTGTCAAACATTGATGTTAATATAATGTAATTTGTATTATTCTGCACTATGGATCAGGAAGAGAAGCTGTTTCTGATAAGATTTGTAAAATAAGTTACAAAAATGGCCATGTATTTTATACTAATGAGCAGGTAAAGAACACTATGCCATAATAACACCTTTTCCTCTAATATGTAATCCTTTATGTAGTGTTTGTGTTACTGCTTGCAATTCACTGCTATAAAATGTTATACTTATGTAACATGAGGAGAGCTGCCTGATATTTGAATTCTCATGGATGTTACTATAATAGCTAATGGATTGCATATATTACATATTCATTTCGATAAATCAATTCCAAATTAAACGTTTCTTTCATATAAATCACTCGTCAATGCCTCTTAAATTCCGAAGGGAAATCTTTATCGATAATCCAATTCACTGACAACGAATAAACGCATAAGGCGGCGCCGGGCGTGGCGCAGAACAAAGGACGGTCGTGGCTAAGCTACTTAACGCCACATATCAGCCCGGCGAGCTCACAAAAGCCCTCAAGGTCAGGCTGCCTCATGCAGCGCTTAACAAACGATTGCTGAAAACTTCGAGAGGCATCCGGCGGTCGATGTGTTTGTGTAAGTCGAGAAAGTTCATGTTTCGTCATCCTTGCTATGTAAGGAAGTAAGGCAACAGCAGAGGAGTGAAATGTGGTTACAGACATGAGTCGTTCAGTGAGTAAGAGATAGCTGTGTGTGTTCGTGTGTGTGTGTGTGTGTGCGTGTGTGTGTGTGTGTGTGTGTGTGTGTGTGTGTGTGTGTGTGTGTGTGGTACTGTCATGAAAGACTTGTCGAAGTGAAGAAGTTTTAACCAGTGTCGAGTGGTTGGATCGTCAAAGTTGGTGTTTGAGAGGCAGAGAAAGTGAAGAAAGACAGTGAAAGGACTGGATCAAGGTTACAAGAAGTAAACAGTTGTGAGTTGCGATATCATGAAAGGCTGTAGAGTGTGTTGACGTCAGTAGAAGAGAGCCATGGTTAACGAGATGCAGTGACGTAAACCTCCTTGTCCAGACATGAACCAACGAAGTAAAACCACAATTGCCTAATACAGGGGTCGGATAATCTGTAGCCGCTGATGATATGAATAATATCACCGTCAGGGGTAAGCAATTCGTCGCCCTCATTCAATCCTCTCTCTTATCAACACGCTTTCAAACGAAAACAGGTGGACACCGCATCGGCAGACAAGGCTCTTTTGCAACCAGAAAACACAAAGGAGCCTTCCTATTCCGAGAGGAATGGGAAAGGCAACATTTTGAGATCACAATTACAAAACAAAACTGGTTTAGTGTTATGTAGAGAACTTGATGTGACATTTCCGTGTCTCTATTTATTTACTGCGCGTATTAGTGCTATGTGTGAGCAGTTTTGTTCTAAATTGAAGATTATTAAAGCTAAACCCAGATCGCGGTTCACAGATGAAAACCTACGTGCTCTATTGTATGTTAGTACTCATGAATTAATGTTAGATGTATGCGAAACCGTAATGCTTCCGATGAAGTAAAGAATCGATTATTGAAAAATGAAGATTAAAACCCTGTCGGTCTGTGTGTATGTATTAAGCGTATATAAAATCAAACGTATCTTAGATAACTTTCTTTACACAGTCACTGCGGCTTTCAAATCCTCTCCTTTGAACCGTGCTTCATGGACATGCCTCGTTTCGTTCCCTGACGTCACAATTCTGCAATCATGATGACTAATTTCCCGACTCCTGGTCTAATACATCCAAGGAAAACATAAAAAAGAAAAAAAAATTGCTCGTTGAATTCACAGTTTCATCACGGTGGTAAACAATGTTAGCCACGTGTCAGGCTGTCATTACTACGTAACTTTGATTCGCGCCGTAGCCTGTCTTTCTCGTTAGCCACGAAGAGAATTTGTGCAAAAGAAGAACAATAAAGTAGGAGAGTAACTGGACTGATTGTGTCTCAATAATCTGTCCCTTCGGAACACATTTCCTTGAGGGATAACATATTCCATTTTTCAAACAATACGCTCAGTTTTTCACCTTTAACGATGTATGCGTTAGGATTTATTAGAAGAAAGCATACAAAGAATAAATGATTAATTATTACATTATACGAGCGCTTTCCCCTCGCAATAAAATATTAGTATGCATTATTACCTATTCAATGTAGTATAAACGAATCCTTAGCAAATACATTTTGTTATGCATTTGACAGAAAGCATGATTGGTTTTACATGGAATATTTACATCAGGGTTAATCTATCTCAAGTGAAACTATATACACATCGTGCTATTATTTGAATAATTATTGTTGTGGACTCCTGTGTGCCCATGGATCCTGAGAAATACTTGTATTTTTAAATATAAACCTACACAGCTGCTAATTTGTTTACCAATTTACTTCCTGTTTGATAGTGTTACCAAGATAAACCCAGCATTAAAAGAAAGCCGCTGAAGCAGGGCAAAGCTACTATGCATCGTATCCCGTTTCTGTGGTATGGGACCCAGAGGCGTTAACTTCTGCATATTGGACTCCTGGAACCAAATTGCTACAGGTAAAGAGAAGCAAGATATTGGATGGTAAGGACTACGGGAAAGAGGCTTTGCTCATTATCTGGCAAGAGGAACTCCACTCGTTTGAAATTGGCGTTTCCTTTGGAGCCATGTTAGCTACTTGAGTCGGTGCACTTCTCAGAAATTGAAATGGTTTTGGCACAAATGGCATTTGGTAATTTTCACTTCCAACTTATTCCCCTGACTTAGCTCCATCAGACTTCCATATGTTCCCCAAACTAATAAAGTTTCATGATGGAAAGTAATTTTCGTCCAATGAAGAATCTGAATCATTGTCAGTTGAAGCGTATTTTGCAGGCATGAAGGAATCTGATGGAAATGCGGCATCATTTTATGCTTCATTCCGAGAACTTTTCAGATGACCTTCACAAACATGAATCAACCACGATTTGCTGGAATGTAACGGTGATTCATCAATACCTGAATGTAGTAGCATAAACCTGGTCTTGAACCCAGGATGAAATCATTGCAGCAATAAAACCCCTGTCCCTGCATAGCAGTTAGGAACGCTGACCACTAGGCTACTGCTACATGTATGTGTGAGTGTGTAGGAGCGAAGGGGGACACCTCGACCGAGCACGACCCGTGGGCTACCAACCCCTTCCCTCCGGAGGGAAGGGATGAGGTGAACTGAGACCGTAGGCTGGTCAGAGAACGGAGTCAGTAAAGCCCAGAGACGCACACAAGTCCCTAACAGTTACAGTTACTGCCATCTGGCGCACAACAGAAGTGTTCCCCCCAACTAGGGAGAGAGCGACGAGGCGATCCTAGCAGCCCGGGTAGAAACTTCCAGGAGGGGTCAGGGAAGGGTTGCCAGAACGCAAGCATCTGTGCCATCTGCCCGCATCCATCGGAAAGTACTGCGCTACTAACCAAATCTGTAAGATGATGACGAGGAAGGGAAATGAGAAATGAAGAGAAAGGAGGAGTCCTTAAAGAAGAGAATGCATCCCAGAATTCGCCTAGTCATAAGGGGAAACCACGAAAAAACATAAGTCAACTGAGACCGAACCAGAGGCCTCCCGAATGTGAGTCGGATATGTTACCTTGGCACCAACTGCTGCATACTCGTAACTTAGAACAGAGTCATCACGTGCCCCTCATTTTTTCCATTAATTACGCCCGCTGGCTTGTTATGCACTACAGCTACATGTAGCTAGCTGATACCAGAGATTTTAAAACCAATTCATATTTGTTTTTAATGTCTTTTGGTTTGAAAAGCTTTTATCCATTTACTTTCAAAGGATCATTGCTTTATTTCAATTCGAGTTGCAGGGCAGAAAAAGGATTTTTGGCGGGGGGGGGGGGGGGGGGGGGAGGAAAGACTTTCCATAAAGCGTCGTCACGGATTCCTACTGTATGAAAAGATTTCAGTAGGAGTGTCTGAAAATGCGGAAGAATTAAGCTCCTGCGGTAACGAATGGATTATTGTTTCTCTCTACCATTTTCTTCTTATTCTTTAATTAGAAATGGAAGAACCCACACCACCTCGATTTCAAAATCGCCACTAATTAAGCAACATTTCAGTAACGAATTAGAAAGGATGCAAAGAAAGTATTTTTCCCAATGCAGTCATTGAAAATGTGCTGGTGTGAACTTGTTCTATTTGGTACGTTAAATTATACTTGATGTGTGAGTAGAAATCGAAATAAGGCTAATCCTTAATTAATTAGTTAAATTAATGTCAATCTATACGGTTTCTATAGTTATGCAATGACATTGCTCTGATTTAAAGTTATGCTTATATAGCTTGCGTAGCGGTTCTTTACATTGTGTGGTGAAATATGTAAATGTAGAGTTGCTCTGTATGTTTGACTTTCCCTTTCATTTGGTTTGTTTTCCGTATTTTTTTTCTCATTTTCTTCTTCATCTTAATTTCTTCCTTTAGTGACTTAATTATTATTGTGGCAAAAACGATAAAATCCAATCGAGTTACTTTTTTATCACAATATTTTCTAACAAAACTGAATGCACAATAACACAGTTCTCATTTACTGCCATTAACTCTGGCTTCAGTCCTTCGTGATAGCACTGATTTCTTTTCGTATCCTTCACACCTAATTTTTTTTTCGCCTTCTCTGTCTCTCAAAAGGCTCACTTTGACGATACGGTCACTCAACACTCATTAAATGCTTCGCGACGCACCGGTTCTCTCACGACGACCACACGCATGCACGCACGCACGCACACACACACACACACACACACACACACACACACACACACACACACACACTACAACTGACTGCTACGACAAATCGTCTCTATAATAAATAATGAACTACTCTTGCCACCACCTCAGCTCGTTATATAGCGAGCATAACGTAACACGGACCTTTCTCTAACTTCACCTCTTATGAAACCTCTACAAATATGCCCACCGGCGGACGCCTCTCGAATCATCTCGAAAACCCATGTTCATTGTCACGATATCACAAGCCGCGCGGTGAGTGGTGTGAGGCAGCTTGACCTTGAGCACCGCTCTTTGTTCGCCGACCTGGTATGTGGTGAGAGGCAGGCCGACCCCAGATTTTGCTGTTACCACTGCAGTCGGCCGACATCACATTTTTTATCCAGAATTTATCCATTTCCATCCTTTTTAAAAAGAGGCACGTTCCCTTCTATTTGTGATCGTTCTTTATATCCTCCTTTTATATAACTGTATTTCCTTTATTGTGGATCTAACTTACAAGGTAATTCGAGACATTATTTAGACATTGCTAAATAATTCATTGACTGAACAATTACTCCAGTGTTATCTTCTATTGATACTAATAAGCCTTATAGCTTCATCTGTTAGGGTCCAACTTAAACGTTCAGTCATGGAAACTCACGATCCTATTTCCTCCGAAATACAAAAACAATTCACTTGTTTTCGCGTGATTGCACATTTTCCTTTTTTTTTTTTTTTTTTCTATTTTATAAATAATAAGGACCCAATGGTTATATCCCCTTTAACATTCTCTGCCCATTCATTACCAGTTCAAATACACACCAACACACACATACACACACACACACACACACACACACACACACACACACACACACACACACACGAATATATCTTATTCAATTTCTTTTGTTTTCCAGAGGTTATTTTCCGGTAAACAAGTGCGTATTTATGTAAAATATGGGAAAATTTATGCTAGAACCATGAAAAAAAAATACATTTATAAATCTTAATGATATCTTCCTGCAAAATAAAATAAACTGAGAGAGAGAAAGAGAGAGAGAGAGAATCACAAATATTCAACAACTTCCTGTGATGCGCAGTTATATTTGGTAAAATGTTAACGTTATACTTAGACAATATCAAAAATAACTTATAAACACAAACATAAATCAACAGAAAGTGTACATTTTAATGAGTGCTGGGTTTTTCCTTAAATATCTGTGAGTCTCCCATCCTTTTAGCATAATTTACTGTCGCAGATTTAATATATACATTTTCTTCTTCATTTCAATATTTCAATCGTTTGACATTTTTATGCAAACCGTCATATGTAAAATATGATTTGAAGCTTTCCTGGCGACGAACATCTTGAATACCGTCATAGCTGGTGTTTTGAAAAAAACAAAAATAAGGAGAACTTTTGTATGTAGTAGTTTGGGGTAGAGGAAATTATATTAAAATCTTACTAATCCATTTTTAAAAGGTGTTTTCTTTCCTGATGTCTTTCTCTCTCCCTTTCTTTCTCCCCTCTTTTTTGTCCCCGTCTTTCTCTCTCACTCTCTTCATGTTTGCCTTTCTCTCACCTTCCCTACCTTCTCTCTTACTCTTCCGCTCTTCCGCTCTTTTTTCTCTCTTTTTCTCTACCTCTCTTTCTCTCTCCCTCTCCCTATTTCCCACTACCTCTTTCCCACTCTACCTCCCCTCTCTTTTTCCTCTCTCTCTCCATCCCTAACTCACTCTCCCTCCCTCTATTTCTCCTTTTCTCCCTCTTTTCCTTCTACCTCCCTGTCTCTCTCTTTCTCTGCCTCTCCTGCTAGATCTCCCTCCTTCTCCTTCACACTCTGCCCCTGTCTCTTTCTCTCGTTCACTTTCGCTCTCTCGTTCCCTCTTTCTCTCTATCCCTCCCTCTCCCTCTTCCTGTCCATCTCCCCCTCTCTCCGTCTCTCTTTATCTTCTTTCTTTTTGCTTTCTCTCTTTCTCGCTATTTCTGTCTCTTTTTCTCTTTCTCTCTTCCGTTCTCTTCCTTCTCTCTTTATTTCTTTCTCTCATTCTTTCTGTCTGTCTTTCTTTCTTTTCCCTTCTTTCTCTTTCGTTCTCTCTTTCTTTCTATCTTTGTTTCTTTGTTTCTTTCTTTCCCTCTTTCTTTCTCTCTCTTTCTTTCTCTCTCTATTTTTCTCTATCTTTCTGTCTCCATCTCTTTCTTCTTCTCTTTCTTTCATTCTCTCCTACCTTCCTTCTTTCTCTCTATCCTTCTCACTTTCTTTTCCTTTCTTTCTCTCTCTTTCTTTCCTTCCTTATTTTTTTCTTTTTTCTAGGAACTGCAAATTACTGTAATATTGGAATTGCAAATGGAATTTTAAAGCTTTGAAAGGTTTGACTATCGCTCAGAGCTTACTGCATTCCCATGTTTACCTTGGCAGTTACAAGAAAATCAGCAATAAGGTAATTTCTACGAATGGTTATCCCGACTAACATGAAGATAGAGAATAAGAATTTGTAAGAATAGTTAGTTCAATAGGAGAGAAAGTCAAGTGAGTGCAACACATCAGACATTTTTGTCATTCATTATTTATTCTTATTAATTTACTAATTCATAGTCCTTTATTTGGTAATTTATTTTATTTTATAAGTTTTCTATGCTCTGTTCTACTTCGTTCCTGTCTCTGCTTTCTGCTTCTTTCTTTGCTATGAATTCTGCCATGCTGTTATGGGATTTTGCTTTTGCGTTCAGTGTCCTTTCTTTGACGTTTCCTTTCCTTTTCGAAAGGAATTCTTGTCTGCAAAAGGAATTGTGGAAAGGTTTGAACACAAAGCTAAAATACGACACTTTGCATGACAAAACAGCATTTCTTCTGAGCTTGGACCACAGCGCTGCGGTAATCCGCGAGATTACTGAACGAGAACCCCGACATTAAACATTCACATCATGAGCTGTTTCTGTGGCAAAATCTCGGAATTAACGCCTTGTACCATCTCAGATGCCTGCCAACCTCTGGGAGCATACCAAATTTACGTCTAATGTACTCACATTTATATTCTAGCCCTTGTTTATTAAAGGTAAGAGCCTCGAATTACAAAGATTATAGTTCTTTTTAACTTTTTCGCCACAAGACATGGCTGCGTGAAGTTGACAGTAATGAGAATACTACTTAACTATGTGCTACAACCCGTCTCAAGCTAGAACGCCCTTGCTGTAGGGAGAAGAGAGGGCAGACTCTATAAGGCAGCCATGTGAGCCCAAGCGTAACTCGTGACCTTGTCAGTACTCGTGGGAATGAAGCGCTCCGAGAAAGACAGCGGTATTACCTGGCAAAGCCATGAAGCGTATCGGAAAGAATGTGAAACTACCCGGATGTTTACGCGAGCTTATATCACAAACATGGCTAGACCGTATGCGTACACTCCTTTCAGGTGCAATCATATCTCCAGGACAGGAACGTCTCATATATTGGCATGCGCGAGAGATCAACTATTTGTGTTTTATCACTGACTATACGCCAAGTTACTCATATTTCGCTCTTATAATAAACAAGATCGTAGCGCTCGATCACCAGGGTCGATGCGCCTCAACGCTTTGCCAGGTAGTATACACACAGGTAGCGGTGGCGTTAAGCAAAACATAGCAAAAGAAAGTTCGAAGGGAAAATTAAGTCCACTCTTTTTATTGTTGTGTTTCTTGTTGCTTGGCTTAAAAGTATGTATATACGATTTTTTTGTTTATAAGGTTTTAATATGAATTACAATAATAAAGCAATTATTCAAAACCAATTAATACTCCAAAAACAAACTTAAAACCACAAAGAATAAGGCATATTTGCATAACTTATAACCTTTTACAATTCAAAAAGAAACCAGCTGCTCCTACAACATAAAATAAAAGTAGTTCCACATTAAAAGCTCTACTTGTTATCACACTTTGAAACTAATTACGGATTTATTATGCCCATTTTGTGCTTTCTCACCAGCATCTTAATATTTGTAACCTTGTAAATCTTTCACTTCAAATATTCCTACAATAAAAAGTCTAAGGGGTTCAGGGGGGAGATCTTGGCGACCATTCAACACTTCCTGTTCTGCCAACTCATCTTCCTGGAAGTTCCTGATTTAGGTAATTCACCACCTGCCTTCCATAATAGGCAGGGACAGCATCTTGCTAAAATAAGATATCACTTTGAATTCCTCCTCCTTCTCCAGGGAATAAAGTAGCACAAGCAGGAATTATTTCATTTTGTAGAAGGTGCAAAGGCACTTCAGAATTTAAGTTGCCATCAATGTAAACTGGGCCTATCAATCCACCATAATTACACTAGTCCACACATTTACCTTTTGTGGACATTGTGTCTTGTTCAATCATCCAATGGGGATTCTCTTCAGCCCAATAGTGACAGTTGTGACGATTTACATTCCCATTAGGCAGAAAGTAGCTTCATCTGATAACACAATTTTATTCACGATGTTAGGGTTCTGCTCGAGCATCTCACTCAAGGTTTCAGCAAACTGAGTACGTCTGTCAAAGTCATCTTCACTGAGTTCTTGCAGCAGCTGTACCTCATATGGGCGCCATTTGACTGCCTTCATTAAGTTGCATATGAACTTTTGACTGACATTGTAGTCCATTGCAAGATAGCGAGTAGATAAATGTGGGTTTTGTTCCACTGATAATAAAACATCAAGAGCTTTATCACCATCTGTAACTCGTTTTGGCCTTCCAGGCTTTGTCTTATTTTTAACACTTCCAGTTTCATTCAAATTTTTCAAAATTTTTCTTACCGTAGAGTAAGTAATCCTTCGATCTGGATGCATTTTATTAAACAAGAACAAACCTCTTCTTGGGTCCTTCTCCTATCACCATATCCGATCACCATTTCAACTTCTTGTCTTTCTGTAAGTTGTGCCATGACTAATTGCTTTCAGGAGCAGTTTGCAATGAAGTAAGCATTTTGTCCTTATTAGATTACCTCATCCAGTTCTCATCCAGTTCGGTCAAAGATAACTTCAAGAAACAAAACCACTAGAACAAATGACATAATTTAACTTTTTAAGCTGTGAAATATCAGGCAATAGACATCAATCATAAGTTGAATAGCTTTAAGTATGTAACAGGAACACCAAATAGAACTTCGAAAAATAGAGCTAGAGAAGGCTCTATAATGAAATTGTACAGGACGATGGCAGTTCCTACAATAACTGATGATTCCTAAACACGGACTATGACGTCACGAGACTCAGCTAGAATACAAGCTGCAGAAATGAGATTCCTCAGATCAATAGCAGGATATCAAACAACAGACAAAAAACATAATAAAGAAATAATGCAACAATTAAACGTAGAAAACTAAATACAACAATAATGAAGTATAAAACAAACTGGAAACGACACTTAATAAGGATGATTGAAAACAGAATACCAAAAGTAACAGACAGCTATTCACCACGGGGAAGAAGAAACCTGGGAAGACCAGGAAAAGATGGAAGTAGCAACAATTTGGAGCCGAAACAGACCAATAAAAGGTCTAAACCGTGAATTATAATAATAATAATAATAATAATAATAATAATAATAATAATAATAATAATAATAATAATAATAATAATAATAATAATAATAATAATAATAATAATAATAATAATAATAATAATAATAATAATAATAGTAAGAAGAAGATGATGATGATGAAGATGAAGAAAAAGAGGTAAGTGTGGTAAGTATTTAAAACTTTAGATTTGGTCATACTTATGTAATGTTCAGATTGTTAGGGGAATGTAGCAATAGACAATGAATGTGGTTCCAGCAGGATTAGATCCTGGCACATTTCACATATGGCATAGGTAAGCGCTTGAATGAACGATGTCCAGACATACTTTTGCGAGGACTGCGTATTTCAATGTAACCAAAATTAGTATCTTTTTCCATTGCTTTGTACACTACAGTCACCTCAAATAGGATTCTTAAGGGCTTTCATTGGTCTATATACAAAGATATATCTGTACGGCGAAAGACTACAAACTTTTCTGAAAATTGTTGATTAAAGTATTCAAGCATGTGATAAGGAAAACGTGGTGGCGCCCCCTTATACTGGAACCACCCTTACACCAATTTAGAATGTCGTTCAGGCTGTTAAAGCTGAAGAATGTACAACGCCATCTAGTGTTCTGAAGCTCCTCTCAGGGGAACGGGGCTTTAAAATATCGTTTGTTTTGGTTTAGTACGTATACCAACGATGTCCAATGTTTGCGAAACAGGGGAGGTTGGATTTACCTCCTTCAAGCTTATGCGGACTGTGTGTGGCGGTTTGGTTATATGCACGTTGCGTTTGATTTACAAAAATACTTTCAAATCCTAGGCGATAAACATTTGTTCAGTACTAACACCTTTGGTACTACTTACGTTTAAGCAGTATATCAACATTTGGCGACAAAGTCGAAGCCTTAGTTAGGATATACACCAAATGATCGTTACGTAACGTATTGCGATACAGACTTCTGGAATAGTTCAATTTAGAGAAACACTGTTCGCATATACACCCACACACACCCACTCACTTTTTACACACTATTCTTGCAAATGCTTATTTCTCTATCTAGTACATTTTAATCGACATAAGCATTTTCAGAAATTATCTTATTGCTGATTTTGTTGCAGGTCCAAGGGGAATGTGGGAATAAAGTAGGCCTTAAGCGACAAAGAAATGCTTTAAGAGCTGGTTGCTATGCGTTGACTTTGAAACTCCGTTCTCTTTGCAAGGACAAGAGATAAAAGGAAACTAACACCATATTCCTATTTCAGACGAGTATTATACTGGCAAATTCTAGCAAATAATAAGGCATATCTCGGAAATGGTTTACTCAAAAGAAAAAAAAAATCTACTATAAATATTGACTTTTACCGAGATCCACATTTTTTATTTAGTAAGCTTTTATCTGTCTCTTACTGTTTACCATGTACGCAACAATCATCCAGAAGAGGCCTTCTGAGGACATTCCCAGAAAGGTTTCCGGCACACCGGCAACGCTGATGTGATCCTAGTAATTGAGAGCGTCGTTAAACAACAACATATTTTTACCCAGAAAATTCAAGGTATGACTTAAAAGCCGCCATGGAATCGCCTATTTGGTACGTTATTGTATACTGTTGTAGTCTACACGCCACAAGCAAGAGCTGATTCACCCTCCGACTGAAAGATTTGAGTGGGGAACAGCCGCTAATTACGTAAACATCTCCAAAGAGACAAGTTTGGACATCGCTGACAATCTCCTAGATTATATCGATTTAATTTCTTTCGAGCTGTATCTCTATAGAAGTGTATACATTGAGGGATAAATGTATTAGTTTGCAATATAATAACATATTTAAAAGTGCAACAATGATAATATCTGTTGTCCATTAAAGAAACCATGTAAATCATCTACTTGTCAAGCAATCACAACAATCTACGAGAAATGCTTTTTGACGAGACTTCCTTTGCTTGAAATTCAAATTCGGTGATGTAATTTCCAAGTTTCTTTTGAAATGTTTTGCTGTATAATACCAGTCAGTCCCGAGCGGGGAGATGTATTGCAAAGGGATGTGCTGTTTGGAATCGCTGATGAAGTTAGCTTTCTTGTACTCTTCCTTTCACAAAGGCAAGCCTTTGTTCGATACCTCGCTCGTTATTGTGCAACATTTGAGAGGACGCTACGTATGTAAACAAGTGGCACATCCAGAACACACCCCTTTTTCTCTCCTAGAGAGAACTTGAGGAGTATTTTACAAGATACGAAGATATCCTCTGCTAGCTCAGCCTTAACTAATAAAGGCGCTCTTGCTGTGCTTGCTTGGCGCTGCTAACGGCGTTACATTTGAACATAATGAAATCACGATTTTTACAAATTAGATTATAAGACCGTTTACATTTATGTTCCAGTTTGTGTACCGTGTTTCTTGCCAAGAATATGAAGCTAATTTCGTATTTCATTTCAAGTGCACCTAAAGTGCAGCTGTTCTAGACACACGATTTGAAGCAGGGTATTTAACCACTTTTATTTTTTCTTTGCACAACTCCATGCCCTAAGTACTTTAACTTGGCACACCTTTCAGTTTTAGTTTTATACCTTTAGCAATGCGAATATTACTGCAACTATCCGAACTGCTGGAGGAAACTTAGCAGTCCTGAACAATCTGCAAGACGTTAATTAGGGAAACTTCAAATGCGTAAAATAGAGAAGAACTTCTAGAACATTATAAATACATTCTTCCTCTTCTTCCCTCACAGTTTGGGTTTCACCCATCCTGGTCCCACATTTACTCTCTCCATTGTTTCTTTGGTCTTCCAATCGATCTGTACTCCTTAAACTTACAATTCAAAGCTTGGTTAGGTATTCATCTATTGTGCATTCATTGGGGAAGGTCTACCCATTTTCCTTGTGATGTTCTACTAGCCAAAATGTTAATTCCTCTATTATTTGTTCGTTGTGGATATGTTCCAGTGTTATATAGTTACCCGAAAAATCGTAGTCAATTTCCGTTGAAATGATCAGACAAATTTTAATATATTTCAAGCTGATGATAACTAAAGGCAGCAAAGAATTCTCTTTACAGATCACATGGCTTTAAATCCGAGCACATGGCTCCGCGGTAACGTGAAGTTCACAATTGGAAAGTACCGGGTCCGATCCACGTTGGCCATGGGTCCGACCGATACCCTCCCAAAAATGGGCTTCTGATTCTATCACAAAAAATGGATTTTTCTGTTATTCAAATTAATTACTGAATCGATAAACTACTTTTGAAATATTCACGGAACTGTAAAAAATGTCATACGTATGCTAGTTCTCTATTATTCAAATAAAGCGATTCCCACCATGGCTTAACCGCACGGGTTTACCGAAGTAATCAATACTTTTGGTGTGTTTAAAAATCATTTTCATCAATCAATAAATCATGCATATGCATCAGGTCCTCTACTGGAAAGCACCTTTTAAGACATGCCATTGCAGTATTGTGATAGACTGATCTGCCCGTTATCTAATTCAACTTTGTTCTCCAAATAATTCATTTTTTGTGTATAATTCCTTTTAGCATTGACTGGGCGGATAGCGGAAGAATTTATTTTGATTTTGCTATATGTCTGTACTCTGTATAACACGTCCAATAACACAAGTATATTGGGGTGAGACATGTAAAAGCAATTGTTGAATTTTAGGTGAAAACTTTTACACGTGTTCGTCGTTCGAATTGCAGTAGCACTTTTTCATCCTATAGAATTGGCATGAAAGGAGCACCAATCATCAATGTGATTGTTAGATAATCACATTAACAACCAATTACCAACATAGCATTAAGGACAAAATGGACTCACAGGATAGAATCGGAATATTTAATTCCAGCAGTTCCTTTTTGGCGTGGAGAGGATCGGAATATTTCCAGTTACTGATTCGGAGGAAATCAGGGGAAAAATTGACCGCGGGGGGAGTCGGCACTCACCCATTGGTCTGGCTCCTCTAAGCTTGGATTTTTTCGCGGATTTCCCTAATTGACAGGCAGGCGCAATGGACGGGACCCTTTACCCAAGGATGTCTTGGGCTAATTAGCTTCGCTGCTTCCTCATTTCACCAAACATTCCAATGCATTCGGTTTCTCGCTATTTGACACTGCTTGACTTGCTGGTTAGACAAGCTGACCTTGCTAAGTGAGCAGAGGGGCATGGGTGCCCCAGGATGGGTAGACATTCTAATTGGCACTCATATCCCACGTCAATAGCAAGAGAGAGTAACCAATCATCACCATTGGCTGACACTGACATAAATAGCTTGTGATAATTGACTACACCTTTTATACCTCACGGGTAAATCCATACTAAATGGATAGGTACCGTGGACATACATCCCGCCCGGGTAAACCCGAGCGACCTGATTTGGCTCTTGGCTCTTGGACGGGACCCGCCGGGTCGGGACGGGACGGGCCGGGACGGGCCGGGACGGGACCGCACGGGACGACTGATGGATGAATGGATTGATAGGTTGAAATGCGGAATGTATATTACTGACTGCGAAATTATACCTTCTTGTAACATTATGGTACCCAAATTGGAATACCCATGCACCTAGAGAAATGAGTAGCGGAAAAGTAAATCATGTAATGTGTTTTAATGAACTTTTCACAATAGATGTGTGACATACAGACAAATATGATAACAATGGCTTCATGTCGCACATTTATTTTGTACTGCCGTGTATTGTGTTGCTACCTTCAAATATTTCTGCGCAGACTATGACGTACAAAACATACATCATGCAGCTGGAAGAGCTATAGGTGCAAATATTTTAACACTGGCTAATGAAAAGTAAATACAGCACAATGCCCTAGTTTACGCTTTGTTTTCGCAAGATCCCATGTGTTATGGATTGCTGGAGCAGGAATATGCAGAGGCTGGGAAATTAGTAGTGAGCACATAGGGCATAATGCACTCATACAGACGTGTGACGTCACAGTCACTGTGCTCTGGATCATTGCATGGCTAGATGGCCTTAGAAAGTATCCTAATAGAGCTTATTACTTTTCTCAGTGATACGCAAGTTCCGCGACATAAGTAGACTATCAAATCTCAATTTAAAATGTGTTCTACGAATACTTTTAGCTCAAAGTATAACATCAAACATTGAGAAGTTACTCATAAAAATGTAGTGCCTAAATCACAAAGTTGTTCATCTACTGACTCCAAGCAGTAAATATTTTTAATATTATACACGAATGGTATTCTTATAGTTCTTGCAGTCATAACAGGAACATACTAAACAGAATATAATTCGTGTATATTACATTTGCCAACGTTTAATTTATGATCTAATTCTATTATTTGTGAATATTACTTCCACATATTAGGCAAAGTTATACAATTAAAAATTTGATGTGTTGCACTCACATGACTTTCTCTACTCTTGTACTAGCTATTCTTACAAACTCTTATTCCTCTATCTTCATGTTGGTTGAAATAAATATTTGTAGGAATTATCTTATTGCTAATTTTCTAGTAGGTACAAGGGGAATATGGCACCGTAGGCTTTCAGCGACAGTCAACTTTTGAAAGATGGTCGCCGTAAGATGGCTTTGAAATGCCATTCTCTTTTCATTGCCAAGAGATAAAAACGTGAATAACGACCTTCTATTTAAGACAAAGTATAAGTAATGTAAAACTCACACCAAAATAAGGAAATACCTCCAAAAAGGTTAACTCATAAAAAATGAAAATGGACAAATTGTGCGTTCTAACGAGAAATAAAGTTGCTGTATAGTAAGATTTGGTCTATCGGTTATTGTTTGCCAGTTATGCAAAGGTCATCAAGACTAAACTGGATTACATAGGCTATACCCCGAAAATTCAAAATATGCATTTCATTTGCGACAGAAATATCTTAAACACATGCTATTTTAGTCAAAATCGTCAGAACCATTTTTGAGAAAAGCAAAACTTTCGAAAAAAATTCCATGTAAGCAATAGTTTAGGATAGTGGAATTTTCTTCAAAATCTTCGTGTCGCATGTTTGAAAGATGTTAACACACACATATCATGATGATGATGATGATGATTATTATTATTATTATTATTATTATTATTATTATTATTATTATTATTATTATTATTATTATTATTATTATTATTATTATTATTATTATTATTATTATTATTATTATTATTATTATTATTATTATTATTATTATTATTATTATTATTATTATTATTATTATTATTATTATTATTATTCCAACATCATGGTATGGAGCCAATGCAATACCAGTTTTTAAGAAAGGCGAACGAAATAAATGTTGAAACTACCAAGGCATCAGTCTCCTGAACACTGCTTACAAATTATACACTAAAATAACTAATACCGATTAGAAAGAATAATAGAATCATTATTACTAGATGCAATAATATTAACCGGGCTTGTGGGCCGTGGTCTATTGGGTTCCTTCTTCTTCCCAAACGTTTCGTCTGCGACTACGGCAGACATCTTCAGTGGCGGCGAGGTCGAAGTTTCCTAGTGGAGATCTCAGCACCGACTGTGCTGGTCACCACATTGTTGTAACATCGATGGCGTACACCAATCCACTGGGAACAATGTGAAATCTTGTGCTCCGGATTATCTTTCTGTGTGCTTTACGAGCGGAGGTCTATGTCAATCAGGCCTTCTCAGTGGTGCAGGAGGGATTTAAAACGGTCCTGGTCTATCAAAAGTTGGGTCACATAATATGCGACATATCCATGACTCCGAAATATCCAGGGGCGTTTTCAGGAATCAGTAGCTTGATCCACTGAGCCGTGTTGGCTTCCTCGGTCCACTGTACTTGCCAATCTAATGGTATTTCACGAATACGTTGTGTTGCCTCGAATTAACTACCGTAGCATAGGGCCAACATATAGAGCGACAATCTGTAGAGCCTTCGTTGAGGTATTTCTGTATGCATATATGCAGCGCAAACTTCCGTTGTACCTCCTCTAGCCAACTTCTGTATATTGCCTTATCAATGCAGGCGGGTGCACCATACAGGAGAATGGAATTAAGCACGCTGCCAAGTAGTTTCCTTGTTCTAGGTAGGGGACCGATATTGGGCACTAACCGGCCCTGAGCCAATCGCATGTTTAAGGTGCGAATTCATGTTCATATTATGCCCAAGTTGAAGATCAAGAGACTGCCATTGTCTTCGAGACCTCAGTGTCATTCCACTAAAATTAACGGTAACCTCCCGTAAGGAATGTCTCCCCTCCAGAATTATTATTTCAGTCTTCTGTGGAGCTAACTGCAGTCCCTTCTACAACATCCAGAATTCAATTTGGTTGGTGCGTAGCCCATTCTCTCCTATCCTTCACTTCTTCTCGGGATTCTACAGAGAGAAGAAGTGCAAAATCATCGGCGTACGCAATAGACGTATCCAACTGCACTCGGAGGACATCATCATGGTAGTAATGTTCCACACAGCAGGTCCCAAAGCCGAACCTTGCGGCACTCCACACGTCATATCCGGTGTCTTGGTACCATCCATTAATATCATCGAATTGTGGTGTTAGCTACAGAGAAGTCTGATAAGTAAGGCGAGGCTTGACACCGCCTGAGTTCAGTAATGACTCCACTCTACTGTGCTCAGTCTCAGTGATTGCCTGTTGAGTACGTGCTCCATGAGTTTGTCCAGAACATTACGCAAGCAAATATATCTACAAGACTCTCTCTCTCCTGGCGGACTAGGTTTTTAGTGGTAGTAGTGAAGGTGGTAGTAGTAGCAGCAGCAGTAGCGTATAAGTAGTACAGTACACCAGTAATAGCAGCAGCAGCAGTAGCAGAAGTAGTAGTACTAGTAGGAGTAGTAGAGTAACGGCTGAAGTAGTAGTAGCGTAGAGTAATTTTATAATAACTTTGGGAAAAATGTGTCAGTCAGTGTCTGATTATTAGCAATACTGCCACATAAAATAAAAATACACAACGTTCAATTTCGCCATGTATGCTGGAAAGTTTTGTTTCCACTTTTCCAATATATAAAAGAGAGCAGTGTGACATATGTTCAGTAGAGATGAAAGTTTCCGGAAGACGTAATTTTTTGCCCTTCAGCTATGAGGCACTCCTGGAGGTGGCTGTATTTGCAAACGGTTGAACGATTTTATGTTAGATGATTCAAGTTGGAAAAGTTTCTGAAAAAAAAAATCAAAGCGTCGGAAAGTTCTTCAACTCCCATCACTTTGGTGCTGCTTTACCCAATGCGAACTTCTAGTGAACCGATTTTCATTTGTCACCCACTGCCTTCATGAGTGGTAACTTTGATGTCATTTACACAGGTGCAATCACAGTTATTTATGATACAAGAGTAAAAAGTGAGGTTTTACTTTGCGATTAGATGCGCTCACCAGACGTGACTACTTTGTCTCCCTCTTTTTGTTTCTCTTTCTCTTTTATAGGTTCAAATGACTTTGTAGGAACTATGGCTATCTGGGAATGAAAGTAAGCTTTAATAATTATTTATGAAACTAGTGTAAATCTGATTGTGACACGAGCATATGTTTAGTGCATGAGCGAAAGCGAACGTTATAATGAACGCATTTTATCAACTCCAGCATTAAAGTACGTAAAAATAATAAATTTGTTATATGGAAAATGATAATATATTAGAGATCACAGATGTATGACGTAATATGGTTGCTAAGCGGATGTTTCATTTGTTTCAACACTTATAGACGAAAATGGAAGTTTGTGATAAAACTATTGAAAATATGTATTGTATTGCGCATGATATTTTGAACGAAGCCAAGAGTGCTAATAGTTTACTAACTCCACAAAAGAAAAACATATTATGAAAAAGAATATGTAAAGTTCTGTGGACTGAGAAACAAAATGTCCGTTAGTTTGCGGGAGTGACGATTTCAGGTTTTCTTACAATAGAGAAAATTATGTTGTGGCTGTGATGACGTCTTTGATGCTTATTCCCGCTTTAATTATGTTATTCATTTTGTGGTCCTGGTGCCAGAAAGAGGGTAAGTTCGCACAATTTATGCCGTCATAATAAATCGTTTTAATGCTAGGATTGCATGAATGGATTTTATAATGTTTAACGACACATTTTCATTATTGCATTGAATGCAGGAAACGTACTGAACGTAGGGCAGATGTACTGCGAGTGCCAACACCCCCCCGCCCCCTTTAGGAGGAAGGGATGAAGTAAAGGAATCACAGACGGCATACAGGCAGGCCGCGCAGAAGTTCCTAACAGTTCCAGGTTTGATTAATGAAATTTGGCGCATTATCCTAACAAGCCATAAGTAAACAGATAGGAGGGTGTGCACTCAAAACACTTGACATTTTTATGTAATCTTCATATAAGGACCACCTAGTATATGGATTATTTTCATAAATTTCAGAGATATTTTTATAAGTAGATTAAATAGCGAGCTTATTACTGCATTTATGTTTTGCTAACATTTTATGACCTATTTTGTGTATTCAATCTGGTTTATTATTGTAACAAATGAAAAAATACCTGTTGGTGCTAATCACACTTTATTGCTTTCTAGTCAGTGGGCGTAGTGCTAACGTTACCCTTAAATCACTTTTGTTCAAACTCAAAGTAACAGAACAACTCCCGAATCGAATCACAAATAAGAACTGTCCGATTACAACTCGCACTGAAGTGATACTCGGTACGATTCGCAGGCGCTGTCCACTGAACGCTTCGTAAACGTTTAACTCACCCCAACACTTCACCACAAGCACAACTGGAGCAACAACTTCCACTACATATTTGCCACTACTCCCGGGCACGAGCAGGTCCCTTACATAGTTCTTTAGACAATGGAAAGGTTCTGGAAGTAGAATGATCGGGAGTGGCTGTGAGACAACAGTCCTGACACCTAACCCTAACACAATAGTTATTGTTTCCGGAGGCTCTATTGTCCCGCTGGCGGCCGGGTCTTTCAGGTAGGAAAACGGCTCCTGTTGCCGGGCGGTAAGGCCCCGACCAGCATTTCTTGCCAGCCGCGTCCGGGCTCACGGCTGGCGCGACACATTGCCATTCCTTAACAATCTTATCTGAGTAAATTTTACAAATGCTTTCTGCTCTTCTTTGTTAACAATTCCAACATTATTACTTGTAAAATGCGAACACTAGTATTTCAAAAACATACTCATATAGATAAAATTAACAAAAGGTCTATGTTGAGCTATGAGTAAACTTTAACCCAAGGATCGATTCATAGTTGAAAATAACGGTTTAGAAACCTTTTCAGAATTCACCTGGCTGACAGCCCGAGAACAGCTATTCTCATATTGCCGCCAAGAAAGTTTCAACTTTTGGTTCTCCTCATAGGTGTTGTAATAAATTTGCAATCGTACTCCTACTTCTCGACCACCCTTAAAGGTTTTTAAATAAAAAGAAGGTTTTAATATGCCACGATTTCTAATTTTCATCAACTTCGACAGCTTTTAATATCTAACCTTTACGCTGAAAATAGATGAAGATTATGCCGGAGTGCTACACTTTTAGAACAAAGAGTGTTGTAACTATATTAGCTGGAATAACTTTGGTTAACATATTTATTTTCTATAATGTTATATTAACTTCTTTTTGGGTAGTGATTGCAGTTTTATTTTCTAAATTTTGTTTACGCTTATTTAAGGTCGTTTCAATACCTAAGTCATAAAGCGACGGGTACAGCGTTAACAAACATATTAACAAATATAACGCATATATTCAAACATTTCTATACATATTAGTAACACATATTTAATAACAAGGTTTGCATTCATACTGTGATTTGCCAATATTCTTTAAGCAACCAAAGTGTCTGTCGCGAATATCGTGTGCAATTTTTAACTTTTTTGTTACTTATCACACTTTATGAGGAGGTGGCAGATGGTAATACGAGTATTTCTTTTGCATACGTTACATTTAGCTGCATCTGTCCTGAGAGAAGATTACAATGATGAATTCGTAGCCGGTTGAGAATGATGAGCTACTTAGTGAGAAGCTTGTGATGAGTTGTCAAAATGTAAGCAAGTACTTGATAAATGATGTGCGATTCAGAACGGAAGGTAGAATGGTATTCAGTTACCTATACTGCACAATTTTATCCGGAACAATTATTCCACATCCAGCACCATAAACTGTCACAAAATTCGCTCTACTGTTGAAATGTTTATTGTGTTTTCTTTTTCCCACAAAGCGATGGTCAGGCTTGTTATTAAAATATGATAGTTACAATATTAACATAGGGAATTAACTGTAATTATATATATTGAATTAACTGCTTTGTCTTCTTCATTTTGTATCTTGCATAAGTATGTATTAGATACAATGCAGAGCCCATTAAAATATACAATTTGTTGTAGGTAACAGTATGTGGCTTTGGCCACTAGCAAGTATAACCAAGTTACTATTGGAAATGCCCATCTTTCAGAAATAGCTTTAGCACCGTTAGGTTTTGTTTCTCTGTAGCCTGTGCATATAACATGCAATATCAGGGCCCATACGATCAGTAAGGTAATCTTCTATTTAAGCACACATCTATTGTTCTAATAGTAGTTTCTTGTTTGGCCGCAGCTAAAGGTGTATTCAAACAATTTTTCAACCGATGTTCATTATCCAACTCAACACTTATTGCTTAGTTTTAGATTAGCTATACGCAAATAACACTATAGTGAATAACGATGGGGATTGAGATTGAAGAATTAATTTTTATGTGGATGATGCAATGGACCTTTAAAACATATAGGAGGGCATTCCGCGGGCTCCCTCCACTGCACCAGAGAACCGAGACTCGCCGGGAATATGTCAGCAGAGGCGCACTGGAAATTTTACTTTTCGTAGATGCTGGAAATGACCATCTTCTCTTAGACAGACAGCATATACTGTAAAAATGTCACTCACCCGCCTAAGATCAGCAGCAGGAATCTTTGTGTTTTCTTGCATGACGTTGCTGTTGTGTGCGAGGGTTAGCTGCTGAACTTAGGAGAGAGAGAGAGAGAGAGAGAGAGAGAGAGAGAGAGAGAGAGAGAGAGAGAGAGAGAGAGCAAGAAAATTTTAATGGAATGTGCTGCCTGTTTGAAAGAAGAAGCATCCTGTAATGTAAGGATTTCAGTGCAAACGTTTCCCGGCGTCTCGGCTCTCTTGTGCAATGCAGACAGCCCGCGGAATGGGTGTGAATCTGTGACAAACACAAACAGTAATGCAACATGACATTTTAATCAATTCACGTGGAAGAAAATTTCGTTTATCTTAGTACCTAACGTAATTCTCAAAGTTTCTAAATGGAATATCCAATAACTAAAAATCTCTCTCTATTTTGTACATGCGCTGCAACTTTAACATATACTGCAAAATTCAATTACTACATCATAATAATTATATACTGAGCAACAAAACTGCTATTATTGCGCAACTACCACTCTAAAGTAATTGTTACTCTATAGTAATTGTACAAACTTTGCATTAGAATATAATTATTCAAGGTCAGATTGTGAGGTTATATATCAATGTAAATTAGCGAAAAACTGTTGTGAATATAATATGAAATATACGTACAGCACACCCTTTTATGTGTAGCAGACTGTTTTGTGACTTTTCAGCACTCACCTGCAAAACAAAGAAACAATATTACTACTATGTTATTATCATTGTTATTATAATTATTATTACTATTACATCATACAGCCTAATGGACAAAAAATACACCAACGACTTAAAACTATCTTTAAATGCCAAAGGTTGAAGATATCATGTAGTAGGAGAATGAGGGATACGGGGGGATTTTGCACTGAAACCAGACTTATTGTACCTATCCCTGAAGGAGGCACCCCCAGGAGGAAGGATGAAGTGAGAGGAGACACCGGGCTGCCAGATCCAGACTAACGGTACAGACATTGACAGAGGTCTCTAAAGTTTGTCAACTTTGGCGACACCCCTCAGTCTTTACTGTACCTACAAAAGGTTCAAGCACACCTGCATGTTTCAGCGAAATACACTCTCTTTCAACTATCTTGTGCAGCGGCATTATGTTTCGACAAGCACATGTTAAAAATAGTTATGTAAATGTCATTATTTTAAAGGAGTAATGATTTTATAGTTTTACAAAAGCTGAAAAAGAAATCTCATTTTAAAATTTTTGTTTGTGGAGAGGTGACCATGAAAATATATGGGATGTCAATTTTATTTTTCTCTGAGGAGAAAGGCACGTATGTGAGAAATATTTATAAACGTGACATTGTTATCATAAACTGTTTATCAATAATTGACATAATGATTATAACTTTAAAACAAATAGGAGAAAAAGTTTAAATTGTCACTGTTTGGCAATGGATTCAATCCAATGATGAATGAGCCAGCGTAGTCCTGGTATCGTGCATACTGCAAATCGCACCACTGAGTACTGTTATGTTGATATTCTTATGATGCCATGACAGTCAGTTCTGCTGTAGCTACCAGTTTGTTCCATTGTAAGAAGAAATTGTTAAGCAAAAATGGATGAAAAACCTGAATAGGGATATTAAATGGCAAGTGATTGGTATGGATAAGTGCAGCAAACTGTATAGAGACATTGCGATTCAACTGAGGATAAGTAAAACATATGTGACACAGGCAATAAAACATAGGAAAGGTGGCAAATTTTCAAACCTGGAGCGAAGAGGTACTCCAAGGGTTGCATCGCTTAGGGAGGATACAACTATGGCACTTATGAGATCGAAAGGTTGCGAAGTTACTGCCCCAGGCCTAAAAATCGCCGAGAACTTCGTGAGATATTACCTATCCGAATCTTGGAATAATATTACCGTGCAAGAGTGTAGCAATCTTGTGAACAGTGTGCCCAAAAGAGTAAAACTGTTTAAAAACCAAAGGAGGTCCAATAAAGTATAAAATCATCTGCAATATATCTTTGCGGCAATATGTTATGCCGCGGAGCCATTCCACTCGGTTGTTACAAGATGATGCTTCAAATCATGTTAAGAGAAATCCCCATGCCATCACCGGGAATCGAATGCCAGTCCCTGCTCCGTAGGATACACTCACTGTTACATGAAACTACTTCTGCAGTGACGTAGGTACAACGGAACCAGGTCAAACTAAGACACAGAGGCGGTGAAGTTCATGTCGATTGAAATGCACGTCACAAACAATCGAGTTTAAGCTGCGTAAGATGACAGAAACAGGCTCACAAGGACAAACTAAAGCATCCAAACTAAATTCTGTCTCATGGAATGCTCTTTGTTCACCCGACCTTCCTTGAGTACCAAATAGTTGAAACAGTAATATGTACGTACGTGCTCAAACCTTCCATATCCTACATGGAGGGAATAACAATGCTGAAGCTATTTTCGTCAGACTGCCGAAGGGTGTCTTATTTCTTCCAATCTTCTCCGAAAGTTTTGAGATTGATTATTCAGGTCATGAGGCCAGCTGCTCTACTATTTATTTTTAGATCTTCTATTCTTTACTCCTCGAACATTCTCTCTTTCTTAATAAAAGATTAGTGACCAACTTTCTAATAACCTCTCAATACTATTACAGTTATTACAGCCTCTTGTTAAGAGTTAGAAGGAATAGCTTGGGATGCGTGTTTTGTTTATCGTCGCTTCAAGTTCTTGGTCGTATCACTACTTTGCTTCACTGATTCATCTGAGGCAGGAAAGTCGCTTTCCTGCACCACTCTCGAGGAACTTGTGGAAATATGGCTTTACTTGCATTATGGCTTTCCTCTGGAATATACTTTGTCCTTTCTGTGCGAATATGTTGAGCTTTGGTAAAATGTGAATTTTGGGGTAGTGCAATACTGGGCTATTCTTTGAATGTTCGCATAGACATTGCAGTGTTGGACAGATGACCTTAGTTGCGTTGTCACCTTCCCATACAAATACATTGAGCTTTGGTGAAATTTGGATATTAGGTTGTGGAACTGCTGGCTATTCTTTGAGTGTACACAAGACGAATTTGTAAAATACACTATTTGGAACTATCTTTCAGTTTCGTACAGGGTCTCACAAAGGGTGAGGCATAACTAATGACCAATGAACTGCTGAGAGGTTCCAATATGCGACTAGGGCTGTGACGCTGCAATGAGGACAAAGAGATATGGGGGAGGGTACGTTACTTGTAGAAAATTCACGTTTTAGTTTCCTTTAGATTTATCTCCAAATTCTTAATGCTTACTACAGAAATGATTGCAAATGATCCTCGAAATAAACATAATTTATTGGGTTAAATGATTGTGTTATACGAAAAGCTTTAACTTTGTGCTTAGAATCACAAACACGTGTAAAGTTTTTCAGTAAACGTAATGGAATATTGTATTGAAAAATATAAAAAACGCTTAATCCGTCTACATATTTATACTGGAATTAAAATTCGTATCTACACAGCTTTAAACATGTTGGTCTATAACATTATATTATAATACAGTTTCTACTTTTGGATGAAAACTTTTCGTCTAATACCTATGCAATAAACCGTCTTTCTTGAGTGGCAGTAAAATATAATTATATTGAGTTTGCACAGTTTCTGAAATTTGTCGAACTGTGTTACCACTTGCCATAGATCAATAATCGGGCCGCGCATAGTTGCTGACGTATTCGAATTGCTAAGAATCAATCAAGAGTTGAATACTGATTTAGTGAGCCGTCAGAAGTAATTAATTCTTCTCTTTCAAGCCGACGTGTCACTGGTTATAACTATGTCCAGCCATAAGTTTGAATACTGCTGTCATTGGAGAGGAGTAAAAAGAGGGAAAGAAGGTGAAGCTACGAAAGCCTCGTTAAGAATATGATACCCTTCCATTTTACTAAATTCGCTTTCTGTACGCAGGATCAACGTGGTGCTGAACAGATGATCCTACTTGCGTTGCCACCTTCCTGTACAAGTACAAGATGGAACGGAAGTTATTATACTAATTTAAACCAGTGATAGATCTCGTATTTGGAACATATTTTGTATCTTCTGTTTTTGTCTCTGACCATTTCCTACCAAGATATTTAGCTTTGTCGAAAACAAGCTGGCAACAGTGCAGATTTTGTAGGTGTCACTTTCACTAGGTTAGTACATAAACAAAATATTACGCCACCCTGCAAGCCACCGGCCTGTTTATATCCAGAAGCCCATTCAATTCCCTCAACGCACCGTTGTTGAGTTACTTCACGTCTGAAAAAGAAATTCGAATATTCCTTTAATTCTTTTAAGTGATTAACAATTTCGAAACCCTGCGTGACGTCCCACAATTACTACGGAAGCTATGTCAGAAATAAGTTACTCTACGCATCTTAAAAGTAACAAGCTGTTATCTTCGTACATTCCTGTGGAATTAGGCATCCCATTTGGTACAAAAGCCATTTACTTTATCGAAATCGGCTGATCAAAGAACAAAATGACATTAGACATTTTTGTTTGTAATGTTTCTATGAAGCACATATTAGAAGTAATGTAATAAATTCCCTTTCACCTGGTATATCGAGCTTCGGCGAAATATGGAATTAGGGGTTGTGGAACTGCTGGCTATTCCAAGGTGGTGTTAACTTGCAAAATGTAGTTTTTCCTCCGTTCGCAGAAAAATCAGATCTCTGGGTAGACATACCCAATTTATTTAAAATTTTGTGTGCTTATTATTATCATAGCTATCTAACTGCTGTATAACTTTCTGTTTTACACGTAATGAAAGTTCCTTTACAAGATTTTTCATCCATTAATAATAATAATAATAATAATAATAATAATAATAATAATAATAATAATAATAATAATAATAATAATAATAATAATAATAATAATAATAATAATAATAATAATAATAATAATAATAATAATAATAATAATAATAATAATAATAATAATAATAATAATAATAATAATAATAATAATAATAATAATAATAATAATAATAATAATAATAATAATAATAATAATAATAATAATAATAATAATAATAATAATAATAATAATAATAATAATAATAATAATAATAATAATAATAATAATAATAATAATAATAATAATAATAATAATAATAATAATAATAATAATAATAATAATAATAATAATAATAATAATAATAATAATAATAATAATAATAATAATAATAATAATAATAATAATAATAATAATAATAATAATAATAATAATAATAATAATAATAATAATAATAATAATAATAATAATAATAATAATAATAATAATAATAATAATAATAATAATAATAATAATAATAATAATAATAATAATAATAAAAGATAAAGGTAATTTACTGTGGAATCGAAACTCATAACACCAAAATTTCCACGAACTATGTCACGTATAACAACCTAGACATATAATATTTACAACTTGTGCTTTTATTAAATTTTGAATCTTTTTAAATTCAATTTATAACTTTTGAAGTCTTTTACATGCAACGTTTAACAGAATGGGTTATCTTTTAAGTTCAGTTTCAAAATCATGTATCTAAATAACAACCACGAAAAGGTTCCTGCAATTCTAACCAATATTTCCAGAGAAAAGCAACATTTTATAAATGTAAGTAGCGGGAAACTGAGTATGAAGAATTTGGGGCTGTTTCCTCCAGTTTTGCAGCCTGCCTCCCGTTGTTCTTTGAACATGGCCTACAGATTCTAGTTTATCAATTTTTACATTGTGCCACCTAGCATAAAAACATTCAACTTCGCAGTACTTTAGGAGACAAATTTGAAATGTTTCATATAGAAAACTGATAATATTGACGTGCACAGTAAAGTGACATTTAAATCGCCACACCCATTTTAACATCCTATAACTAGAAGTATAATGAACATAGCACAATAAAACATGTCTTACATTATTTACCAATATGTATATTGTTCCCTGAGTTACAAATAGAAAAACATATCACAAATTTCATGTGTAATGCAAGTTAAGGCCACCCTAAGGGTAGTCATTGTGAATTCAAGCCACAGACCTGCCCCTAGTTACCCTCAGTGCAAGTATCAAGTGTTTTTGTTACACCTGTGGATCCTCTAATTAAAGGACCGATTCAAAATGAGCTGTAAACATAGGCATGGTTCAGAATTATAATTATGCTTAGATCACACTACATTGCAGAATCACAGCAATCGGTCCATTAGCTTATGACGTACCGAGCGGGATGGCTGAGATGGTAACGCCTGTGACCCGCATTCGGGAGGTTACAGGTTCGATCCCCGCGGCCAACCTTCCTGACCTTGGACTTTTTCGGGTTTTTTTTTTCCGGGTCACTCAGGCGAACGATGGGAAGGATATTTACCTTACATACCCAGGATGCAGTGCGGCGGTAATTGCGCTCAGGAAGTACGTGTTGAGCTGAAGGCAGGCGCTGCGGTCGGCTGGGGACTGATTGATCAGTCGGACCTGGCTGGTGGAACGCTCTGTGTGGCTACCTGGAGCCCTGAGGGGCTGAAGAACTACCTGCACCTGTTAGGGGCCAATCGTAGTAGTTCTACCTGTAATGAGTTCCGCCTGTAGAGTACTTTCATATCATCCTTCGTCCCGGGATCTGGCGCACAATGAACTATCAGCTGACGTGCCGGAGTCCCCACCGTGACAGACAAGACCAGACCTTATGATGTTCGAAATAAATTGAAAAGTAGTCGTATAGTACTAGAAATATCTTCATTCTCCAAAAACTTATTAAGGATAAGGTCAAATCTTTGGTACTCAATATTCACTATGCATCAAACAAAACAAAAGCAAACAATCAAATACACGTTGAATATGTTCTTCTTCTTTCTCTGATCAACCTCCCCTTATGTAGGACTTACATCCCTTAGAGTACACAACCCAAGCCTAGGGTCAGACGCCTGTTGGGGAGCACAGCAACCTATGGACCGCACAGAGTGAACACCTGGAAGCTGGTGGTCAGCCAAGCACCAGCTATAATAGTGAGGAAGAGGATGATATGAAGTGCAGGAGAAATAGATGAATAGAAAGGTGATGATGGAGCAATTGGTGTGCTGAGTGGCGGGGCAAACCGGAGAACCCGGAGCCGCTTCTTTCACCACGAATAAGCACATTCGGGTCCCTGGGATCGAACCCGGACCACCTAGGTGGTAGGCGAACGGTCTAACTGCTCAGCCATGGCGCCACACACGTTGTATATGTTAATAAACTTTTCCACGAGATATTTAGTGATTCTCTCCAAACCTTTTTTTTTTTTTTTTTGAATGAGAGCTTTGAGGTACATAATTTTCAAAGTTAGGAGTTGCAGAAACTATATAAAGCAGTGTCAGACGTACTTATCCCCTCAAAATGAAATCTCTGCAACTCTTTCACACCTTATTCCTCTTCAGATTAACGTCTTCATAAAGCAGAGAAGTAAAATATGTTAATTTCCGAGTGCAGTGGCGAACAGCGGCTAAGGGAGTCTTAATTTTTAGCCTGGAATTTACCGTTTATTTAATATTTGAAAGAGTTGACTTTAGTTTGTGCCCATTTCAGAGCGTAAAATGGAGCGCTACCTCACGCTCCCTGAGTTATTCTGACGAAGTTGCCGTAATGTGTAACTCTTTGTTGAAAAAGTTGGATTAAAGTAAAATCTTATATCTTTCAGAAACTTTAGATGTTACTTCTGTCATTTTCTTAAGTTTCATAATAGTAAAGTTACTTTGAAGCAATCCAGGGAGAGATTTGTCTCATCTGTAAAGATATGGAACAAGGCCTCAGTCACACCGTATAAAAATATAAATGAAAGTCTTGGTGAAAATATCGTATATCAAGTAAAACCAGGTGGGCCTTTACAGGTACTGTTTTTACAATTGTAATGTCTATGTGGACTTAAGCATTACATTTAGTCGTCATTTTAGAAACTGCTTATGAAGCATTAAAGCTATATAATTACATCTGGTGTCAATAAATGTTGAAATTAAGAATTAAAAATGCTGTGCACTTCTAACTGCTATAAAAAAATCACATGTGCTCCACTCTCATGACTCTCTCCATACTTGTAGTAACTATTCTTACAAACTCTTATTCCTCTATCTTCGTCAGGTTAGTCGATATAAATATATGCAGACATCATATTGCTGATTTTCTTGTAGGTGCAAGAGAACATGGGAATAAAATAGGTTTTAAGCGATAGTCAAAGCTTTTAAAGCATCAAATGTCGTTCTCTTTGCGCAGCCAAGAGATAAAAGGTGAACAACGACCTTCCATTTGAGAAAAGTTAATATACCGAAATTCACACAAATAAGAAGGAATGTCTCCACCAAAAATGTATTTAGACATAACTTTCGCGTTTAACGAGATCTACATTCTTTGTATTGTTGTTGAAGTTGTAGTGTTTAACGCCCGCTTTTACTACTACGGCACCGCAGGCGGTGACTCTGATGATACATGGAATGAAGATGGAGCACCGGTGGAATGAGATGGCGGGGGAAACCGGAGCACCCGGAGAAAACCCGCCCTGACGCCGCTTCGTCCACCACGAATACCACATGCGGGTCCCTGGGATCGAACCCGGGCCACCTAGGTGGTAGGCGAGCGCGCTAACCACTCGGCCACGGCGCCGCCTACATTCTTTGTACACTACTATTTGGTCTATCTGATCACCAGTTGTGCAAAAGTCATCCAGGGTAAACAGGACTACATAGGCTATGGCCAGAACATTAAAAATGTACGTTTCGTGTGCCAATCAAAATCGTTAGAGCCATCTTTGAGAAAATCAACATTTTCGAAAAAGTTTTCATGCAAAGTGTAGTTTAGGGTGGAGGTATCGTCTTTAAAATCTTCGTGTGGTATCCTTAAAAGGTATTAAACTGAAATACCAATTTTTGTTTCTAATCAAATTTTTGCTTTTGAGCTCTGTTTCTCACAAACAGACACACGCAGATGCACAGACACATAGATACACACACACGGGCACGCGGACTTTTTTCTAAAACTGTTTTTTTATCCAGGGGCCCTCAAAACATATATTTCCACTGAAATCTCGACATCGAAATTTTGCGAGGAATATAATACCATGCCTACTATACGTAGTAGAAATAAATAAAGGGGTAACTTACAGAGTTCAAAGGTGGCACCAGTAGTGTTAAGCATGTATTGTAATGGTAAATATTCAAATTTAATCTTCCTATCCTTGCCTCTTTTGACATTTGTCTTACCTTCCTCCTTTTCTTCACTTTATCTATATCTTCTCCATTTCGCACTCCTTAATTCTACAAAATTCTTGCTATAAACAAACGAAATAGGGTCACAAATGATGTAACGTTTCTCAGTTCTCACTACATACAATCGCATGTTTTTTAAGCACTACTTCCCGCTTGATTGTAACGAAGCTTCAGCAAAGTAACTCTTCAAGCTACAGAAGGACAACGTTTTACTGTTTGCCACGAAGGTGCACGAGGTAGATTGTATGACAGTATCAATAAATACATTCTTGACAGCTGCGGGGCCCAAATGACCTAGTTTTTGACGTGCCCTTAAACACCACTTACTCACTCACTCACTCACTCACTCACTCACTCACTCACTCACTCACTCACTCACTCACTCACTCACTCACTCACTCACTTGACAGCCGTTTAAAATGTAATGTAACAGTTTGACAATTTCACGAATTCCACTTGTGACACTAGTGTGGCAAAATGACAAAATCATTTGTTATTTTGCTATCACTTTGTTTTCCTTCTAAGCTTTTGCACAAATACACAGTTCTCCTCTCGAGGTTAACACAGTCTACAGGCTTTCGTAACAGTAAAACTCACAACTGTTTATTTCTCGTAACGTTGACTCGGTCCTTTCACTGTCCTTCACTTTCTGTCTCTAATACACGAACTCTGGCGATACAGCCACTCAACAACTTCACTTCGACGAGACGTATCTTTCACGACAACAGTATCACACACACAGCGGTCTCGCACTCACTGACATACTGGTCGACTCATATCTGTGACTCTCTCCTCTGGTGTTTTCTTGCCTTCTTATATAGTGGGAATGACGTCCAGAAACACCCCGGTGTCCGTACAGTTCTCGAAGGCTCTGGCAAGCCCTTTATGACGCCGTTTGATTGTTGTTAGTTACGTGTTTGCTCCCGTGAGTAGTTAGGGAAAGTTTGACTTTGTGCCTTTGTTTGCTCGTCGGCCTGGTATGTGGTGTGAAGCAGCTTGGCCCTGGCCGCCCTTGGTTGTGCGCCGTGCCCGATGTCACAGTCATACACAGTTCTTTCACAAATAAAATGATATTGGAAAGGAAATAATTATATAAATCCTGAGTTGGCAGTTGCATTTTCACACGAGTTTCCTTTAGATTGGCTCAAGGTGCACAAAACGTGGTCATGAATGCTCAATCATATTCAAGCAATTATTGCAAAAATAAATATAATTCTCGTATGCGAATAGAGAACATGCATGAATTATTGGAGGTTTGGGTTCTGTGAGAAAGTGACCTGCAAATGTTCTACAAGAAAATTTTAACATTTAACAGGAATTCACACTTTAAAATTCATATTCAAGTTGGCAATGACAGTTTTACCCTGATACAAATGACAAATCTTAAGAGTTGAAAGAATGTAAAATTATACTCTCTCTTGTATAAAAGGTGCAAGTGTTTTAAGCCCAACGAAGAATATTGTTGAAATTTGTATCTATAGATTACTAATGTGACGCCGGGCGCGGTGCAAAACAAAGAAAGGGCGGGGTCAAGCTACTGCTCATCACATGCCTGGCCGGTGAGCAAGCAGTGGCGCAAGGTCAAGCTTCCTGACGTGACTATTAACAATGAAGTGACTGCAAAAATGGGTTTTCTCTGGAGTCTTCGAGAAAGATCTGGCGGCGTCACCGGCGGCGCGTTTGTGGATATCAAGAAATGTCCGTGTGATGTCATTCACTCTATATAAGGAGACAAGGGGACACAAAAGTTAGTTCGAGAGTTATAGTGACAGACACGAGTCGGCCAGTGTGTCAGCTGTGCGTCTAAAGAATATATAATGTTCGTCGAGTGGTTGCATCGCCGTAGTTAGTATATAAGAGGCAGAGGAAGTGAAGAAACACACTGAAAGGACTGAGGAAAGGTTACGAGAAGTAAGAGTTACGCAAAAGACTGTAGGCTGTTAACGACGAGAAGAAAATTGTGCATTTATGATAACATTTTACAAAACAATAAAGTGATAGAAACGTAACCGGACGGATTTTGTCGTTTTGTCAGAATATGACAGAAATAAAGTAAATGATCATGCTTTCAATTGGAACTGTTTTGTAGTGGCTCACACAGGCGAATTGAAAGCACGAGCGTTGTCCCTGTCAAGCTGTTGGCGGGAGGGAGGGGGGTGGGGGTGCGGGGCACAGCCACCCAGTCAATCAAATGAATCCCTTCAGGTGAAAGGAATACGCTCTGTGAAAAGCGTGGGTATTACGTACGCAAACAAGTAATACGCTTTATTACGAGTATATGTTTGCTCCGATCCCTGTACTACATTGCAAATTTCATACCGCCATTTTGTAACGTTTTCTCAACCCTACGTTGGACCCTAGAGACCTGAGAGAACCGTAGGTTTGTTTATACGTTATAGTTTTCGAACGAACGAACCTACGCAACAGTGTAATCTAACATTACACTTTACTCAATTGTTTACTGGAGTGACAACTTTATTTGTTTATTTCTTTAGCTGCAAGAATGACTAATCGGTAGTTCGTGTTGCACAGGTCAAACACAACCTGCTCGCCTACTCTTGTTACATATTGCTGACATTTGCTTTTCCTTATTGGTTGCGTAGTATTGCTTTGCCACTGCAAGCAGTATGTTAGTACTTCTCAAAAACAGGAGTTTGATCTACAAAATCCCAAGAAGTACATAATCTATCTTGTGATGATAATGCCTTATACATGTATAACAACTTGTACAATGACTCAGATGATCACAAATCTGAAGATAAACTAAAAACCAGATCTTTAGATTCAGAAACTGATCATGAAGAAGATGAAAGTGACTTATGTGGTAACAATATGTATTTTATAGGCAATATCATATGCTTATGAATTTATTATTATTATTATTATTATTATTATTATTATTATTATTATTATTATTATTATTATTATTATTATTATTATTATTATTATTATTATTATTATTATTATTATTATTATTATTATTATTATTATTATTATTATTATTATTATTATTATTATTATTATTATTATTATTATTATTACTATTATTATTATTATTATTATTATTATTATTATTATTATTATTATTATTATTATTATTATTATTATTATTATTATTATTATTATTATTATTATTATTATTATTATTATTATTATTATTGTTGTTGTTGTTGTTGTTGCTCTTGTTGTTCTTGTTGTTGTTGTTTCTCGCTACGTGTAAACATTGTCTGATTTTATAACAGAACCTATGTTGCAGAAATGTGTGAACATATCATTCTTCACATCAATAGAAACCCAAGTGACACTCAACTTTACTTACAGGAAGCTGGTATTATAAGGTTTCCGAAACAACGAGTTAATAGCGCAAAACGTTCAATTCAGCTGTCCCTAAACACCACATTGTGAGGAAATCCCGTTTTGGTTCTGATATCCGAGCTGGGATTTGTTTCTGGTGTAGGTAGACAAATGTGAAGCCCGGAAAATACCTCCTGAAGCGCAAAGTCCATTTCCCGTATTGTTTTTATATTGGAAACAACTAAATTTCGAGATAACGTGGAACACAAAATATATTTAAAACTTTGGTTGTATGCCCCATTGACTACACGAATTTGTTACTCATGTTTGTCCATCTAGAAGTTCAGACATTCCGTTTTAACTGCCTGAAATGTTAAGCGGAGTGTAGCTAACATATTTGTAAATGTATGTTTCGGTGGTACAGTACTAACTAAAATTTAGTAAGCAACCCGTTTCATTTCAGATTCCGGGATATCTGAAATGTGTGTCAAGCTAGCACTTGCATCATGAAAATTGGATCAATTTTTACTTTCTCTACTGCGTATAGTAGTAGAAGTATTGTATTCGACCCAAAATTTCGATTTCAAGATTTCACTGGAAATATATATTTTGAAGCCCTCTAAATTTCAAAAAAGCACAACAAAAAAGTCCGGTATGTGTGCGTGGGTACGCGCGCGCGCGCTCGTGGGCGCTTTTCTGCGAACAACATAACTCGAAAACGAAAAATCACTTAAAAACCAAAGTTGGTATATAGCTAACTTTAATGTCCTTGGAGGTTGCGACATAAAGACTTATAAGAAAATTCCTCCAGCATAAACTGTCTTTTACGTGGAAAACTTTTTCAAAGTTTAAATTTTCTCTAAAATGGCTCTAAAGATTTTGATTAAAATGTCATATATTTAAGATATTTTATGACAATTGAAATGCATATTTTGAATTTTCTGGTTATACCCCATGCAGTTCTGTTTACTTTTGATGACTTTTCCATAACTGGTAAACCCTAAGAGATAGCCCAAATCTTACTATACAAAAGATGTAGATCTATTTGAAACATGCAAGGTATACCCAATTTCATTTTTTCGTAGGCTTCAGCATTTCGGAGTTATTCCTTATTATTTGTCAGAGTTTTGCAATACTTTTCTTAAGTAGTGGAACGCCCTGATTCACTTTCCTTTAAATCTCTTGACTGTACAAAGGGAACGGAATTTCAAAGGCTCTATATTGGTCTAGGTGGCTCAGTTGGTTAGGCGCTGGCCTACTAATCCCAAGGTCGCAGGTTCAAATTCGGGCCAGACCGATGGCTTTTAGATGTGTTTAAAAACGACAGCTCCATGTCAGTAGATTTACTGGCACGTTAATGAACTTCTGCGGGACGAAATTCCGACACACTGGCGACACTGACGTGATCCTGACAATTAACAAGGAAGTAGTAATTTCATATAGCGACCAGCTTTATAAGATTTGACTGTCGCTCAAAGCCTACAGTATTCCCACATTCCCCTTGCGCCTACAATAAAATTAGCAATAAGGACATTTCTATAAATGTTTATCTTGACTAATATGAAGTAGTGGAATTAAAGTTTGTAAGAATAGTTAGTACAAGAGTACAGAAAATCATATGAGGGCAATACATCAGATTTTGTACCTGGCGTTAACCAAAAGCAACAGTATAAATACCAGTAACTTTTCCAGATAGTGTAGATTTCTGATCAGAAAGCGAGTGAAGGGTATTCTGCTCTCTGGATGAAAAAGGGGGAGCAGTAGCGAATAGCAACTCACGATTATGTCACAAATATACCTACCCTTCTACAATGTCACTGAAAAGTAACTAGGTATTGAAAAAGACCAATAAATTCTATAGTTCCAACGCCAATTTACTGAAATTAATATCATGGTTACATTGTTATATACGAATGTAGACGCACAACTTAAATTTCATTTCGGCGCCTGTGGCGTCAACCAATCGCCTCAAACGATCAGGTAACGAATCAACGGTATTCTTACGGAAATCAAGTCGCGTGGAATGTTATTGACGACGTTGCAAATCCGCGCTTGCAATTGTTCCAGTGCGCGAGATTTCGTTCTGTATATCTCATCCTATGCCTAGCCCCCGTAAAAAGAAGACACTAGGTCTCAAGTCATGATTTCTTGCAAGTCACTCATGAGGTCCGCATTTGGAAATTTCTCATACAACCACGCATGCCCGACATTTGCAAAGTAAAGTGCACCACTTAAAAGTGTTATCTTACATTAAAATAACGTATTGCATGTTAGGGGGTTTTTGCCATAACGTGTTTCTGATACGGTATCCACTAATGTCACGTGCCCGAATATAGTAAACCATACCCACTTGGCAAGGTAGAGTTTTTGCATGAGCCAAAGAATACGGTACGTTAATGACGGTATAGAAAATGGAGCATCTTTGGCTTACAGTCCAGACTTTCTTGAGTCACGTGTTCCAGAAGAACCAGATTTATTTTATAATTTTGATTCCCTTATTAGGTGTAACAAAGACTGCAGAAGTTGTTCCTTCTCCTCAGTTGCCCTTTACATCCTGATCTGCAAATAAATTTTCTTCGTAGTAGAACCAATAACCTTAATATGTAAATGTATGATTATACACTGTATTTATAATTAATACAGACGATGTATAGTTACCTTATTTCTATACTGTATAACTGTTTCAAATGCTGTGAAATAAAGACATAACCTGATTCTTGATGCGAGCTTGTTTGCTTTAAATAAGTCACTTTTTATAGCTGGAATTATATTCCACTTAGTTATGTTGGTTTTACACTTGCTTCCGTAAATTCACAGTATCGGCTCTTTGGAAAAGCTTCAGAAGGTGGTCCATGTGCTCGTTTATGGTGCGCCTTCCCTGTTGCAGACACCACTTTTGTTGGCACTTCTTTCCACAGTTATATGGATATGTTGCAATTACTTCTCGAATCAATATTAGATCAACAATGATACTAAAACGCAATTTTTGCCACTTTACTACAATGTAATTCACCCTAAAACCTCACGTTATATAAAGAAATTTAGGGTGTTCGCTTATTCGTTATTTCTTTGCGGGAGAGTGACGCATGCGCAGAACATAGCCCACGTGACTAACGTTTACGGTAAATGTTACCGGTGGGGGAAAAACTCTCTATTACCCACTACAGATACCGTAGGCAAAACGTAAACTTCAAGTATCTGCAGGTGATGTTCTGCACTTATTGTTCGCGCAGGATGAATAGCTCGGAGACCACAGGGGCAAAAGAAGATAAATCAGCTTTTCAAAATTTTACATCAGAGCAAATTTAAATTTAGAAACCACTTTTGTTTTTATTTAGATACTTATTTTTGGTATGCAGTGTAAACCAACCATACATTTATTTCATATAAAGTAAAAAAATAACAAATTATTTTTAATATAAACATAAAAAGAATAATAAATTCTGTCAAAATATCACATTTTACAGCAAAAGGAAGGGGCAAGTCACTTGAATTATTATTAGAAATCTGAAAATACCTATAACCATCATATTAGTATGCACTTCTCTTATGACTAGTTTCATATAGTAAATTTGTGCAGTAGATTTGCGTCTCCCTGGAGCAAAATACTTTCAATTCCTGAAAGTCTTTGAACTTTTCCTCCGATATGGCTAGAACGCCTTCATAAGCTCTTCACACACTGCTACTCATAGCACAGTGACGACGACGACATACTGGCAGGCTGTGGTTCAGCCCGACGATATTTTTCTGCGTATCTACCCTTAATAGGGTTTAACCGCAGGTAGAATTTTTGGTAAAGGGTGGTTAAGGGTGTTGTTTTTGAATTTAGGTTAAGGCTTATATAATAAGGAGGCTATTTTGCCCCTTAGCTGATGACCCACAGAACTCAGCAATGTTTGCATTCTGTGGAGATAAAGAGTGTTTAAACAAGTTTTAAGATCTTTCGATCTTTTTAAATTTTGAATTTTGATGGTGGGTTGAATTTTTGAACCGAATAGCTCTTTGTTGGGATTATTTTGTAGTTTAGCTTTTGCTGCTGATGGGTAAACTACTTTGTTATGGGATATACCCGCAAGCCATGCGGGGAACCCTGTACGACCTGAAGCGGCGTGTTGTGGGGTCATAATCACCTAGAGATCTAACCAGGACGCTTTGGTGGTTGGGTAATTTGGCGTACAATTTTGCTGCCCGGCGCCTAATTTCATCCTCCACGTATGGAAGAGATGAGGCTTCGTGAAGTAGTCTCACGGGGAAGGATAAAGGGACAGAGTAGATGGACCGAAGTCCTCTGTTCTGCGCCCTCTGGAGCCACAGAAGCCAACTACCCGCTGCCATGCCCCACACTTCACAGGCGTAAAGCATGAGGGGGATAATCAGGGCTCTGAATAGGTGTAGTTTCAGGCGGACTGGCATCTCAGATTTCAGCATAGGGTACAGTGGGGCAATAGCCCCCTGTGACCGCACTGATAGGTCTCTAATATGACCTCGGAATGTTAGACTTTTGTCTAATTTAACTCCCAAATAGGTGATGGTGTCTCTCCACTGGATCCTTTGACCCCGAAGTTGGAAGGTGGGGCAGTCTGCAGGTGTGGGACGTCTCGTGAACAGGATGGCATGGCTCTTGTCTGGATTGACAGACATTCTCCATCGTCGGCACCAGTCTTGGACTAGGCGGAGGTGTCTTTGAATAGGGTTGAAGGCTCTGTGGATGTTTCTGTTGGTGCAGTATAGTAATACGTCATCTGCATATTGCGCTATACTGACCTGTGGTTTTGTTGGGAAGTCTGCCATATAGACACTGAAGAGAGTAGGGGACAAAACAGAGCCCTCGGGGACTCCGCCTCTTATTGGCCTAATTGTGGAGGTTCGTCCAGCAACTGTGACTATGAGGGTCCGGTGTCGGAGGAAACTGTGTAGGATGTGTATGAGTTGTGTGGGAAGCCCCAGGTGAATCAGCTTATGAAGTAGCCCTGTGTGCCAGGTGGTTGAGAAGGCCTTTTCCACATCCAGAGATACCGCAGCAGTGAATGCGCGTTCCTGAAAACCCAGGGCAGCACCCTCCACCACACGCAGCAGTTGCTGAGGTGTAGAGTGTCCAGGTCGAAAGCCGAACTGATGTTCTGGGATGGCTTGCATGTTTCTCAGTAAAGGGGATAATCGGGTTAGGATCATCCTCTCTAGAACTTTCGAGAGAATGGACAAAAGGCTTATGGATCTGTAGTTGGAGGGGTGTACCGGGTATTTCCTAGGTTTCAAAATGCATATCACCCGAGCCTCTCTCCACTCGCGTGGAAAGTGGCCCAGGGTAAGGCACATATTGAATACTCTAGTTAGGAAGAGCACGGCGTTGAAGGGAAGGTGACGAAGCATGAGGGGAGTTAGTCCGTCAGGTCCCGCCGCCTTTTTGATTTTGAGGCGTTTTAATGCGCCATGGGTTTCGCTGGGACGTATCACCGGTAGTCGTTCCGCATCCTCCGGCGGACGTCGTAAGAATCGACGTACTTCTTGGCGGGTACGTTCTGAGAATCTATAGTCCTGGGGGTCATCTCTGGGACACATGGTCCGCTCTAGGTAGTCAGCGAACACGTTGGCTTTGGCTTCAGGCTCGTATGCCAGGCCTCGGGTGCCCTGAATTGGCGAGTTGTATTGGCCACAACGGTTTCGAAGGCATCTGGCGATCTTCCACACGTCCCCACTTTCAGTGTCCAGGCTGGCCATCTTGCTCTCCCACGCTTGCACTCGGTGCTCACGCAGTCGAGCCCCGACCAGTCGGCGCAGTCGCCGTAATAGGGCTCTGTTGTGGGGTGTGCGATGCCTTTGATAAAGCCTTCGTGCCGCCCAGGACCGACGGATAAGGAGGATTATGTCAAGTGGGAGGACATCTGGGTGTAAGGGAGCTGGAGCACGGATTGTCAGGTTTTGGGCAGTTCTTGTCACAATGGATGTGAAAGAAGAAACTGCCGCTTCAAGAGTTGGGATGTCGTTGATTCTGGGGTTAGGTGGGATGGAGGTTCGAAGGCAGCTACGAACACCTTCCCAGTCCGTTTCCCGAGTGTAATTTAAGCTGTCGTGACTGGCAATCCGGGTATTGATTTCTGCCAGTACTGGGTTGTGGTCTGACTGGAGAGCATTTATTGATGTCAGTGTGAGATGAAATGGGAAATGCTTTATGATCGCAAAGTCTATGACAGAGGGTAGCCCTAGACCATGCGGGTGATGTGTGGGTTGCCACGGGCCCTCCACCCTTAGTTCGGGGTCCGCGTCGATGAGGCGGATGATGGAATTGCCTCGGGCATCCGCCGTTCGACCGCAGTGCCAGCGTTGGTGTTTGGCGTTGAAGTCGCCAGCTAGGATGACTTTGGGATAAAGGGCTAGGATGGAATGGTAGTCATTAGGGACAAACTGCCTTCGTGGAGGGTGATATACTGAGACTATCAGTATCTCTGTGCCGTCAAGGTTCAGAGTGATAGCCGTGGCTTCTAGTGTTTGAAGGGGTGGGAGCTGGATTGGGCGATGGACTACGTTTTGCCTTACGAACACCGCCGTTCCGCCTCCAGGACGACCTTGACGATCAGTTCTGTGGCAAACGTAGCCCGGTAAACGGAAGCGAGCATTTGGGCGTAGGTGAGTTTCGCTAACTAGAATAGCGTCTAGGGCATAAGTGCGGGAAAAGTGGGATAACTGCCCCACCTGGCCAGCCAATCCGCACGCGTTCCAAAACGCGAACCGAAATGAAGTGCTTGGCCTAGTTTGTCTGGCCATTTTGGGTGTTTTGGAGTACGGAGGTTAGGAGGGCGAGCCCCTCCATTACAATGAGCGTCTTGGCTGTTGAGTCGCTCGCAGAACTATATCTCACGATGAGATCGCAAATCCTTTGCCCATGGGTCTGCAAAACTAGCTGCACCTATTTGATCAGGTCAGTGAGCTGAAAGGTAGGGGATGAGGGGGTGTTGTTTGTGGAAGGAGGGGGTGCTGGTATCTCCTCGGCTCTAGCCTCCTCCTGATGTTGTCGGGTGGTGGAAACATCCCTCGCTTCGACCACTCTGGGTGCTCGTTTGGGCTTCCGGAGTTTTCTCTCCCTCTGCGGCCTTGGGATTGTTTGTGAGGGAGGTTTATTTTGGGGCTGATGTTGTGTGTTGTGTGATGGTTGCTGGTGTTGTTCTCGAGACGTCCATGGATTACCCGAGGTGCGTTGGTTTGTTTGAGCTTGCGAAACTCTAGGGGTGTTGGCTAGTTGGGGTTGAGGGGCCTGGTAATTTGAGGTGGAAGGTCTCACTTGGTCTCCTCTGACGGGAGTTGGACCTTGAGGTATCTGTGGTCTCCTGGAGGCGATCACTCTCTTCCTCGCAGGGCAACCTCCATAGCAGGCCACATGTTTGCCCTTGCAGTTTGCGCAGGTGGGATCATCTGTTATCTGTCTAGGGCAGGATTCTTTGTGGTGCGCATCACCACAGCGAAGACAATTAAGGTTTCTGCGGCAGAAATGGCTCGAAGGGTTGAAGCCAAGACATCGGTAGCATTGTGGGGGCCCAAAAGAACTCCTCACAGCTTCCACCTTCACCCTGAGGTAGCAGAGAGACGTGACTCCGTCGATTTTCATCTCCGGATCACACGCCCTCTCCACCACAACCAGGAAAAGAGGAATTGGTCTCCTGGCTTCCCCGTTCTCGCCCGGTTTGGTAAGTTGCCTTACCAGTCGAGGGGTGATGCCTTTGCGTCTGAGCTCTTCTTCGATATCGCCCACGGGCGTATCTAATGGAAGACCTCTGATGACACGGCGGATGTCTCGAGTTTTGTTGAGACCAAACGTAAAGTGAGGGAGATTTCTCTTCTCAAGGACAGATAGGAGGGTGTTATAGTCCCTCACATGGTTCGTCTGAAAGACATAGCGGCTCTTCCTCCTCGTCACCGAGCACGACCCCGAAAGTGTTGGCATAACTTCTTTTAAGAAGCCCACCATACCCCAGAAATCGTCTACAATGATAGGCGGAATATGCTGCTAGTCTGGTTTTTCAGTTGGTGCACCAGTTTGTTCGTCAGTCGAGACAGTTGATGGGTTCTGTTGGCGCTTCTTCCGGCGGTTGACCACTTCTCGAAATTGTGCCTCGTCCACCTCAGTAGAGATGTCAGAGGAGCTTGCCTCGTCTTCGTCCATCCTGGACGTTTCAGACTGGACGACAGTCTCGCCTGTATTGGATTCCGCATCTGAATCCTCGCGGGAGCTGTCAGAGTTTGCCTCTGAGGTTCGGCCTAAACGTGAATTTGATTCGCGTTTAGCGCCTTGGTTGGACGTGTATCCGGTTAGTGCCAAACGTTTGGCGTTGCCATTTCCGCCTTGTATGGGCTTTCGGCGTCGCCGGTTGACTGTCTCCTGAGGTGAGCTTGCGGAGACGTTATTGTTTGCACCAGATGTGCTGGGCATTGCTAGGTTCTCAATATCGAGTCTGGTTTTGCTGTTTTTGACAGTGGGATTGGGTTTAGTAGACATTGTAGACATACAATATTGTCGGGCTGACCACTTACCTTCAGCAGCGGTTGCTAAGAAGCGTTGCCAACAGAGGACCCAACACCCAAAGGATGCGCCTATATCCACCCGAAGGTGTTGGCTCTAGCCTTGTTGACAAACCGCTACTGCTTGTTAGTCGGGACCTTGCTTCCAGTATTTGGAGACCAATACCGATGCTTGATACAAGCACCAATCAGGCACTCCAATGCAAAGTCCAATCTCGAGCCAAATGTTGCCGCTCCAGGAAAGCTAGTCTTCGGTAAGCTCTACAGTTTGCTTTCCAAACTTCTTATAGAGCTACCCTACGTTGACTTTGGCTAATGTATTAGCCCGAAGTACGAAGCTTGTGCACCACCGGCATGCGCACTCCACCTTCTTGCGGGATCTCCTGCTCCGTAGGGATGGCTGAAAATTCCGTCTTTCCACCAGTGAGAAGCAAAACACGTCCGCTCTGGTCGAACGACGACGTGAGAATCTAGCACAGTGATGAGACTACACAGTAAATATACCAATGTACTACCCCAATAATAAAACAGCAGACATTACTGCCACACAAACAGCACTAAACTTCTAACACTGTTTGCTTTCATAAAATAATTTGCGTATCTTTTCCATTGCAAACCAGACTTACCTCCTTCTTTTACTGTAGGTGAAATCTTCTTCTTCTTCTTCTTCTTCTTCTTCTTCTTCTTCTTCTTCTTCTTCTTCTTCTTCTTCTTCTTCTTCTTCTTCTTCTTTATCTTCTTCTTCATCATCATCATCATCTTCTTCTTCTTTTTCTTCTTCTTCTTCTTCTTCTTCTTCTTCTTCTTCTTCTTCTTCTCCTTCTCCTTGTCCTCCTCCTCCTCCTTCTCCTCCTCCTCCTTCTTCTTCTTCTCCTTCTTCTTCCTCTTCTTCTCCTTCTTCCTCTTCTTCTTCTTCTTCTTCTTCTTCTTCCTCTTCCCCTTCTTCCCCTTCTCTTCTTCTTCTTCTTCTTCTTCTTCTTCTTCTTCTTCTTCTTATTATTATTATTATTATTATTATTATTATTATTATTATTATTATTATTATTATTATTATTATTATTATTATTATTATTATTATTATTATTATTATTATTATTCTCCCTCTTCTTCTTCTTCTTCTTCTACTCCTCCTCCTTCCTCCCCTCCTCCTTCTTCTTCTCCTCCTTCTTCTTCTTCTGTTTCACGGTTTAGGCCGTTTTAGCCTGTTCCGGCTTCAAAATCTTATGTCCGTCGTTTCTTCGGACGTCCTGGGCTTCTATTTCTTTGGGGTCCTGTTTACTGACATTCTTTCCAAGTGTTGTTTCCAATTGATTCTATGTATATTCTGTGATTGTTTTGTTTAACTCTTATATTTTTAATTTTTGCCTCATTTCAATGTTTGACTTTTTTACCCAGTCTTGCACATCCTGCTATGGGTCAAAGGAACTTGATTTCAGTATTCTTTTATTTTCTGCAGTCCATGTCCATGTTTCAGATCCATATGTTATAGGAGGTATGGCTATTGCTTTATACAGTTTAATTATTGAGTCTTTTCTAGTTTTATTTTTTAGAGTTCTCCTTATGCTTCCTGTTATGTAGTTAGATTTGTTTAGTTTTTTATTCATACAAATCTTTAAGAGCAAAGGTCTAAATGACTCATCTCCCTTATGTTTTGCTATTTGGTTTATGCTATCTGCATCATTCACACTACATGAATATGTTGTTTATTCATTCTGGCTAATTTAGTGACTTACGTCCCTTTTCCCCTGTGGTCCTCTTGTGGCTGTCATGCCACACCACACGGGCACTTGGGCGAGACTGCATTTTCTGCACTGTAATGCCAGGGTCCTGTGCCGCCCAATGGTGGCTATTATGTCAATTAATACAATTTCGCACGAGGAATATGGACTTCTTATTCCAGAGTTATTATTAAACAATTGTGATCAATCTTCGCGTCAGCCCATCAGCCTCCCATACTCCATTCTTGGACCGCAGTTTTCCGGTGTCAGCTGTTTCACATAATGAGGTTTCGAGGCCCGATAATTCAATATTTGATGTAAGATATGACATATTGCATACCTGAGTGTAGTTTCACATACTGCCTGGCGTGTTGATTACGAAGGTCAGCGATCAAACATTTCCTGCAACGTCACCACATTATCATCAGATCCAGACATGAATGGACGACCAGATCTTCTTGCATATATTTTGGTCATTAATATTCTGTGACAATCCTCCTTTGGGCTCGCTGTCGAACACTCAGGCGATCGGCCAGCCTTTCGGTGTTTGTGTGGCTCCTCTCACGCGTGTACTCCAGACGCATAAAAATCCAAACCTTCTTTAATGACCTACACTGACCCACTATATCCATTGTGATTCCATCTGCATTAAAAATTCTACAGTCATTTCGTAATATGTAGCTATTTTTTAGCCACAATACGATTAATTACTGTGTTTCTCTCACGAAAGTGTGTTGTAACGAACGTGTGTTACATCAATAGCTTTAGCACGTTCTGAGAAAGATTACAACTAGACGTTCAACATATTGTGACGCCTAGAGGACGTTATAGTCGAATGGGGTTTGGCCCCCTCTCGGGTGTCATTTCCGCAGTACCTAGTAGTTATACGGCTTTTCCTGCGAAATATAGATGAGCGTAGGATCTACTATAATCTTCGCAAAAGTTAAAGGCATATGGAGGCGGGCCGTACTGCGGACTCCAGCGTATCCTACGCTTGCCCCTCCTACCAGCGCTGCCCAGCAAGCGGGTTAATCAACAACAGACGCCGCCAAAGGTTACCATACGGAACCAATTTGCACCCCTAGCGTCACAGGAAGCAGAGTCCAAAGACGAGGTGGAGGACCTGTCCCCTGCAATAAACCGAACTACACAAATATTACAACCCAGACCACAATGGCCAACTAGGCCATCATCCAAACCAAATACACCACAACCCTCCACCTCAATTGCCACTCCCACACAAAATCCCACCCAATACCCCGAACTCCAGAAACCCCCAGAATAATAATCCCGAACAAGGCCCAAACTGTTAAGATCCTCCGGCTCCTACGAGACTCCCTGCCAGCTGGAGCTTACAAATTACAAACCACGAGGGAGTGCTTTAAGCTCTTCCTCCAGCACAAGAATGACTCCCATAGGACAATGCAGCTCCTGAAGCATCCCGGAGTTGAAATCTTCAGCTTTACCCCCCGGAACGACCAGCCTCTGCGATGCATCATCAAACGTCTTCCTGTAGACTTGGAGGTAGACTACATCAAGGAAGACCTGGAGCAGAAGGGGTATACCGGCGTCCAAGTACGCCAACTTATTTCCCGCGGCAGGTCTCTGCCAATATTTCAAGTAAGTGTCGACAGGACCACCACGAACCAAAAAATTCTTCAGGAACGAGAGGTATGCCATATGATGGTCACCGTGGAGGTCCTGAAAACCAATACAAATATTACCCAATGTTACAACTGCCAGCAACTAGGGCACACTTACAAAATGTGTAACATGACCTCCCGGTGTGTCCTTTGCGGTGGCCCCCACCGCCTTGCTGACTGCCCCAAAAAAGGCAAAGCAGGACGTTCAACCCCACTGCGCAAACTGTAGGGAAGCGCATCCTTCAAGTTATAGGAGGTGTGAGACGCTAAAAAACGAACGTCACCGCCGTCAACTGGCAACCATAGCCAGGACCACTCCGAGTGTTCACCCAGGGCCCAAACCCATCCTACACGCGGCCCCGGTTCAACCAGGTGTCTCCTTTGCAGGAGCCGCCGGAGGGCAAAAGGCGCCCGCACCACCACTAAATTGTCCCCCTCCACAACCTCAAACTCCACAAGCGTACACCGGAGACCTGGGCGGTCTAAAAGAAATCTTAAATTTGCTCAGGGATCTCAACCTCCCAACCCCTTTTAGCAAAGGTGCGGTCTTTTCTGATTAAGTTCAGAAGCTGCACAAACACTATAGAGATAATAGAAATCATCATAATTATGCCTCCTCTCAACCCTCCTAGAGTAAATGGCCAATGCAAGGGAAGGCGTAACTTTAACCCACGCGCTCCTGTGGAATGCAGATGGCATCCACAGGAAACAACACGAACTTGAAAACTACCAACGGCGTAACAAAATTGATGTCGCATTCATTTGCGGAACAAAATTAAAACAAGAGCACGTTTTTAAGCTCCAGGGTTACCAAATTTTCCGCAACGACAGAATTGGCAAATAGGGGGGAGGTACTGCTATTTTGTCGAGAAACTCAATTGCTCATGCTCCTGTCACTCTGCTCGCACTGGCAGCGTTGTAGTGCACGGCTCTTAAAACATGTGTTAATAGTAAAACTGTGATGCCGGTAGCACTTTATCGGCCCCCTAACTCCCCAGAGTTTATACAAGACCTCGAGCAGATCCTCGCTTTAGAGGAGCACGTTATGATTGCAGGAGATTTCAATGCCCGGCACCCTTGGTGGTTTTCTCCCCGGACAAACGCGGCCGGAAATCTCCTGGTTCAACTTATAACAGAAAATGACGACATTGAGGTACATCTTCCCCCAGAACCCACCTTTTGGCACAGATCAGGGCACTTTGACCCTGAGATTTTGGACCTCGTACTCACAAAAAATGCGACACTCTCAAATAACTTCACTGTGTATCACAGCCTGGACTCCGCCCATCTTCTTGTGCATTTCGACATACAGGGCGCTGTTACGGCCGGTGTCTGTGGCCCTCGAAAGAGGGCAGACACCGACTGGGATACGTTTACATGGAAATGCACAGGATGGCGCAACCTGGGCTGTCATACTATAGCGAGGCAGACATAGATGTCGCCATTGAAAACTTTACTGCCTCTCTACGCACAGCCAAAAGAAATGCTACCACATACACCACAAGACCACCCGGTTTTTGCACGTACCCCGAGGTAGAGCAACTCATTGCGCGGAGACAACGCTTGACACAACTGTGGTGATACACCCGTCAGCCTGAATATAAAGTGCTAGCAAAATGGCTACGCAAGGTCATTCGGCAACAAATTAAAATCAACAAAATTGAACAGTGGGGAAACAAAATGCTCACTACCACCCATTCCGACTCTTCTTTGTGGAAATTACTAAAGGCTATCAAAGTTTGCATGAGCGTTAACTCCGCAACTGAGGCGCTGCACACTCAAGACGGCCTGCAGTTCTCCGCACAAGAAAAGCCGAGGTCTTCGCTGACTGCCTCCAAGACAGATTCAACGAGAACCCAGTTACCAACCGCGATATAGAACGGGAGGTACAGACATGGGTACAAACCTGGGTGGCGCAGAAGCAAGAGCAACAACTACCCATCATAACACCGCAGGAAGTTTACAAGCTCATTAGGAAATTGTCTACTGGTAAAGCTGCGGCCCAGACAAAGTGACTAATGAGGAACTTAAGCATCTCCCGAGAAGAGCTCTGGTGCAACTGACGAAGATATTTAACGCCTGCTTGTAGCAGAGCTATTTCCCCTCTACTTGGAAGCGAGCCATGGTCATCATGCTCCCAAAGCAAGGAAAAATCACCAGACAGCTGCAAAATTACCGCCCCATTAGTCTCTTGTCTACTATTGGTAAATTGCTCGAAAAACATATCCTTTCTCGACTTCAAAAACAAATTTCGGAAACACATGAACTCTCAAATTCACAATTTGGCTTTAGAAAAAAAGAAATTCCACAGAATTACAGCATCTCAGACTAACTGATGACGTAACAGAGCAATTTAACAATGGGGCTTCAACGTTGATACTATTTCTGGACGTAGAAGCTGCATTTGACCGGTGCTGGCACAATGACCTCATTTACAACCTGCACCACATTTTCCCGGCACTCCAAAATTATTTGTACCTGCTGCACAACTTCTTAGAAAATAGACACTTCTACGTCCAAGTGAGCCGCTTCCTTCTGTCGGGAGAGAGTGATGCTGGCTGGCGTCCCACAAGGGGAAATCATGTGACCGTTCCTGTACATACTGTTTACAAATGATTTCCCAGTGGATGCCAGATGCAAGATCGCCATGTATGCAGACGACACTGCAATACACAACCACCACAAAAATCCTCGTTTCAGCCTTGCAGAAATGCAAAGATACACAAACAACTTCCTCTCATGGCTCCATGACTGGAAAATGAAAATTAACCCCAATAAATGCCAGCTAATACATTTTTCAAAGCGGCATCACACTTTGGCAATGGACCTAACGTTCGGTGGTCAAGTATTGCATTGTCGCCAGAATGTTAAATACCTTGGCGTCACCATGGACCGCACGATGTGCTGGTCCACCCACATAAAAAATATGGCCAACAAAGGCAGACAGCGGATATAGTTATGCGCCCCCATCTTCCGCAGCAAACAGCTACAACTTAAATCCAAGCTGAACTTATATAGGTCATTTATACTCAAAGAAATTCAAACCCTCCAAAATCTCTCCCTTAGAAAAATTCTCTCTGCTCCACTCCTTACCACTAACCAAACTCTTCACCTTGAAACTCAGATCCAATCCATCCTAGAGGCGACAGTAAAAAGAGCAACGGCAACATGGACGCATATTAGGAACCACGAAAACTACGTGATCGCCAACATTGGCAAAGGCGAGCCGAAGCACCACAAACATACTAGAATAAAAATGTTATGGACGCGGCACGGCTCGCCGACTAATGCGTATCCATGCAATCTCGCTCTTAGACCACACACACGTTACGGCAGAGGCCCTCGCCTCGGAAAACACCCAGGAGCTGCACCCTGCTCGCGCAGGAAAACAGCGGGAAAATGTAAATATTGTAAATAGTGCAGTGCGAGCGCTGGGACGTGTGTGTGTAAGCGTGTGAATGTGAGTGTGTGGGTGAATGCGTGCGTGTATATGTGTATATAGATGTATATACGTATACAAGAAAAAAAACAACAAAAATAATTGGAATAGACACCAAAAGACTAACGAAAACTATTCTCGGTGGCCTAAAGATGGCCACTGTATGGGTGTTTGGTGAAACCCAAAACTATAAGCTTGTAAAAAAATTGTAAATAAATGTAAATTTATAGCCTGTAAGCCGGGCCCCTTGTACCAGCACCAGGCCAAAATTATGAATAAAGAAAACTTGAAACTTGAAACCTTATGTATAGACCGTCTGCCGGTGCACGCACTACGCTTGGCAACAGCGCTCTGCTTGAGCATTGGCCAGCGTTCTGCGATCGGTATAGGAAAGACTAAACTGGAAATGTGTGGTGACTGGAATTTTTATCCTGTTGGGGATGGTTTCTTGGAAGGGATTGGCCCGCAGACGGATTGTGCCCGCCCACTGACTGACCGCTTTCTGCCAATTAGGTAGCGCACTGATCCTTTCTCAAGTTTCAGGCCAGTAGTCACGCACTGAGAGGTGAGCTGCCTGGGTTTCTCCATTTTTGGTTACGGGTTTCCGTCGCTTTTCCCATCTCCAGGCTATACAAGTGGACCTAAGATGTCCCTCAGCAGTGTGAAGGTTGGTAGTCGCCGCGGCTGTTTCTGGTCATAACTTCCCTGAGAGCTTACCAGCGGATCGGCATGGGTCTGGTTTATTGTACATTGATCAAGCGCGCGTTCTTATCACGTCGATAATGTCCGGGATTTTGGAGTTGTCACGTAGGATATGAGCAGTGCCAGTGCCGTAGATCGTCCGTAATACCCGGTTCTGCAACATAAGGAGTCTGATGAAGGTGGAATTTGCCATTCCCCACATCTCATATCGCTACATCACAGGCGGGATAATCGCACGCTATAGCTGATGCTTCAGGTGGAGAGACATAGTTTTGGAATTGAGGATGGGATATAACTGCCAGAGAGCTGCATGCCCTTGTAGCACTTTGCCCTTGATGTGATGTCTATATGTAAGCCTTCGGTCCAGCGTGACCCCGAAATACTTCGCCGTGTTCATCCAAGGGATCCGACGGAGCTGAAGCACGAGGTCCTGCGGCAGCCGGTTTGCTAAAGTATTAGCCAGGATAATAGCAGAGCTTTTCTCTGGGTTAATGGACATACACCAGATCTCGCACCATCTTTCGATGGCGCGGAGTTGGGCTTGTACTGATCGGTAGCTGCAGCGGAGATTCCTATTTGCGGGGATCATGAGATCGTCCTCGTACTGGCATGCGTGAGTGTTTGGGTGTGTGGGGAGATTGGCCATGTAAGCAGCAAATAATGCCGGTGACAGTACACTGTCTTGGAGGAATCCAGCGCCAACGGACCTTTCTCTTGAAAATGATCCCTCCACCTTCACCCAGAAGCTACGTTCCTGTAGGAAACTAGCCACCAACTAAATGTATGGAGGGGGATTTCATGCTGTATGAGCTTGTAGACAAGCCCTTCGTGCCAAGCGATAGAGAATGCCTTTTCCACGTCAAACAATACTACCACCGTTTTAGCCCTCTCCTGGTAAGCTCGGTCGTGGAGTGGCCAGAACGAAAACCAAACTTAAGCTCCAGTATGAGGCCTTTTTCCTCCAGATGAGGTCCAAGGTGGGTGAGTAGCAGTTTCTCGAGCACTTTCGAGACAACTGGCAGGAGGCTGATGGATGGGTAACTAGACGGGAAAACTGGATTCTTCCCCTGCTTCAAAACGCATATTACACGCACCTGTTTCCATACATCTAGAAAATGGCGCATACTGGGCAATGCGTTGTAAATCCGAGCCAAAGGAATCACGGCTCTAAGAGGAAGGTGCTGGAGCATTTCCGTTGTCACGCGGTTCTGTGCAGTGGCTTTTCTGGATTTTAGGATTTGGATGGTGGAAGTTACTTCGCGAGGGGTAACTATCTGCATGCGGAAAGCCTGGTGGTCCGCGGGTCTGACTGCTAAGAAGTCTTCTACCACTTGCTCCGCGACGTCAGCTTGGTCGTCGTGCTGTGGGTCCTCTATGGGCCGGAGTTGAGTCTCCAGATACTCTGCTACCGCCTCTGCTTTCTCCCCCGGTTTGAAGACAAGTCTTCCGCGAGGGCTGTGCTGTGGATCTTGGTGTACAATTTTGTCTTTCCGCAAGTCTCGAACGGTGCGACACGGTTTCCTTTCTTGGAGGTTTACGTGGTACATGTTTTCCCAGGGCGCTTGCCTGTATTTTCTTAAGAGTCGTCTAACCAGGGACTTGAACCTCCTGTGTACTTCTCCTAACCTAGAGTGGCGGAATCTCTGCTATAGCTTTCTCACAGCTTTGTTTACTTGAATGAGGCGCTTCAGTGGAACAGGGAATGGCTGTTGGATTTGGTGTTTCGGTTGGAATGGAGTGTGTGTGGGTGTGTATGTGTGTGTGTGTGTGTGCGCGTGCGCGCGCCTGTGTGTGTGTGTGTGAGCACGGACCGCATTTAGGACTGAGGTTGAAGACCCCGCTGCTGCCTCTCGAGAGCCTCTATCGAGCCTATTCGAGTCCGTGCTTCCACGGAGTTTTGGGGCTGCATCCCAGTCGATTTCTTCGACCCAGTCTGGCACTCCCAGCGTGGTAAGGTTAACGTCGCAGTCGACCTCAACTGGGTTATGGTCCAGAGCATTAACCACCGAGAGATCCCGGTGAAATGAAAGCGAGCTCTGCTCACAGTAAAGTACTGTCGGGACTAAGCTATTTCACAGCAAATGCCGGTCCAGCGAGCGGACAAGGACATTTAAGGTCACACTGCCTCGCTACCTGTCCTGTGTACGTGACTAACACAATCGTGGTTGAACCAAAAATGGCTTTTGTTAGCGGCCTCGAGAAGCACTTGACTGCGTCATTGCGGGCCTCTCTCTCTCTCTCTCTCTCTCTGTGTGTGTGTGTGTGTGTGTGTGTGTGTGTGTGTGTGTGTGTGTGTGTGTGTGTGTGTGCAACTTGAGAAAGGTCCTGTGTTGTCATTCTCACTATATAAGTAGGCCCGGAATAGTAGTTAGTGAGTTTACAATTAGGCATGAGCCTATCAGTGTATCAGTGAGTACGAAACAGCTGTGCGTGTGTGCGTGGTACGTCGCCTGCATCGTAAGAAGATTCTAACGGCGTCGAGTGATTGCATCGTCATAGTGACTGTAAGAGAGAGAGAGAAAGTGAAGAAAAACACATGAAAAGACTGAGCAAGGTTACGGAAGTAAAACATGTGACAGTACGACAGACTGAAGACTGTGTCAACGACGAGAGGGAAACTATGTCTGTGTTAAAACTTTAGAAGACAACAAACTGATAGAAAAGTAACCGAGGTGAGTTTTGTTGGTTTTGTCACATTGATGTCAGAATTTTGATTCGTTGAATTGTGGTTTTGTTAGAATATCAATAAAGCTTGCGCCTCTCAGAAAAAATACACTCCTTACTAGCCATGCTGGATACTAACGTTGCTGGTCTATTTTGTGTGGTGCGGCGCATAGCGATGTTTTACCCGGATTACAAACGAGAGAAAACAATCGCATATACCCGCAACATGTTTACATCATCAGGGTTGTTTACGGTTTCAGTCAAGTACAGGAAATGCGGTGACAGAGCACGTGGGGTAGCGAGTCTAATATTGAACATTTTTGTGACATTGTCCGCAAGTTAACAACGCCTCGCTGACAAGAGCTGGTTTTGAAAGGATAGGAAATCCAACACGTCTTTGTCGCCACTCCCGCGAGAGAAAAAAATTGTGTGTGTGCATTGCATTTCGTGTTTCTATTTTCGGGGATTTTATTCTGTGGAATAAATGTAATTATCTAACTGTTTATATATGTTTGGCACTGTTCCACTTTATAATTTCAATTATTATTGTGAATGTTCCAGTAATTCAAAAACATCATTCTGCAGTGATTTGCATTGGGCACTTAGACTCCTTCAATGAATTTCTAACAGAAAACTTCTATCACTGACATACTCAGCTTTTTACCAAACTGTAACGTGCCATAAAACATTACAAAGGGATGGTAAAGCGCAGCGGTAATTCGCAGGTATGTATTTATTTTGTCCTATCGTCATTTTTCAGTCCATTTTGGTGTATATTGGTTTTACTTTCTCTGCTATGTATAATAACTAGGGAAGTATTGTATTCCAACCAAAAGTTCGATTCGAGATTTTACCGGAAATATACTTGTGTGTTTTGGGATTCCCTGAATCAAAAAACAAAGAAAAAGGTCCGTGCGTGTATTTGTGTCTGTCTGTATGTGTGCGTGTGCGTGAGTCTATGTGTGTGCGTATGTACATATGTGTCTGTGTATGGTGCCTGTGTGTGTATGTTTGTGTGCGTGTGTATGTGCCTGTTTGTGTGTGTTTGTTTATGTCTGTGAACAGCATAACACAAAAACGAAAAGTGGATTAAAAACCAAAGTTGATATTCAAGTTTGATATTTTTCAAGGATGCCACACAAAGATTTTCACGACATTTCTCATACCCTAAGCTACCCTTTACATGAAACATTTTTCGAAAATTTTGGTTTTTCTCAAAGTGGCTCTAACGATTTTGATTAAAATGCAATATGTTTAAGATACCTTTATGGAAAATCAAATGCAGAAATATTTTGAATTTCTGATTATAAGCCATGTGGCGCTGCTTACTGTTGATGACGTTTGCATAACTGCTAAACCATAACAGATAGACCAAATCTGCTATACAAAAACTGTAGCTCTCGTTAAAATAAACAATTTATGTCCAAGTAAGTCTTTTTGTGCAATGAACCACTTCAGAGATACCTTGTTTTCTTTAAATGGAAGGCCGCTATTCACTTTTTGATCTCTTGAACAGAATTTCAAAGCCATCATATAGCGACCATCCTTAAAAGAACTGACTATTGCTCAAAACCTTTCATATTCCTCTTGCACCTACAAGAAAATGAAAATAAGATAATTTCTACAAATATTTATCTCAGGCAACATGAAGATAGAGGAACAATGATTTGTAAGAATAATTAGTACAAGAGTGAGTAGAGAAAGTTACGCGAGTGCCACATATAAAATTTTTATATTTTATATTCTCTTACAAAAACACGATGAGATATTCCAGTATTTTCAACATGAGTATAGAAGACTTAAATGAAGGTCTGTGATATTAGTTTTCGTCATCCAAATGTTGAGGAAAACTCGGATATGATGAAGTTACAAAAACTAAATGGAAAATGGATGCAACTTTGCACGACGCTGCTTGTGTGCCCTCTAGTTTGCTTGGGAATATTAACAACAAAAAGAATCTGAATATCGCGTTGGTGATCTATTTCCACATTACGCACATAACAAAAACCTGGACATGCAGCAAGACAAATTGTGGTTCTGCGCTGCATGACGGAACTATTTTTCTCTCAGATAGGGAAAAAAGGAGAATCAAGACGGCGACAGATTTAGCACATAAACTGCTGGGTATATATGCAGAACATATTTGAAATATACAGTGCTCGTGAGTGGGATTATTATTTCTACTACTGAACTGCGTATTTATTTTGAATTTTTCACTGTTGGTCTTTTTGAGAAACAAAGAAATGCCAAAGTAGTCATAAAGTATTGCCCAGTTGGTATAATGTGATTCGTGTAAAGAAGTAGAAAGGAATAGTTAAACAATGTTAAATATTACCTTTATAAACATGGGAAGATATAATATCCCATTTTAAGTATATTTGTTTTACAAATTGCTGACATTTTGTTACTAGTGGTGGTCGCAAAGCACGGTGGGCGGGGGAGTACTTTGTCACTAAGGAGGGTGGGGGCTTGTTCATTTAAGTTATGAAATAAGACCAAATGCTAGGGTTAAATATTAAGACATGTAAATAAAAAGTGAATCTTTAGCAGTTACATTCACACTGCCGTAGAGTAATATCTGAGCATAACGCATTTGATGTGCCCTTTGCCTTTCACTGCATCCTCACTTTCTCTGCTACGTATACTAAGTAGGGGAAGTGTTGTATACGACCCAACATTCTGATGTCGGTATGTCACCGGAAATATGTTTTGAGGCACCCTCAATAAAAAAAAGCATTTTTAGAAAAAATGCCCGTGTGTGTTTGTGTGTCTGTCTGTGAACAGCATACCACAAAAACGAAAAGTCGATCAAACACCAAAGGTTTTATTTAAGTTTAATATTTTTCAAGGATGCCAGGCGCAGATTCTGAACAACATTCCTCCACCCTAAAATACCCTAAACATGGAAAATTCATCGAAAATTTTGTTTTGCTCAAACATAGCTCTAACAATTTTAATTACAATATTTAATATATTTTCATGCCAAATAAAATGTATATTTTGAATTTTCTGGCTATAACCCATATAGTCCTATTTACTCTTGATGGCTTTTACATAACTTGTAAACCGTAAGAGACAGACGAAATCTTTCTTTACAAAAAAAGAAACACCCTAGATCTCATTAAAACACACAACTGAACAATTTCGGAGATATTCCTTGTTATTTGTGTGAGTTTTGTAGTTCTTCTACTTTCCCAAATTGAAAATCGTTGTTCACTTTTTATCTCTTTGGCCGTGCAAAGAGAACGGGATCTCAAAGCATTAAGAGATTTGACTATAGCTCAAAGCCCACATTCCCCTTGCATCTATAAGAAATTCAGCAGTAAGATAATTTCTTCAAATGTTTATCTCAACTAACATGAAGGACATAGGGGAATAAGAGTTTGTAACAATGGTTAGTACAAGAGTAGAGAAAGTTATGTGAGTGCAACACAACAGATCCTTTGATATCAATGACACTGATACGGGAATTCTGTTTGCAAATGCTTCTCTAAAATAGGAAATTAGGGAACCTAAGTTGAAAGCAAAATTGACATCAGAACCTGTGACATCTTTCGTAGCCTGTCATGCGTAACTGTAAGTCCTTTATGAAATTGTACGCATAATTCTTCCAGGAGTTTTCTTATTTTTACTTTTTCTGCGGATGCCACATGGAAAATTTTGATTTTCTGAAAATTAGTTTTATAATTAAACTATCATCTGCTTAGGATATTTATATGACAAATAAAATGTATATTTTAAATTTTATGGCAATGTTTTTAGAAGTCTTCGTCAGTCCGGATGCCTTTTGTATAACTCGTAAACCGTAAGCGATAGACTAAATCTTACCACAAGAAAATGAAGATCTTGTTAAAACACACAATTTATGTGTCATTCATATTTTGTTGAGTGAACCCTTTGCGAGACATACGTTGTGTATGTTTAAATTTTCCAATGCTTTTACTTTACTCATTGGAAAGCTGTTATTACCTTTTATGTTTTATTTTATTCAATATATTATTATTATTATTATTATTATTATTATTATTATTATTATTATTATTATTATTATTATTATTATTATTATTATTATTATTATTATTATTATTATTATTATTATTATTATTATTATTATTATTATTATTATTATTATTATTATTATTATTATTATTATTATTATTATTATTATTATTATTATTATTATTATTATTATTATTATTATTATTATTATTATTATTATTATTATTATTATTATTATTATTATTATTATTATTATTATTATTATTATTATTATTATTATTATTATTATTATTATTATTATTATTATTATTATTATTATTATTATTATTATTATTATTATTATTATTATTATTATTATTATTATTATTATTATTATTATTATTATTATTATTATTATTATTATTATTATTATTATTATTATTATTATTATTATTATTATTATTATTATTATTATTATTATTATTATTATTATTATTATTATTATTATTATTATTATTATTATTATTATATTTTATTTTTGTCTTTTGGACATGCGAAGAGAACAAAATTTCAAAGCCTTCCTGCAGCACTGATAGCTTTAAAAGATTTGACTATTGCTCAAAGCCTAATGTATTCCCAAAACCCCTGCACCTACAAGAAGGTTAGCAATAATATAACTTCTAGAACTGTTTATCTAGATTAACATGAAGTAGATAGGGGATGGAATGTTTGTAAGAATAGTTTGTATAAGAGTACAGAAAGTTAGGCGAGTGCAATGTAGCAGGCTTTTTAGTTCAGCAGCACAGTGTTGGGTAATCCTGAGATATAGCAAAACCTTCCAAAAAATAAATACATCACAAATAAGTAGATAAGTAGATAGGCGGATAGGCGGATCGGCGGACCGGCGGACCGGCGGACGGACGGACGGATGGGGGAGGAAAGGAGGTAGGCAGGCAGACAGGTAGGTAGAAAGAAGGAAGGATGTGTGGGAGGGAGGAAGGGAGGAAGGGAAGAAGGGAGGGAGGAAGGGAGGAAGGAGGCAAGGAGGGAAGGATGGAAGAGAGGAAGGAAGGAGGGAGGGAAGGAAGGAAGGAAAGAAAGGAAAAAAAAATAAAAAGAACAAGTCTTATCGATTACTTTGTCAATAACTTATGGAAAATTAATATTGAGAATTGAAATATCGTTGGATTAAACCAAATTTGAAATGCAATATACAAGCTTTTTTAAAAATTACTGAATTTACCGTTTGTGATTCCCGCCGTAGCGTGTATATCTCGTTATTCACGGAAAGAAGCATAGTTTGTATGAGCCACAGGTCACTCGATTTCAACGCATTATGCTTATTTGAGAGTTGATACTGCTTATGAGAATAATTTGCGAAATGTTTTTTTCTATTCTTTTACTGATAATATTTCAAAATGTATTTGGTTGTTCCATTAATGGATGACAGTTGAGCAGCACACATCCATTATCCTTTGTTTACGTTCAGATGAACTTCCATTAGCCATGTAATTATGCTAATATTTCAAATTGACCACTGGATCCCAGAATATGTTCCTCGGGAGTGAGAGCAGATAGTCATCTTTCCCGGTTATTCTTTAAAGTTAAATCTCAGTTTCATTACTGGGTTATTCTCAACATACAAATGCACTCACTGGCATTAAAAAGTTTGCACGATATTCCTCAATCTTAATTAATAATTATATGCGAAATAACAGTAGTCACAGTTCATTGGTTATGTGTGCAGTTTTTATGTCTTTAATGGTATAGGCCTGATTTGGATTTTGGTCATATAAGCTTCGTGACTGCAGTTGTCTTTCAAGGTATTTCTTCAGTCCCTCTGATAAATTCTAGACAGCTATAGACCTCTAGAATTTCCATCTGCAATAGTTTACACAATAAAGCATAATTTTGATTCGTTTTTACTTAAAGGGGGTTAATTATCACAAACTCACAGAGATTTTAGATGTCATAGACATAGCTATGTGACTATGATTAAAGGACAATATTGACACGGTATAGGAACTTGAAACATGCCCTCATTTTTAACAAGTAAAATGGAATAAAATAAACTAAATCTATCCATAAGTAACATCAGGCGAGACACAGGTTAAAAGTTCATCCCTCTAATGGTTCTGAAAAAGCAACCAAGTAAATCAATGGAACTTTCATGTGGCACACAGAGTCAAGAGCCAAATCAGGTCGCTCGGGTTTACCCGGGTTTACCCGGGCGGGATGTATGCCCACGATACCTATCCGTTTAATATGGATTTACCCGTGAGGTATGTTTGATATAGTCTTATCACAAGCTATTTGTCAATGTCAGCCAATGGTGATGATTGGCAATTCTCTTGCTATAGACTTGGGATATGAGTGCAAGTTAGAATGTCTAACCATCCTGGTGCACCCAGTGCACCTGGTGCCCGTTTCTGCACACTTAGCAGGTCAGCTTGTGTAACCAGCAAATCGAGCAGTGTCAAATAGCGAGAAACCGATAGTTTAATGGAATGTTTGGTGTAATGAGGAAGCTAAGCAGCGAAGCTAATTAACCCAAGACATCCTTGGGTAAGCGATAGCCTTTGCGCCTCCTGGGAAGACGGTGATTATATTCACCCAGGGTATTTACCAGATGGTTAGGGTGTGGCGTAAGTTTAGCATACATTGAGTGGGCTCTTTCACGCACAACATCCACAATGTATGGAATGCCAGAATGAGTATGGAGGATATGGGAAGAAAATCTACGGTCAGTATCGTAGATCATCCTAAGAGGCCTGTTCTGCACGACTTGCAGTCTGCGGATAGTGGTTTGAGCCACGAATCCCCATGTCTCGCATCCATACAGGATCAGGGGACGGATGATCGCACGATACAAGCGTAATTTGAGACATTTGGGCATTGTAGATCTTAAGATGGGATACAGCTTTCCTAGAGCTCCGTGGCCCTGGGCGGCTTTAGCTGTGACATGCTTAGTGAATATAAGTCCTCGGTCGAGTTATACACCGAGGAACTTGGCAGTGTTGACCCAAAGGATTCTCCTGTGACCAAGTTTCAGGTCCCTATCTGGCCTACAGGTACGAATTTTACCTATCAGAAAAGCAGAGCTTTTCTGTGGACTGGTGGCCATCCTCCACTTTTCACTCCATCTGTCGATGACGTCGAGGTGTCTTTGTAATGGGGGAAGGCAGTAACGTAGATTTTTGTTACGGACCAGTATGAGGACATCATCGGCATACTGGCACGTAACAGTGTTGGGTTCAACGGGGAAGTCAGACATGTATGCAGCAAAGAGCAGTGGCGACAGAACACTGCCTTCCGGGACTCCAGCCGCTATCGGTCTGATAGTTGATAACCTACCCCCCACTCGCACCCTGAAAGTGCGGTCCCGAAGGAAACTGGCTGTGAGGGACAGGTAAGGGGAAGGGAGATGTGCATCTCTGAGTTTGCACAGTAGGCGCTGGTGCCATGTTGTTGCAAAGGCCTTATCCACATCCAGGAGCACTGCGACAGTTTTGAAGTTTTCCTGGAAACCCAGGGTAGCCTTCTCAACAAGACGCAGGAGCTGTAATGTAGTGGAATGAACTTGACGGAACCCAAACTGATGATCCGGGATGAGCTGCCTTTCCTCAAATAGAGGAGTTAAGCGGGACAGAAGTAGCTTTTCAAACATTTTGGAAATGATTGGAGGTAAGCTAATAGACCGGTAACTTGATGGAAACATGGTTTTAATATGCAAATGATCCTCGTTTCCTTCCAAGCAGGAAGGTAGGGAAGTGTCGAAGATGCAGGCAATCATTGTAAATCCTCGTCAAGTGGATAATAGCTTTGCGAGGTAGGTATTGTAACATATGTGTAGTAACACCATCATATCCAGGGGATTTGTTGGGTTTGAGACACCTAATTTGCAAGGAAACTTGCCTTGAGGTGACAATTGGTATGCGAGTCACCTCGTGTGGTGGCGGTGGGTCCTTATAGAGGTAATCCACCGTTGCCTCCACTAGTTCGGAAAAGTCCTCATCTTCTATGTCCTCTCAGGGCTCGAACTTCGGACTCGAAATGGTCCGCGAAATCAGTGGCTTTCTCTTGCGGTTCGAAAGATAATCTCCCGCGAGAGCCATGTATAGGATGCTGATATAGCGTTTTGTCCCTTCTCAGGGATTTAATTATCCGCCATGGCTTCTTTTCTGAGAGGGGATAGCGATAGCATGGTGTTTTCCCAGGTCTCTTTGCGATGTGCGCGTAAGAGGCGCCTAGCCAGTGTCTTAAATCGCAGATAGATTGCCTGCAATCTGGGATGGCGGAAACGATGCCAAAGCTTCCGAACTGTTGACTTAGTTCTTAGCAACAGTCGGAGTTCATTTGGGATGGTTGTGGGGTTGGATGTATTGCAAGGGATGCGGTATGTGTGCCCTCGTACCACATTTGATATGTGTCGGGAGAATGCAGTGGCCACCAATTCTAACTTCTCGATAGAATCGATACGCGGTCTGGGATCCACTGATTGGTTCAGTTCAAGGACGGCTGCATCCAGTCTACCTCGTACGACCAATCAGGAGTTACCAATGCTGGCATGTCAATATTTGAGTCTATTCATACTGGACCGTGGTCAGAATCCAGTTCATTGACTGTTGTGAGGTCTATATGGAATGGGGAGTTCTTAGTGACCATAATATCTAGCACGTCCGGTCTCCCTCGAGCAGGATGAAAAATGGGCTCTCTCGGTCCATGCGCAATGAGGCTTTGGTTACCGCGTATAAGGCGGAATAGTCCTCGCCCCTTCGCATTGGTAGCACGACTATGCCAATTGGCATGTTTTGCATTTAGGTCACCTGTAATGCAGACCACAGGGTGGAGGTTTAACAACGCCATGTAATCTGCTTCATAGAAGCGATGATCAGGGAGTCATATGCCCCGATCAGCAATGTATCTAGATCACCTATAGATAGCCTAATGGCACAGGCTTCTACTTGCTGAAGTGGTGGAAGAGGGAAAGGAGTATGGGTGATGTGGTTTTTAATGAAAATGGCTGTACCTCCCCCTTGTCGGCCAACCCTATCAGACCGATGGGTGACGTAATTAGGGAGGGCGAAGTTGGTGGTAGCTTTCAAATGAGTTTCACAGACCATCAGAATGTCGATTCCGAAATACTGTACAAACTCAGTGAGGGTTGGGTACTGACTCCGTAGTCCGTTAGCGTTCCAAATCGCAGCTCTAAATGGTCAACAGTAAAAATTAGGTTGCGCACGGTGTCAATAGGTTGTGTTTTTCGGTCACGCACTTTGTCAAGTACGACCAAAAATAATGGCATAGGTACTTTATTTATTCCCCCCTCGGTGTTTACAGTTCTCTTAAGCTGTGCCACCAAGTTGACAGTTATGCCATTTTCATCACACAAAGCCATTGTGATTTCATCAGGGGTACGTTCAGCGTCTAATCCTCTGATAACTCAACGTTCAATATGAGGGCGTTGTGGTAAATACGAGTAGAACGTGATGTTCAGTTCTCGTAGTACCAACTTGGCGGTTTCAAAATCAGATACGCTGTGTGTTAGAATATGCACGATCTTTGGCTTACGGTTTGCCTCAAAAGTTTCCTTAAGGCGTGTAGCCTATAGGCGCATGACCCGGACGTGGTTTGGGAATACGTCCGCTATGATTGGCGGAAGTCTTGGCCCCTTTTTGGTTAGGGCTGATTCAACATTCTGTGCTTGTTGCATCAGATTATTTGGGGACTTTCTTCCCCGTTTACAGTTTTCCACAACCATAAACTCCCCCAGCTCCATGTCAGACTCGGAGTCAGAGTCGGGAAGATGTTCGTTAGAACCCAGGCTCCTAGTTCTGCCATAGGTAAGTGGCGTGGGGTAGAGCTCTTGCGCTTTTGCATGTCTGTTCTGGTGCGCTTCCTAATGGGCTCCGCTGCTCCAGGATAGATGGATCTTGTCGAAGATGATGTGGGTGGAAGTTGTCCATCATCAGCCGTCATCGCGGTTGCCCTCCGGCTGCTCACAGAGGACCGGACCTCCTCTAAGGCGGCGCCTTTGCGAGCCATTTCGGCTCGAGGTTTCAGGGCAGAAGCCGTCGACTTTGACTTTGATCTTTGATCAGTCAAGGAAAACAGAAATATAGTAGAAGAGTAGTAAGAAAGGGGTGACCTGTAGGTAGCTCTTTATACCACTCCGGGAAAGCTTGCCTTGGGTGAGCTCTAAAGCTTGCTCTCCAAGCCCCTTTTAGAGCTTCACCAGTTAACTTTACTACTATAGATATATTAGTCCGTCGATTGAAGCACATGTGCAGACCACCGACTTATATTGAATCACTCCACCAGGTCGGCACGGGATCTCCTGTTCCAGCGAGTCAGCTTGGATACCGTCTTTTCCACCAGTGTCCACAAACGTGCGTGTTCTACAAACACCAATGGGCGAATGTGACACGCACTACAGCTTTATATATCCATCGTATAGGATAGATCTAAAAATAACCTCAATTAAAACAACTGAACTTGGTTGAATGCAGTATTAGAAGAAAGAATATTTATTTGTTGCGTGTTTAATGGGAAATGTGCAACAACGAATATTTCTGAAACGGCTAATGCTATTGATACGTTTGTAGAAATAAACTGCATAATTTCATTAGCGTTATATATGGCTCCAAAAGCTTTTTTGATAAGGTTTTACCTCAGAAAATGGTCCATCTAAGGTACCAGCTTGGGAAGGTGGGATTTTCTGAAAAACCTTAATCCTGCGTGATAAAGAGTATCTGACTCAAATATGATATTTGATATTTGTTATATTCTTTCTCTCCAATCATTTTAGGATATATCTACAATTCAGTAGAAAGTGAGGGAATCAGTCCTGTGAAGATATGGGAGTTAGAGAAGGTGTAACACACTTCCTTTTTGTCTACAAATGATCAAGTAGATGCTAGTTACTCAATGTCACGAAAATGAAAAATATATGATGAAGCTGATAGATGCCTTCGGTACGGCGGATCCTAGGGTCGGCATGAGTAAAACAGAAAACCTGTGGTGAGAGATACTAGCATAACCCAAGGAATAATTAAATATGTGTTTGATTCAAATATTTTAGATCCATTATCCATAAACCCTGAAGATACCCAGTGGATATGGACTAGAGAATACGACAGACCGGGCGGGGGGGGGGGGCAATAATGATGTTTCCTTTTTTGGTAGTGTTTAACACCCACTTTTTACTTTCTCTACTGGCAAATAGCTATTGTAGCTAAGTATTGTGTTCCACCCAAAAATTCGATGTCGAGATTTCACCGGAAATATATGCTTTGAGACCCCCTGAATCCAAAAAAAAGCATTTTTATTACAAACGTCCGCGTGTGTGTTCGCGTGTGCGTGTGTGTATGTGTGTTTGTGTGTGTGTGTCTGTGGACAGCATAACTCAATAACTAAAAGTCGGTTAAAAACCAAAGTTGGTATTTAAGTTTAATGTCTTTCAAGGATGCGAAAGGAAGCTATTGAAGAAAATAGCTCCACCGTAAACTACCCTTTAGATGGAATATTTTTCGAAAACTTTGATTTTCTTGAAAATGGCTCTAACGATTTTGATTAAAATATCATATGTTTGACATATTTTTATTACAAATAAAATGTATATTTTGAATTTTCTGTCTATAGCTCCTGTAGTCTTATTCACTCTGAACGACTTTTGCATAACTGGTAAACGGTTAGAGATAGACCAAATCATACTACACAAAAATGTAGATCTTCCTAAAATACACAATTTATGTCCAAAAGTTTTCTTATAGGTTGAACCATTTCGGAGATATTCCTTGTATGTGTGTAAGTTTTGGAAAACAACTTGTGAAATGGAACGTCGTTGTTCATTTTTTCTGTATGTTAAGTGTGCAAATAGGACGGAATCCCAAAGCTTTAAAAGATTTGACTATCGCACAAAGCCTACTGTATTGTAGTATTCCCCTCGTATTTACAAGGAAATAAGCAGTAAGATAATTATGTAGAAATGTTTATCTTAACACGAAGAACATATAGGAATAGGCGTTTTTAAGAATGATTAGTACAAGAGTAGAGAAAGTAATGTGAGTGCAACACATTAAATTTTTTATAATGATATTGAATGGGTTTTTGGGAGCAGAAATAATTCTAGATAAACGAAGAAAAGAATTTTACAAAATTTAGTTCAATACATATGGCAAAGATATAGACACTTATTGGAAATCAGAAGTGTAGGATTTCAGCGATAGAATTTGACGGGATAAGAAGAGTAGCCAGAGTATGTAGTTTGGAAAGGAAAATGATCGAGGTAAGAAAATCGAAGGACATGGAAACATCGGTGTTAGAAAAGATTGAACAATGAATTGTATTGTTCAAGGTATGAGCCGTGATAAGAATGAAACAAGAAATATAGCAAAGGATTCCAGGAGTCTCCAAACTTTCCAGCCTTAGGGCCGTATTGATTACTCCAGAAAGTTCCGAGGACCAGAACCGTTTCAATTTTTCCTGCCATTATCTGTAATTTCTAGACTAGTCGCCGAGTACGCGCCCTGAGCCGAACATATGCTTTGTAAGTTTGCTAGGTCAAATTGTGTATTATTGTTACGACCGTGACACTTGACGCCATCTAGTTGTCAAAGGCGGAAAATAGGTAGTGATAGAACCCTGTATCCTAACAAATGGTGCTAGTAGTACTTTCGAGAACGTTCTAGTGTATTCCACCCACTTCGAGATGGCAGCGAGATCCCCCAGTCAGTCTGCCTTGGGAAGGCGAAGAAAGCGAAACTATCGTGAAATAAAGTACATAGTGTGTAACCCCGTTTTAAAGACATCTTCGAACTGACCAACGCCCATACGTAACAGTATTTTGATTTGACTTGTTTTGTGTGTGACTTATTAGAATGGAAAAGAAGAAAAAAGTACATATATATTATAGTGAATGCAGAACGTTCAAAGATCAATACAACTATCAGTATTTCGTGACTGAGTCCTGAAATAAGACGCTATGTTTGATTTTCAATGAAATCATAGCCGTTTTCAAAGAATATAACATTAAACGCCATTATTAAACGAAGAATTTGCAAAATTACTCAAAATATACAGGAAAAAAATTTGAAACTTTGAAGCGCGGATTGAAATTGCAGCAATCCTGCTTAATGAAAGTCAACACTGAACAAGAGGCTGCAACTCGTGCTAGCTTTCGTGCGGATCTTGAAACCGCAAGACGTGGAAAACCATTCACCGATGGAGAAATGATCAAAGAATACGTAATTGCAGTAACCCAAGAAATGTGCCGAACAGGTAAATTCACTAAAAACTATCAGTTTGTCAGCAAACACCATAGCTCGGAGGGTACAAGACATCGCAGAAAATATATCATCTCAACTGTGTGACAAAAATGGACATCTTCAGTGGTTTTCTCTGATCTTGAATGAGTCAACGGATGTGACAGATACTGCTCAGGTGTTGATTTTTATTCGAGGAGTAGATAAAAGCTATGCAGTGCACGAAGAACTTCTTGATATTGATAGTATTCACGGCACGACTACTGGGGAAGATAATTTCAAGGGGGTTGATAATATCATTAATAATAAGAACCTTCGATGGAAAAACTTGAAATCTATTACATCTGATAGAGACAAAAAGCATGTGTGGTAAAAATAACGGAGTAATTGCACTTGTGTTAAAGGATGTAGAAAATGACAGTGGTTCAAAACCATTAGTCTTACATTGTATCATTCATCAGCAGTCTTTGTGCGGAAAATGTTTGGATATGTCTGAATAATGAAACCAGTCATATCACTTGCTAATTTCATCAGATACACTGGGCTGAATCATCGACAATTCCGCGAGTTTATTCAAGAGGTTGGGGAAAATGACTTACCATATCATACTGCCATACGCTGACTTAGTTGCCAAAAGTCCTCCAATGCTTTTTTTAACTACGAACAGAGATCATGTTTACTTTTTTTTTTAAATGAAAAGCATTGCCCTCTTACTGAATTAAAAAATAGCGAATGGCTATGAAAGCTAGCATTCTATGTAGATTCGACAAAACATGAACGAACTGAATTTGAGATTGCAAGGAGAAAACCAGCTTCTCCGTGACTTATACACACTAATATCAAATCGTTTCAACAGAAAATAATACTGTTTCAATTTTAAAGCATATGAAATATTCAGCCACAGTGCTGAGACTGAGTTTCCTGTCCATTTACAATCGAAGCTTTGGGTGCTTTGAAGATAAATTTATATACCCGTTTCTCAGACTTTGATAACATTGCAAATGAAATTTAGATTTTTTTGAAATCCTTTTAATACTAACATTGAAACCCTGGCCCCAGAAGCTCAAATGGAAATTATTGATTAACAGTGCAGTGATATAGTTAAGAACAAATATCAAAGCTCATCTTTGTTGGGATTTTATAAGTCTTCCACTGGTACAATTTGATAATTTGTATAAATTTGCTGGTGGGCTGTTTTCTGTTTTTTGTACGACTTGTGTGAGAAAATATTCTCCAAAATGAAGTACATAAAGCATGTTTACAGATCAAAGTTAACGGATCATCATCTTAAATCTCTCTTTATAATTGGTACAAGAAAAATAATTGGTCCACAACTGCAAAATATTGCTACTGGTAAATCGCAGTTACATAAATCTCATTAGTATTTTTGAGAAGGGGACACCCCGCAGTTTCATTCGCGTTAATTTAGCTTTTCCGTCCTTGAGGGATTTTCAGGATAAACTAATGTGTAATATTTAGGATATAATGTGCATTCCAAACTTCGGTTTACATACATATAGGACACTCTTTACCCCACCATAACTACCTAGGTGAAACCGCGGGATGTCACTAATGTTAACGAGATTCATTTCAATTATTTGTTAGTTATAATATTTGATTTTCTGATTATTATATTTGTAATTAAGCTTTACCTAGCAAATAAATAAAACAAACTAACATTAAGGTTTCTTATTTCCAATCGAAACTAATCACAGCAACAGAATTATTGTAACCAAATATTATAACGAAATATTATTGTAAATATTATTATTATTATTATTATTATTATTATTATTATTATTATTATTATTATTATTATTATTATTATTATTATTATTTATTATTATTATTATTATTATTATTATTATTATTATTATTATTATTATTATTATTATTATTATTATTATCATCATCATCATCATCATCATCATCATCATCATCATCATTATTATTATTATTATTATTATTATTATTATTATTATTATTATTATTATTATTATTATTATTATTATTATTATATGTTTGTTTCATTTGTAACAAAATGTAACTGACTCAAATAATATTATAAGAATTTATTTTGTAATTAATTGATAAATTAAAATTAAATAAATTGGTGAGTAATGACAGTTAAGTTAAAAAAACAACAATAACAAATGATTAGCAGTCCCGGACCGGATTGATGTCACTGGCGGGCCGGATTTGGCCCGCGGGCCGTAGTTTGGAGACCTCGGGATTATACTGAAGTGGTCACTGCAAGGAAGAAGTAAACGGGCGCGACAAATGAAAATGTGGAAAGGATAAGATGATGAAGATGATGAAGGATCGATGTATGCTGGTGGATGATTGGACAGATGAGAAATACGGCAGTAAAGAAATAGAGCAACTTCTGAAAAATGGAGACGCTCTTAAATGTAAAAACCAGGTCTTTGAGTTATCCTATTCACAGCCAGCCAACCAGAGGGACAGATAGACAGACAGAAACGTGTGGGAATCTTTTAGTGATATTTTCTTCAGAGATCCGTCCCACCTCGATTCCCGGTAGTGTCCCGGTATCTATGTTTTGGGTGCAATGCAGTACTTACTATCCTGATTGAGATAGAGAAAGGATATCTTCACTCGAATGAATGTTTTCATATTTTATTTCATTTTAGCTCGGAATTATACGAGTACTTTCCAGCAACACCCTATTTTTATATCTATTGCTATATTATAAAACACTTTTCATCGCTATTTAATGAAGATAAAGATGTATCTCATAAATCCTATTCTTGAGACTGAAGTATGCACTTTAAAGTTTCCACACATTTATTTTCTAAAGTGCGAGACCGGGAAAGAGAAACATCTCTAATAACTCTAGGCAGTTCTTATCCTCCATTAATGAAACTTCTTGGGGTGTGAAACTAAATGCAAGCTTCTTTTAATGTATCATTTCCCAACAACGTTTTCCCATTAAATTTACATTATAAGTGCTAATAGCTTTGCAATTGTTATTACATGTAGATAAAGCAGAATTTAAAAAAATACATGAAGTAGTTGAAGCTCACCTGAGCCTACTATTACAAAGTGTGTGTTTCTCTTCACAAGTAGCTCACAAAAACAATTTTCCTTAACTAAACTTTCTCATTGCCAGCAGCATAAAATGTTAGTTACTTTTACGAACAGTTTTCTGGAGCTCCTCAGTTGGATGCGAAACTACGCTCTTCTACAGGAAGTGCCCTGTGAAGGGACCTCACAGCAGTAACACCCAGGAGTATGTGAGGGCTATAAGGGAAATTACTGCACATTTTCATCGGCACCCATTATACTGGAAAAATCGGTCCTCTTTGTAGATTTTCCCTCTTCTTTTGCCTATCTCGCTTTAACAGGAGTATTCTGCAGAAACCGTAGGGTTTCGCGGCTAAACTCTAAGAAAACAACTTTCTTATACCATGCTAAACTTCATTTAATTATCTTTTCAATAGCGAAGGCTCTCTTGAATTTTCGGCACAAATCAAATACTTTGATAATTTCTGCTGAATAAACTGTAACGCGTTTTGTGGTCTTGAATTTTTAATTTCACAAAAAGCCAATGTATTGCTATCTAGCGTTATGTTATGTAGACTAGGATGACAGTTATTATAATGCGTGAGGTTTAACTTGAAACACGACTTTTTTTGATACCTGACGGGCCAAGGAGGTGCCTAGTCTTTCAGTATTAATAATACTGTCGTGACCAGTTGCGCTTTTGTCAGTGAAATATGGAAAATAACCTGATACATTTAGCTTCCTTATTCAACTGGCTTTCTTATTGTTACAAGCGAACGCTAAGAAACGAGGAAAATCTCTGTAATCCAAAGTTTAAAAAACAAGTTTCAATAGCGAAGGCTTTAGAGATTAGGCAGTTAAAGGTTACTTAATAGCTCGTGGAAAGCAGTGCCATCTGCCTCAACTTCCCATGTTTCAACTTATAGCAAATGCACTATACTTTCTACCTCGTCTACCTATTGTAGATAACAGGTTCGACCCAAACATTTCATGTCGAAATTCCGCTAAAAGTACATTTTTGAGGCCTTTGAACCCCAAAAAAGCATTTATAGAAAATAAATTAACTCTCCTGCGCACGGACCTGTGTTTGTTGTTGTTGTTGTGTGTTTTGTATCTATGCGTCTGCAAACAACAAAACCTGTGTTTGTTGTTGTTGTTGTGTGTTTTGTATCTATGCGTCTGCAAACAACAAAACTGGAAAACGAAAAGTCGGCTAGTTAACAAACTTGCTATTTAAGTTTACATTTTCTAAGGATGGGAAGGTTTTTAAGAAAATTCCCCCAGCTCACACTGCTCTTAAATAAACATTTTTCGAAACTTTCAATTTTCTCAGATATGCCTGTATTTATTGTGATTAAAGCAGTAACAGTTTAAGATGTGTATAAGACAAACAAACGTATATCTTGCATTTTCTAGCAATAGCCTCTGAAGAGATAGATAAAATCTTATTACATAAAAATATGTAAACTTTATTGAAGTACATAGTTTATTTCAAATACATTTTTGTGGCGTTTACCATTTCAGAGATATTTCTTATTATTTTCAATTTTCAAATACTTATATTTTTCGGAAGAGTAAAACCGCTATTCAGTTGTTTTTATCTTCTTACATAAGCAAAATGAGCTGGGAGCCCACTCTTAAAAATTTTCACTAACGCTTAAGGCTACAGGATTTCCCTAATCCCTTTGTATCTACAAGAGAAAATGGAATCTACTCTTTCATGTCATGTAGCGTACAGCATAAAGCAGGAGCCAAAATGTATATATACTCCATGGGATGTATTCCAAAATCAAATTGTGACATAATATTCTTGATATGTAGAATCTTAATCTAAAACGAAATGTGAAATAAGACATTAATTTAGGTCTTACATTAACCTCCCCTGTAACATATACCACTATTTATGTTTGAGCGCTTTGAAAGAGACTGAACCTTCGAAATTATTATCTTCATAGCAGTCCATTATACATACTTAATCGTCTTGCTCTTACCTTAGCAATGGTTTCATGCTAACGAAATAGAAACTTTTAGGAATTGCAAAATACTCGTACACCAGGACATTCGGTATCCTGTGGATACCTTCTACCAGGTTTATCTAGAACAGGCCTGGGGGAGTCGTAGGTACACATTGAGCGGAACTGCGCTCACGACCTTGAGCGTGTGTGTTGGGTGAGGACGATGCAAGCACACACCAGTTCAGTGACGTACCTTTCACAATGAGTGCTGGACGTGTTACGCCAACATTTAATCCCGAATGGGAAGAAAAGTGTTTCGCCGTCTTCGAAGGTGGAAAATCACATTGTTTGGTTTGTGGTGCAACAGTATCATATCCTTCACATTATAACATTAGGGGGCATTTCACAAATGCGCATGCGTAAGAATATGGTGAAAAGAAGCTGACAGGTGTGACTTGTGAAAAGATGCTGGATCGTCTTAAGGAAAATTTACAAGCCAAAAGTGACAGTACTAGCAAGACGATAGTTGACCGGCAAAACATAGTTCGTGCCAGTTTTAAAATTGCAAACGAAATTGCCAAATCCTCTAAACCCCTCTCTGAAGGAGACTTTATAAAGGAGTGCTTAATAACTGCTGCTGAAGAAATTCGCCCTGATTTAGTGAATTCCTTTAAATCTCTTAGTTTATCTCGTCTAACAGTCACCGAGCGAATTGCAGAAATTGCTTGCAATTTGCAGAAACAGCTGAAAACGAAAATCGGACAGTTGATGTACTACTCATTAGCACTAGACGAGTGTAGTGACAGGGAAGACACGGCTCAGTTAGCTGTTTTCTTAAGAGGAGTTATGAAAATTTCAATATCAGTCGCTGATGACCTAGAAGTTGAGCGCCCTTAAACCAAATCAAATCAATATCAGCGAAGAATTTTTAGATCTTGCATCGTTAAAGAACCGGACCACAGGTGAGAATGTGCTTAACGCTGTGCTAAAGACAATGGTACACTTTAATTTTCCATTAGAAAAACTAGTTTGTGTTGCAACCGATGGAGCGCCATCCATGATGGGTGATACGTCGGGATTTGTAGGAAGACTTCGAGGTGTTCTTGCAGCAAAAGGAATAAACCCAGAGGGTGTACTACATGCACATTGCTTTATTCATCGCGAAGCATTGTGTGCGAAATCAGTAACGTTGGATACAGTGATGCCAGTTGTTGTGTGAATTGTGAATACCATTAGGTCGAATTCACTTCGTCACAGACAGTTTCAAGAATTTTTAAAAGATATAAATTCTGAGTTTTTAGAACTGCCGTATCATTCTCAAATTAGATGGCTAAGTAGAGGCAACGTGCTTCACAGAGTTTTCGCGTTACGAAGCGAAATAAACATTTTTTCTAAAAGATCAGAAAATAGACTTGGAGAACTTAGCACCAAGACTGGATTTGTGATTTAGCATTTTTGAGTGATCTAACGTTACACTTAAATACATTGAACACCACCCTACAAGGAAAAGACAATCATTACGATGATTGATGAACTAAAGGCTTTCATGGACAAATTGCGACTCTGGATGTATCAAATACAGCACACAGATTTGTATCATATTCCAAATTTGAAATGCGTATTTATTAAAGGATCTTCTGAAGTACTAAATAAATACAAGACAATTCTGGAAGATTTACTGAAAGAATTTAAAATCCGATTTAATGATCTGAAGACCATGGATACAGAATGGAGGTTGTTTAACAACCCATTTGCATTCGATGTTAAAGATGCACCACACTCTTTGCAGATGGAATTAATCGACCTCCAGAACAACACACCTCTGCGAACTGTAGGACTGTTGTTTCGTACACTACCCAAAGTGAAGTTTCCAAATTTATGTCTCTTTGGCAGTCGCATTGTAGCTATGTTTGGTACAACATATTGTTCTGAGAAGTTTTTCAGTAAGCTGAACAATGTCAAAACTGCTTCACGCAGTAGTTTAAGTAATGAAAATTTAGTGCACATATTGCGATTGCAATGTTCAAATTTGCAGCCAGAATATGATGAAATAATGAAGCACAAAAGATTGCACGTTTCAACAGTGACTCAGTAACTAGCGCTCCAGGTTTACGTGATTTACGAAGTGTTTTAGTTTATTGCATATTAACATACTTCAAAGTCTTGCAAGTCTAAATAGCATTGTAAAATCTGAAAATATAACACTACAACGTATACGTAAATATTGTATAGTGTTAATTTTGTGTTTGTAATAAATTACAATTAAACAACACGTGTACGCCACTGACTGGTTCATGTGCATTTATTGCACGCACGTATGAGACGGTAGAAACCTGTTTTTTTTTTTTCACGCGTACACACGACGCCCCCAGGCCTGACAAGGCCTCTCAGAGTGCATGCACCGGTGCATTGCACGGTGAAAGTTACGAATTGCGATTACGAAACGTTGACCTCGGTGCAAACGCCCACTCGCTTTCTTTGCCATCTGTCTTCGCCTTCCTCAATTTCCTTCCTATGTATTGTTTACGTGCGGTGAATAGTGTTAAAGTGGTTAATTTTGTTTTTTATGAACAAATCTGGTCTTTTGTTTTAATGACTTAGAAGCACTGGTCCAAACCCCATTTTTGGATGAGTGTTTCTTTTTCTAAGATTTCACCATATGTTTCCGCATCTTTCTGTTATACTGTTTTTCAACACGTGATTTTCTTACACATAATTATTGTACCGCAGATTAGGCACTTGGATCTATCGTCAAGATTAAACAAAAGACATTTTCCCGTGATTTAAATGGATGTTTGGCATTCTTTGCTTTCTTTGGAGCAGGTCACTCCATTATTAGGTATTTGTGTTGAGCCTATATATTTCGCTGATAACCAAACCATTTACTGAGACACATCTTCTCTCAGCAATGCGCGAGTTGAGCCGAACTTAACCGAGGCAGCACGATGCACGGTGCAAGGAAGTTCTGCACCTTGAGTTTACCCGGTAGAATCTTAAGCTTTGCTCGAACGGAGTCACGTGTGGAGTGCAATGCATTATCCCATTACATCTTCCAGAATACGTTGGTTGTAGGTTGGTTTCAATAATGTATTCAGGAGATGCTAGGATTGTATTGACCAGGCGTGTTAATAAGGAAATTAGAGGGAGAATACTAACTGCTTCCACACCATATTACGGAACGACACAGGGATTTCAAGTCGAAGCTGCACATTCAACCTCATTACATTGTTATTTGCGCGTAAAATTGCACGGCACATTATAATTGTAAAAATGGGCCCCATTTGTGCAGTATTTTAAATCACTTAGTTCAAGGTCAATGGCCGTATTATCATTACCAATTAAATAAGGTTTCAAGCTGAACAACTTAGCCGTGAAACAAACTAAACTCATATCTGTTAATTTAGACCTGGATCAGCTTTTCACACGATTACATTTTGAAATACGGAACTGGCCGTAACAGATTGTTGAATGTTGGAAGATTGTCATAGCTTAATTTGATTGAGTCTGTTGGAGAACTGAGATTTCAATTTGTCAATCCTCTGTTGTGAATGTGTCCTACGTGGCTATAAGATTAATCATAATGTTCAAAAAGTATCTATAGTACGAGTGTGTAATTTTTTCATCCTGCAAATGTTAATGCACAGCGCGATGATAATGATTATATTAAAGCAAATGACAAGTAATAATGACTATTATTACGTACACATTTTAAGAAAATATATAAAAATACTCATATAACGATCTTGTCTTATTAATTTATATGTTTTGTGTTAGAATGGCGTATTAAAATGCCATATATAACGTATTAATGATCACAAATGAAACACAATTAGTTTTGTTATGTAAAATAAAAAAGTAATCTCCTTCCCATTCTTGATGAAACGCGCGCGTGCTCATTCTGAACGTACGTCCAAAACTGCTTACTAGCTTCAACTGCACCGTGTAGCCTAGTGGTACGGTGGGAGGCACACAACTGAGTAGGAGAGGTGGCTTCTAGGAGGCGCTTAATGACACACCTTCTACAGATGCAGAGCAGGATCGTTTTGAACAACTTGGATTACGGAAGTAAAGCATTATATGTTTAGCGCCGTTAGTGTTTTCTAAGGGTCGGTCTGCTGCTACCAACTATAGAGTTAGTGTAGCCAGTTGCTGTAGAGTTGCCAGTTGCGTCATTCAAGACAATATGAAACGTACAATGTTCAGCTCAGACATAATTTGCTACCCGTTGTGAATAACCCTCTTGGTTAATCATGATGTATTTGCAAGCACTATAATCTCTGGAAATTTCCACTGTCTATACTCATTAAACTTCAGTTCACGTAATTAAAAAGTCTGCAAAGTGAAATTTTTTTTTTTTTTTTTTTTTTTTTGAATTACTGAAAGTAGCATTCCCTCTGTAGTTGACACTCAGATTTTGGTGGTAGGTGAAAGTCGCTTAGTTAGCTTTTCCTCCAGAACCGGTCAGCAAGGCAACAATGAAGGAACGTCTCTCTCAGAACAAGTTAAACGCTTCAGTGCACCCGCCAAGTTCGCTCCAAGAAATGTATTGTCCAGGTCGACGTGATATTTCACTCCATCCCATCAGTAAGGGCTTTCACTGGGGGTTAATTGAAATTTGTGCTTGTCTGCATTGCATCCCCAGGGATGACTTCGGCAATGTTAAGGATTTGGCGGGTGCTATACATTAAATGACGTTCCAGCAAATGGATTCCAACAGGTTCTCCAACTTTAGTACGACGATGGTGGTGATAGTGAGCAAACTTACCCTGACAGACAAACTCCCAGCTTGTGAATGTTTTAGCAAGCGAAGGAGATTGTACATGGCACTGGGTGCTATAGATGTGCAATAGCGTATGCAATCGGAAGATGTAGCTACCCAAGCAGATGTAGATGAAGCCCTTTCTCACGTACCAATCGACAACTTAGAGCTCACATTATAATTGCACCAACAGTCAGCTTTAGACAAAACAGTTGAACTTGTTTGGTTTAACGAAGCATACTTACATTTGCACAATGTGTTGCATGCCTACTGTACCTTTTAGGTGAAGACGTACTGTTTCAAAAGCTTCAGAATTGATTTTATGCCATGTTAAGCAGTAATACCACATACTGCTCTCCAAAAATAACTAGGATGGATCCAGAAGTGCATTGCTAGGGATCTCGCTTTGTTGGCAGTTTTGTCGAGACCCTGTATATCGAATTCCTTTATAACCTCTGCAATTCATTATTATAAATATAAAAATACAAACTATGCTACAACTGATATAGTATTCAGGAGTCAGACAACAGAACATAAACTATTAGTATGCGAGAGTTAGGAAATCAAGAAAACCAGAAGTGAAAGAATACCAAAGGATAAAAATAGGAAATCTAGAGGATAAAGAATAAGACTTACAAGAAAAGATAAAAACAAAATTGGAATAGGTACGAAAATGGAGAAATAAACATAAACGAAAAATGGAGGAACCTAAGGAAGCCATGATAAGCTCAGCTGAGGAAATTTATGGGACTGATAAGATTAAAGAAAACTGAAAGCGGACATGGTGAATGATAAATAATGAGAACAGATGAGATGGTAATAGTTGTGATCAAAGAATAACAAGGAAAAGAATGAGATTAAAAAGCAGCAGAATGGGAAATTAAAAACTATGCAGGGGGATGAGCACATAAATGGTTAGAAGAAACAATGAATGATGCCTGGAGAACACAGAAGATACCAGATTATTGGCAGAAAAACATCATAATAACTATTTATAAAAATCTGACGTGTTGCACTCACATGACTTTCTCCACTCTTGTACTAACCATTATTACAAAATCTTATTCCTATATCTTCATCATGTTTATTGAGATCAACATTTTCAGAAATTCTCCTACTGTTTATCTTCTTGTAGGTACAAGAGTAATAAGGGAATGTAGTACACATTGAGTGATAGTCAAATCTTTTAAAGCTTTCAAATTCCGTTCCCTTTGCACGGTTAAAATATAAAAAAATGAACAACGATGTTGCATTTGATGAACGTTTAAGTTCTCCGAAACTGACACAATCTACAGGGAATATTTCCGAAATGGTTCACTCTAAAAAAATTTATTTCGACATAAATTGTATGTTTTAGCGAGATGTACATTTTTGCATATTAAGATTTGTTTAATCTCTTACGGTTTATGAATTTGTCAAAAGTCATCCAGGCTAAACAGATCTACATAGGCCATAGTCAGAAAATTGAAAATATACATTTGATTTGTCATAAAAATATCTCAAAAATATGTTATTTTAATCAAATTCGTTAGAGCCATTTTCAAGAAAATCAAAATTTTTAAAAATATATTCCATGTGAAAGGTATTTTAGGGTGGAGCAATTTTATTCAGTCTTCGTGTCGCATCCTTGAAAGACATTAAACTTAAATACAAACTTTGATTTTAATGATGTTTCATTTTTGAGTTATGCTGCCCACAGGCTGACAGGCACACAGACACATATATACGCAGACCTTTTTCTAAAAATGCGTTTTTTTAATCAGGGGACCTCGAAACATATATTTCCGGTGAAATCTCGAGATCGACATTTTGGGTGGAGTACAATACTTCCTCTGCTTCACTATAAGTAGTAGATAAAGCAAAAGGGGCAGCCAGTCAGAGAAAAACGTTGAGAGAGGTACACAAAATTGCACAGGACGGGAATGAAATTCAGGAAGTAGCTGAAGAAGCCCGAAGCCCAAAGACATAAGGAACAGAGAAAGGAGAAGGGTTTGCGAGAAAAATGGGACTCAATTAGAGAATTTAGTGTCATATCGCCATTTTACTGTGGTACTGATTAGAGCTGGTTGTCCGTGGGCCAAATCCCAGCTAAGGCACTGCATTTTTCAGTGTAATATTACCTTTCCGATTAACAGACATGATTTAAAACTTCTAGTCATGTTACATTATTTTGCTATGTATAATTGCTCCACCCATATATCCGCACTTGGTGTAGACACAAGCCATCAACAACTAGCCCGTGATACGCCGAAACCAGAGCACACCATAAAATGTAGTACCCTAAATATCGGCGATTATCTGTGAGTTTTCAAGATGTATGATAACCCTCGTAAATACTACTTGGATGTAACGCGATAGCAGTAATATTGAGTAAATATCGTTCTGTTGCAACATAAACACGAGGCATGAATACACGGGGTGTTTTGTTTTGTATTAGTCGCAGGTTATCGCGGAGGGATACAAGGGGCGGATCTAAGGGTGGATGGAGTATAGTCAGCTTCTTTAGTCCAGTCGGAATGTATCAATACACTCGCTTCTTGTTACAGTTGCAATGGTTTAGCTTGTCTGCAGGATAAAAGTGGAAGGTTGCTTCAACCACGCAAGTTAGTAGCAGCTAGTAGAAAATATATTTTGCGGGCAGAAACGCCGCAACTCCATTGATGCAGTTTGTTCATCAGCTCATGGTTCCTGCTAGGAATGCAGCATGTCACTACGTCATTTAACAATTCCAGGTACACAGCGATATTTGAAGCTGAAGTCGTGCTTCTAGTGCGCTTACGATAGTGTACCAACCCTGCAATGCGTATTCACGCTAGATTAAACCATAGAATTCACTCAAAATAGTGGGATTAAATGTTATTTTTAACTATGTATAGTAAGTACAGGAACTATGGTATTCGAACCAACATTTCCATGTCGAGACTGCATCGGAAATATGTTTTGAAGCGCCCTGGATCCAAAAAAAAAGCATTTTTAGAACACAGTCAGTGTGTGTGTGTGTGTGTGTGTGTGTGTGTGTGTGTGTGTGTGTGTGTGTGTGTGTGTGTGTGTACGTGCGTGTGCGTTTTCTGTCTTTGAACTCCATAACTCGAAAACGAAAAGTCGGTTATGAACCAAAGTTGGTTAATATTGTATGAAAATGTGACACGAATGTACTCTTTACATGGAAAAGTTTTTGAAGATTTTTATTTTTTAAAAAATGGCTGTAATGATTTTTATTAAAATGTTAAAGGTTTAAGATATTTTTATGGCATATGAAATGTATATTTTGAATTTTGTGGCTGTAGCCCATGTAGTCCTGTTTACTCTTGATGACTTTTTCATAACTGGTAAAACGTAAGACATAGACCAACGGAATTTCAAAGCCTTCATATAACGCCAAGCTTTAAAATATTTGACTATCGCTCAAAGCTTACTGTGTGGCCATATTCTCCTTGCACCTACAAAAGATAATAAGATAATTTCTGCAAATGTTTATCCCAACTAACATGAAGCAGATATAGGAATAAGAGTTTGTAAGAATAGACAGTACAGGAGTATAGAATTGAGAGCAACACATAAAATCTTTATATTTCTAAATGTTCATTTAAAGTATTGTATGTCTGTTAGTTAATTAGCAAAACATTATATTTTTGTTACTTTTGATAATTTACTTAAATTGTTCTTTTCTCAGACTGGAAGTGTGTTTTGGATAGTCTTCTAATACTGGTTGCAACGTCTTGAGAACCTTATTATTTCAGTAACAATGAATGTTTTCTCTGTGATGTTTCCTCATGCTTTTGGTCTAAATATTTTATAGATAACAGCTCCCCTTCTTCATGCACTTAATAAACAGCAACTGCTACAAACTTTTCCTCCTCCTCCTCCTCTTCTTCCTCCTCCTCTCCGTTTTTTTTTTTTTTTTTTTTTTTTTTTTTTTTTTTCCCCACCTCCTCGTCTCAAGGATTAGGTGTTATGATCACTGTTCTGGTCTCTGTCATCCATGCACCTCTTACAAGATCCGTGGGGCCGATAATTTTTTGTCTTTTGGATAATCTATTTTCTATCATTCTGTTAAAATGATCCTTCCATTTCACTCTATTTTCTTCTATCTTATCATTAACTGAAATTGTTTTTAAATATAGTGTTAATGTTTCGTTCATTATTTTGTCCATTTTAGTAGATCATTTTACGCATCTCATCAAGTTTATCTCTGCTGCTTGTATGCGTGATTTTTCCTTTTTTGTTATCGTCCATGATTCGGAACCATATATAAGAGTAGGTATAGCCATAATTTTATAGAATTTCAATAGCGTTTGTTTTCTTATTTTTCTTCCTAAAGTTCTTCTAATTATTTCAAAATAGCTTGAAATCGATTAACTTGCTTCTCAATATCTTTGCATACATAAAACTAATATCGCAGCCTAGACAATTGATTATTGACGTGGGATACCCGCCCTAAAAGTTTCTCAATTATTTTTATTTTTGATCTGACCGGATTCTTCCCTTCTTTGTGTTCTGTCCGTTCTTATAACGAATAAGTAAATATATAAAATTCAGCGAAGATAACTGCAGGAGTAGAATACAAGGGATTTTCGTTTAACTCGTTTGTAGCTATGTTGTGAAGAGCATATTTTGTTTGCACTATTGTACCTACGTCAAGAACCAACCACGCCTGCCCACCACAAAAGAGATTTCCTTTGCTACAAAGAGCAGATGTATGAGAAGAGGAGAGGGTTAAGAGATTTCTTATAACGCTTCCATTCCCTTCTTTGTGAGTAAATAGGCTTGCTTTGTCTGGTACAAACCTGAAGAATGCCACTTGGGCTTAATGCACTCGAAGACTTAGTAAACCTTTAATGTGTTTGATTTACAACGGGAAACAGATGGAAGGCAGGAAGATATTAAACAATACTATTAAAATCTAGGTACATCGATTGTGTAGGTTGCTTTAATAACAACATGTATTTTCGTATATACAGCTCTTGATTTTATGCTACAGTGGAACTTGACAAATTGGAAGCTGAAGGGACAAGAAAAAATTCGAAACACTCGAGAATTCAAATTACAAAAGTGACGTCTAAAATTGACAGTTTATCAATACATCTAAGCACATCAGTACATCTACGTTTAATTAGGGTTATATATAAAAAAACTATATTTTAAGGAAATTATATTTGTTTTTGGATTAAGGATAATGCAGTAAAGTAGTACAACTCGGAATAATATATTGAAGGCCTATAGTAATCGCACATTTTCACTCCAGGCACTAGTTATATTTTTCTCTTTATTCTTCAGATAAGTTGACAAGTGCTCGGTAGTATCTCATATTCTCTCGCGATTTCAGATTTTTTCTTTAACTTCTCGAATGACGGTGACTTTTTCCGTAAAAGCTGAAGTTTATTACTGCAAACGCGGCTTGCTAAGATACATAGTGTCATTAATTTGCAACACGCTGTGTACTAGGAAGTTCAAGCGACATCTAAAGGCACGTGTGTTTTAAACAACAGGATGTAGGAGCAGGTGTAGGAGCTCAAGGCCGGTAGCAAGGGAAGCTATCCCACTCCTAAGATGAATTCTAACAAAACAAACAACTCCGGATCGATGAAACACATGGACGAGGTTATCATACTAAATTTCCGCGTTTAGATTAATTTTCGAATGACATCCCTGACCCAAAACTTCGAATTAAGGAAAATGAAATTTGAATTACATTAGACCTTTATTTACATTGCTTTAATATAAAATTCAAGGGCCAAGAGAGATCTTCAAATGAACGACAATCTCGAATTATCCAAGTTCCACTGTACAATATAGCGTACCATTCTTTGGGTTAAACGCTACAACCCTTTATTTGAACAGTTTATAACTTTCTTGGAGTATTTCTTTAAACAATTGAGAGAACAATCCTAAAAATATAATGTCGCATGATTCTTACTGCCCATGACAAATCCACATAGGTATAATCCCTTATGTAACAAAATGTAATGTAATGTATGAATGTAATGTAATTAATGTAATTATGTAATAGAATTAATAAAAAGTTGGCCCGTGGACTGCAATACGTTCTCTATATACTAGGTGCGTTCTAGAGAAAATAAGAAGGAAGAATCGTGTAAAATACCATTAGAGCTACAGAATAGTTCCACCATAGTAACTCTTAAGATATCACCTTTAATATTTCAAGAAAAGCAAATGTATTATTTTACCATACTGTATGTATTTCGTTTAACAAATTTCTACCTATATCCTAAGCCTTGCAAGTTTTATAAAATTCAAAAACGTGAATTCGGAATAAACAGGACCTCAAACTTCACAGAAAAAGAAATCTGATTTGTTACACTCACATGACTTGTGTTAATTATTCTTACAAACTCTTGTTTCTCTAGCTTCTTGATTTCGGGCGAGATAAACACTTACAGAAATTATCGTATTGATAATTTTCTTGTTGTTGTAAGAGGAATATGGAAATACAATAGACTATGAGCGATACTCAAATGCTTTAAAGCTGGTCGCCATATGAAAACTTGGAAATTCCGTCTCTTTGTACAGCCAAGAGACAAAAAGGAATTAATAACCATCTTCCATTTGAGAAAAGTTTAAGTATTGCAAAAGTACACAAATAACAAGAAATATCTTCGGAAAAAATGCGTTTCGGCTAACTGGTGTGTTTTAATGAAATATACTTTTTTGTATAGTAGGATTTGGTCTATCTCTTACGGTTTACTATTTATGCTGTCATCAAGAGTAAACAGCACTAAATGGGCTCTAACCAGAAAATCATTTGGCATAAAATATCTTAAGCATAAGGTATTTTAATAAAAATCGTTAGAGCTATTTTTGAGAAAATCAAATTTTCAAAAAGGTATCATGTAACGGATAATGTGGCGTAAAGGATATTATAGAAAATATTTATGTGACATTCTTGGAAGATACTGAACTTATATACCAGCTTTGACTTTTAACCAACTCTTCGTTTTTGAACTATGCTGTTCACAGACTGACACACAGACACACGCACACGCACACGCACACACAAACACAAACACACACACACACCACAATGTGCACTCACACACAGTGCAGCTAGTATCCTAAATGCCATGTTTAGTATTTTTTTGGAATTTTCCATTTTGAGCTATGCTATTTACACATATACATATAGACCATTTAATAAAAATGTTTTCTTTCTTTCCTTTTTTAAATTCAGGAACGTGTGTTTCCGATGAAATCTCTGTATCGAGTATTTTCATGGAACACAATATTTCCTCTATACACCATGCGTATGTGTAGAGAAGCAAAAAGCGTTATGAACGATATTTGAAGCGTTATAAGAGGATAATAGGATGTCGAATTAGATATTAATGATCCCAGGACCATAATAGTATAAGGCGTCAATATATGGAAGGGCGTTAATAGGGCCAGCATATACCGGGTGGAAGGGAATTCATTACATTAATTTAAACTAGTGGTACATCTGGGTATTTGGAACATATTTTGTATCTTACGTTCTTGTTTCTGACCATTTCCTACGGAAATATTTTACTTTTTTCAAAAGCAATCTCGCACTGCACTTTGTGTCGGCGGTCACTTTCCCCAGTTCAGTACATAAACAAACAGCGTAACGGTGCGTCTTGAAAACAAACTTATACCCTGCCTTGTCCTTCCATGTTTACCTAGCGATGTAGGGGCCAATCACAGGCGTTAGCTCCCAACGAAAGCGCAAGTGCCCGATCTGTTTACATTCACAAACTAGGTCAATTCCCTGACCAACCTCCGCGCAACGTTGTCGACTTACCTAACGTCTGAGAGACCAGCTTGGAGTATTCCTTCACGTCTTTTAAGTGATTAATTATTTCGTAATCCGGTGTGATGTCCCATAATTACTACCGAAGCTATGTCAGAAATAAGTTACTCTACACATCTTACAAGTAACAAACCGTTATCTTCGTACATTCTTGTGAAATTGCGCATCCAATTGGGATAAAAAAAAAAAACTATTTATTTTTTCGAAATCAGTTGATCGAAGAATACAATACCATTAGACTTTTTTGTTTGTAATGCTTGTATGAAGCACATATTAGAAAGAATGTATTGACTTCCCTTCCACTCTGTATACTGTGTTTTGGAAGTACAGAGAAGTTAATTTTATTATGCAGAAGACAACTTTTCACTTTCGATACTTTCGTTATTCCTAGTTCTCATAGAAAATATCTGCTTTTAATGTGTCCACATTGAGCAATCTATTTACTTTTTGAAAACGTAATTTAAGCAGCTATGGCCCTTTTCTTTCTTGCATTCTGCGAATGTAGTTTTGACTCTTTTCCTTTCTTATTTCGCTCGTAGCATACTGTAATTCGCATAGTGAATCTTTTCTTTCATATTTGTAATTAGATACTTTCATTTTGCCTTTCTATACATTAAGATAAAACGACAATTCGACGAATTCCACCCCTGACACCAGTGTGACAAAAATGACAAAAGTCTAGTCCAGTTGTTGTTTTTTTTCCCTCGCTTTATTTTCTTCCAAAATGTTGCACAATGCACAATTTTTCTCTTGCAACAATCTGCAGTGCTTCGTGATATTACAACTCAAAACTATTTTCTTCTGGTATGCTTAACTCACTCCTTCCTGTCTTTCTTCACTTTCTCTGTTTCTCAAACAGCTGATTGACGATATAATCATTCGACACGCATTACTGCTTCGCTATCTTCCTTCACGACACGACATACGCATACATTCGACCTTTCTCGAACTTCTATAAATACGCCGACTGCTTGATACTTCTTGAATAATCTGTAACATTTTGGTTCTGCCGCTCTAATTGTTATCAGGTTTTCACAACAGTCGTGTGAGGTAGCTTGACCATGAACGTCTTTATGCAGGTACCACCAGTGAGGTGGGGCAGCCCGATCCCGAACGTTCTTTGTTGTGCACCTCAGTCGGCGTCACAATATTACAGCTCAACCCACATATTGAAATTTGATTTATGTATGTTCCATCATCGGTCTATCTATCCATTGATCTGATATTCGATAAACCACCGAATTTTCCCACTTCATTTCCCCGTTGAGGTATTTTGAAACAATTGCCTTTATTTGCTCTATTTAGAGACTCAAAACATATTGCTGCACTATCTAGTAACAATACTGTATGGTTAGCAATATTGGAAGTTGAGCACATTGTATTTAAGAACTTGCTTCTCACTTTGGATGAGGTCCTTAATACAACATACGCCTGCGTCCTACAGTTCACTATCACAGAAATAGAATGTTTTGTGAATGAAGTATGGTTAATAACCATTTACCGTTTCTTTGATGTCTGCAGCTGGAACCCAAGTTCTGAATTGCCTGAAATAGCCCTAGGAACTGAATATACAGAGAAGCTGCATGAAAAAACAGTTCATTCTCCTTGTTTAGATTGCTAATTTCACGATTAGTTGAAGATCCTGTGGTGAGTAATGTAGTTCGTTTGATCTACGGTCCTTAAATTGGACAGCCCTGGCACAGACAGCGGATATCCCAACGGATCAAGAGTGATGTAGATCTCAAGCGCTCTTGAAGCCCCAAACGCAATTAGAGCAGACCTGAGACTTTCCCCTATGGGAGGGCAAGACCCAGTGAAACACTCTGGATGTGTTTTTGGTATGGATAATGTTACAACATGCTTCTCATACTATTATTTCAAGCAATTTTGGAACTTTAAACAATTCCTCTCCCTTGAGAAAAAGTATGAGTAGTAGTTTTGCTACCTCTGTTGTAAACAAAAGACCTGACCTAAACTCACGTTCAATCTGAAAAATATGATGTGCTAGACTTAAAGTTATTTATTAAAATTTTGTATACATCTATAAATGAATGTTTGTATGTTTGTCCCTTATGCACTCCTATACCGCTTGACCGATCACCTGAAAATCCAGCATATATATGTATCCTCTCATGGGTAAAGTTTGTATGCTGTCCATTTTACTATACAACGTAACATTCACATTATTTTCTCTACTCGATTTCCTTTTACTAATAAATTCACATATCATTCTGTACTCGCCTTCCAACATACAATTCATAAATTTTCTACGACAAATAGAAATAACACATATTACATTCACATGATTTTCTCTACTCACTTTTCTTTTACGAAACACGATTACATTTCTTATCCATTTGCCTTTTAACATGCAAATCATACAATTATCTATGATTAAAATAGAAATGCAACACATAGCATTCACACAATTTTCTCTACACACTTTTCTTTTATGAAATACGTGCGCATTTCTGTCTCTACTCCCCTTTCTTCTACAGAGAATTCATACAGCTTTTATATGACTGACACACCTTTCTCTACTTTCTTTTCTTCCTGCGGTTGTTCGGCGTTGTTCAACAATGTTTCGTGCAGTGTTTTCCGGGTGATTTTATTTAACGGGATTCTTTATACTATCCAACGTAACTCTAAAAGTTATAGGGATAAAATCCAAAAACCATGGGTAACTTCGGATGTTTCAGCTAGCATCTTATATATATTGTAGTAGAAATTAAAAACGAATATTCTGTCACAATACATGTCTGCACAGAAATCATTTCAGGTTACAATGCAGAATAAGTTTTCAGATGTTTATTGCAAGAAGGAATTACCTCAGTTATAGACATAAAGGAATGAATTACTCCTCTATGGTCATGCTAACACTTGCAGGGGAAAGAAAGACGCATAATTATACACCTTTATGTACCCTATGTCAGATAAAGTACTTATATTTCGGAAAATGTAATCCTAAAATATTTTGAAAACAGCTTAATATGTTTAACACTAACTCATATTCCAAAGAGCTCGACACATTTGTTTTAAATGCCTTTATCTTTTTCAATGGACTTCGAGTTACACAAACGTATACACTATTCAGTCAGAAGAACCTGACTTAACCCTAGGCCTTATTCCAGAACTCATATTACCAAGGGGAGTACTTAGTGACCGCCACTGGTAACAACATTTCTGAGTACTTTTTAAAATAAATGTATTTTAAAACTGGGTATAACATCTTGTCACGCTTATAAAGGAAATATTTAACACTGGTTAACTATAGCATTTTCACTTTTTTATGGATCACATTAAATATTATGCCAATCCTTATTACAGAACTTATACTGCCAACGCGGGGACAATTTGTGACCACCACTGGTAAATGAATGTGTCAGAAATTGTTGAAGAAAATTTATTTTGAAATTTGGTACTATATCTTGTCGTGCTTACAAAGGTAATAATTAACACTGTTTGGCTATTCCTTTTTTTCTTTGCGAACCATTGTACGCAAAAAGACCAACAATGACAACATGGAAACAATTACGCAATTCAGTAGTAGAAACAATGATTCACAGTGATTGTACGCTTTAATTAAAAAAAAAAGAATATAAAAAAAATTACATAAGTAAGTAATGCTAGAGTTAATGATTTAATTATAGACAATTCAATATGTATTACTTTAATTCCTCTTGTAAATTTTTTAAAATCCTTAGAGACGTTTTTCAGAAAGCAAACCATAATGAAAACTTACCATGTAATTGGAGTAATGTTTTGGGTGAAGGTAATGTTGAGGAAATCATGTTATATACCTTTGAATGCCAAGTTTGATATTTATTCAACAAAAACCAAGATACTTATATTTTGTAAGTGCAGTCTGAAGGTGTTTGAACAGTATATCTTTAACTCTCATGCAACAGGTCCAGGTAACCATATAAGAGTAAAGAAAGAATTAATGCATTTTCCGGAAGTATTTTCACGTACAACATCAAAGGAACGTGTTTTAACCTCTGTGTATATATCTCTCATAATAAGGAAGAAAATCATTCCCAAATCTATGTTGATCCAATATGGTTCGGACTAAATTTGTTATTGTATATAAACGCAGTCGAACACAAATTAAGTCACTAAGATTTCTCCACTAGTTTACTAATATCACGAGTACCTTCTTCAGGTGTTAAGTAAAGTTGGTACGGGTTTCTAAATATTTGAAGAAACAATAATAACGAACAGAAGGAAGGTAAAACAAATACAAACTCGGATAAACAAAGGTATTTTGGAATTGGAACGAAAAGGGGTAAAAGGAATCTGAAAAGGAGACTTGTAATTGAAGAATTCCAGCTACCTCCGTTGCACATGTTAGTAGGGGGGGGGGGGGGGGGAGGGGGCTGTCAGAATGCGGTGAATGTAACCTTTAGGGCGCTCTTGTTCCTGACATCCTTCAGCGAACAATGTGGCTCAACGGAATGAAATAACCAGATGAAAATAGCTTACATGTAGTTTCCATAGAGATTACTTACGAATACAAACAGTTAATTCATGTAAAGTCATGACTTGCAGACTGCGACCTAGTTTTCGAACTGCATAAGTAGAAGAGGTAGCTTTCTTTTGTAGTTTCAGTGAGATCTGCAACCATATCTGCAACCTTTTATGTGATTTTACTTTCATTAAGTTGTAACATAGTTAAACCTCAGGAATAACAGTGTTTAAGGATACTGCAATAATATAGATGAAAATTTCAGTATCCTACCTGTTAAAAGTCTCATGAGTCTTTAATTTATTTCTATATTACAGTGTGTCTTTCATCCCTTTGTTTTGGAGATTCAAGGCGACAAAAAAAAAAAAAAAAAAAAAAAAAAAAAAAGAAAAAAGAAAAAGAAAGAAAATAGGTGGAAAGAAAGACTGACTTCCTCAGCTGAGCCATTCCCTGGGTGATCAATAACAAGCCATAAACTTATGGAAAAAGAATAGCTATTTTATATTATTCAATAAATCATGTTACACTATTCACGATGTTATTATTTCAAAAAGAAATGCATTTATGAACATCTGGTTGGGGGATATGCTCAAGAGAACAGCTCCAAGCTTTCCAGCATTTTCTATCAGAAAATAATGTGGTTGCACTTGGGAAACAATAAATTCTTCTACTGTGCCGCTGGCACATATTAATAATGAGAGTTCTTTCATTTCTTTACAGTGATAAGTTCTCCGCGAGGCTGTGCTTTCTTCCAATTATTACCGACAGAAAGTGCTGGTAACTCAGCGGTAGACGCGACAGCAAGGCCGGTGCGAGTCCTGGCATCGAGGAGTTGGTGCTTGCACAGAGCGGATATCTAGTTCCGAGTCAATTATATGTTTGGGCCTAACTTTGATTTTCCTTATCCTCGCTGAATCTGACCGTAACTTACCTGGGCTGCACGTCTAGGCATTTTGGGTACCTATAGCTCCTCTTGGGCGATAATTTATTGTGTGTTTGGATCACGCGGGTTTCAAGTGAGCAGAAATTCTGTATTTTAATACTTTTTCTGATTAAGTATGGGGAACGTTTTATTTAGTTTAGCATTGTGGCAATTTCACATTAATACAGGATTATGCTTGTAAATATTATTAAAAGTTAGTTCTTAAAGGGTTTATTACTTGTATGCCAAAGGCAAAAGCTGTTGTTTACATTCGCTTATTAAACACTATCACAGAAAATGTACTGTCTAATGCTTGGGGGAGGGGGGCACTCCTTTCACACATTTGGTCCTGGCCCTGTGTTAGGGTCCGTGCTTCCTTCGTTACCTTTCCTCTTAGTTATATAAATTAATTACACCACCACTACCGTGCACTACAAAATATGTCCAAAACCACTAACACTATGAAAAGTTACTCGGGAGTATTTTAAGATTTGTTTTTCTAAAATCGCTACCATTTTCTTTATTATGCAGTGACGTCGAGCACGGCGCAGAACAAAGGACGGTCGGTGCTGAGCTACTTCACACCACATACCAGGCCGGCGAGCAAACAAAAATGTTCAAGGTCAGGCTGCCTTATACGAATGTTTGTCTGCACGTGATTAACAACAATCAAACAGAAACATAAAGGGTTTCCAGAGCCTTCGAGAAAGATCTGACGACGCCATTGTGGAGCTTGAGAAAGATCTGTGCAACGTCATTCCCGCTACATAAGGAGCCGAGGAAACTGCAGAGGGAGAGTTAGCCACAAAATTAATGAAATTATTTTGTTGTTTAACGACGCTGTCAATTGTCGGAATCACATCAGCGTCGCGGGTGTGCCGGAATTTTGCCCCTCAGGAATTCTTTTACATGCCAGTAAATCTACTGACATGGAGCTGTCGTTTTTAAGCACACTTAACAGTCATTGGTCTGAGCCGGATTTGAACCAGACCTTGAGATCAGTAAGCCAGCGTCTAACCAACTGAACCACGCAGATCGACAAGAGTTTACCACAGACATGAGTTGGTCAGCGTGTCAGTGAATGCTAGTGTGTGTGTGTGTGTATGTATATATGTGTGTGTGTGTGTGTGTGTGTGTGTGTGTGTGTGTGTGTGTGTGTGTGTGTGTGTTACTGTCATCTTGAAAGGTACGTCGCCTCGAAGTGAAGACCTTTTAGAGTGTTGGGTGATCATATCGCCACAGTTAGTGCACGAAAGGCAAATAAACTGAAGAAAGACACCGAAAAGACTGACTGAAGGCTACGAGAAGTAAACAGTTGTTAATGGCAATATCACGAACGACTAAAGGCTGTGTTAACGTTAGTAGAAGATAACTGCTTTGGGCAAACGTTCAGAAGAAATATAAAGCAAGTAACTGGACGAATTTTGTCATTTTATCAGATTGTTGTCAGAAGGAGGATTCGTCGAATTGCAGGTTTCTTACAATACAATAATTACCGAATAGATGACAACGGCTGCTTGCCGTATGGTATGATTCTTCAAAGGTGAATCAGCTTCGTTTTTCATTTTCAATATATAATGTTACTACTTGGCAAAGCTATGAGGCGTATCGGAAAGAATGTGAAACTGTCCAGCTGTTTATGCGAGCTTATCGCACAAACAAGGCGAGGCAGAGTGTGTACACTCTGTTCAGATGCAATCTTATCTTCAGGACAGCAAAGTCTCATATATTGGCAGGGGCGAGAGATCATCTATTTGTGTTTTATCACTGACTATGCGCCAATTTACTGATATTTAATTACATTTGTTATACTGATGTAATACTGCAAGACGGTTCTATCATCTTCTGCTAATGTTAAGTTCAGCCTGTAGTATTTTACTTTCTGTTCTACGTATAGCAAGTAGGGGAAGTACTGTATCAACCCAAAAATTCGATGTCGAGATTTCGCCTGAAATATGTTTTCAGGCCCTATGAGTATATAACAAAACAGCATTTATAGAAAAAGGTCCACGCGCGCGCGCGCGTGTGTGTGTGTGTGTGTATGCCTGTGAACGGCATAACTCAAAAATGAAAAGTCGGTTAAAAGCCAAAATTGATATTCTTCTTCTTCTTCTTCTTCTTCTTCTTCTTCTTCTTCTTCTTCTTCTTCTTCTTCTTCTTCTACATGGTTTAGGCTATGCAGCCCGTTCCGGCGAAGTCATAAGTGGAGTCCATCTTCTGCGGGGTCGGCCAACATCTCGTGCTCCTCTTGGATTATATAAAAAGGTCCTTTTAGGTATCCTTTCTTCACTCATCCTCATTATATGTCCTGTCCATTTCTTGTTATTTATTTTGATTTTGTCTTCCAGTTTATAAATATTTAGTTCTTCTCTTATTGGCTCATTTCTTATTCTATCTGCTCTTGTGCATCCTTTTACGTTTCGCAGAAATAACATTTCTGCTGCCTGTATTCTACTACTATCCTTTGCTTTTATTATCCAACTTTCACTTCCATATAACAAAGAAGGAACAGCCAATGTTTTATACAATTTAAGTTTAGAGTCTTCTCTTGTTTTCCGACCTAAAGTTCTTTTAATGGTTCCACATATAGCCTGGTATTTGTATATTTTGTTTTCTATGTCTTTATCTTCTTTGTACGTAATATCGTACCCCATTCTCCGCTACGAAAACGCAATGTATCCACTTCCATCGACTCCGTGGTGTACACCCTCCACCTGATCTTTATTTGCATGGTACACGTCTGCCGTTTGTTCCGCACGTTAAGTTTCTGGGCCTTCACCTCGACAGCAAGCTAACTTGGGAGTTCCATATTCGTCAGCTTCGGGCTTCCTGCGATCGTTCACTTCGGGTACTCAGGGTTTTATCTGGGGCCTCTTGGGGTGGCGATCGCACTGTTATGTTGAGGCTTTATCGCTCGCTGGTGCGGTCCAAACTGGACTACGGCAGTTTTATCTATGGCGCGGCGTCCGCCACTAAACTCCGCCTTTTAGACACTGTCCACCATTCTGGTATCCGTCTAGCTACTGGAGCCTTCCGTACTAGTCGTGTTGAGTGTCTGTATGTTGATTCCGGGGAACCTCCACTGTATATTCGGCGCTCGATTTTATTAAGTTCCTACGTGGCCAGGTTGGCAGCTCACCCTGGTCACCCTTCCTTTAGATCTGTATTGCGCCCCGAACTCGCCCACCGTTATCTTCGGAATACGACTATATCCCGTCCAAGCGGCATTCGATTTCGCGAACTACTCGCCACTCATGAGCTCCGAATGCCTGCTGTAGGGCGTTTTTCCTTCTCCCGCTCTCCCCCTTGGCAACTTCATCGAGCCCGGTTTGACCTTGCGCTTTCAGGCTGCGCTAAGGTGGCCACCCCCCAGTCGGTGTTTCGTCAACTTTTCACCGAACTACTGGGACGTTACCGGACTTACACTCCGGTATTCACCGATGGTTCCCAGTTGGGTGGTGCTACGGGATGTAGTTTTGTCTATAACGGTGAGCCACATCAATACCGCCTCCCGGACTACAGTTCTGTTTATACGGCCGAACTGCGTGCTATATTTTACTGCTTACTTTTTATTTCCAACTTAGTCCCTGGAGGTTTTATAATTTGCTCCGACTCTCTGAGTGCAGTGGAGACCCTGCAGCAGTTCCTCGGTACGTCTACACTCGTTTTTAAAATTCAGACACTCATATCTCAATTGCTCTCACGCGGATACCAGTTAGTGTTTACATGGATCCCAGGCCATACGGGCATTCCGGGTAATGAAGCTGCGAATGCGGCAGCTAAGTCTGCATGCCGTCTGCCGCAGTGTTCTACCGACACTATGCCCTTTTAGGGATGCTCAGCGGTACTTCCGTCGCCAGCTTCTATCGGTTTGGCAGCAGTCTTGGGAAGCGTTGACTGGAATGAATGAATGAAAAAGTTATTTGGGCATGTCTTTCGACATGCCCTGGCACACAGCTGCGGATAATTAAAGACAGCGTGGAGCCCTGGCTGACCTCCTACAGGGATTCCAGGCGGGCTAAAGTCATTCTTACCCGCCTGAGGATAGGTCACACACGAGCCAATCACGGCCATCTTCTGCGTGGTGACCCGGCACCTGTCTGTCCGACATGCGATGTTCGCCTCACCGTCGCACACGTGCTCTTGGATTGTCCAAGACACGCTCGTGCGCGCCAGTCAGTTGGTTTGGGATCTACAGTAGCTTCAATTTTGGGTGACAACCCAGTGTCTGTGGCCAAAACTCTGAGGTTCATTACCCAGATTGGATTTGCTACGCAAGTGTAACACTTTTTTAATTCCTTTTTGAGGTTTTAATCCTGTTTTTAACTGGGATACATTTTACCTTTCAATGTTTTAACAATTTTGTATTTTAGTTTTTTTAGCTTTCAACTTCACCTCTTTTTAGTACGTTGCTCTTCAGGGTTTTATTTTATCGTGTTACTTTGTAGGCTGAGGTTTTTAGCTGTTCACAGTTTTTAGTTGTTATTTTAAGGTTCAACTTTTAGCCAGAAAAGTTAATGAGTGTTTTTAAATTTTAAACTTTGACCTAGGGCCCAAATGACCTAGTTGTCGACGGGCCCATAAACCCCACTCACTCACTCACTCACTCACTCACTCACTCACTCACTCGCACCCCAAATACTTAAAGTGTGTTACTTGCTCCACTACTTTATTTTCCAAAACAATTTTAGTTCTTATTCCATATGTACCTATGAATGCCATTGTTTTTTATTTATTTACTTATATTTTGCAGTTATATCTCTTGGCCACCACTTGGAACTTATAAGCTAACATTTGTAGATCTCTTTCAGATTCAGCCATTAGTAACACATCATCTGCGAATAACAGGGCAACTTATTCTACCCTTGTTGTCAATTAATATTCCTTGCTTATTAAAATGTTTTTTTCCATTCATTTAGAATGTCGTCAATATAAATATTAAATAAAACAGGTGATAAAGTACACCCTTGTCTTACTCCTTGGTTTATTTCAAAAAAACTTTGTACTGTTTCTAGTTAGCAAGGGGTCTATAAACACATTTGTCTCATAGTATAAGCTCTTAACAGTTTCTATTATTTGATTAGGGATGCCTCTGTTTTCCAGGGTATTCCATAGTAGTTCTTCATTTACTCTATCAAAGGCGTTTTCTAAATCTATAAATAATAGATGTATCTCCTCATTTCTTTCTCTTCTTTTCTCTATGATTTGTTTTATAGCAAATACTCCATCTGTACAAGATCTTCCTTTTCGGAACCCGTTCTGCTCTTCTCCTAATTTATTTTCAATTATTTTTTGTATTCTTCTGGATATTATTCTAGTATATATTTTATACGCACTATTTAGAAGGGTAATACCTCTGTAATTTGATGGTTGATTTCGGTTTCCTTTTTTATAAATTGGTTTTACTTCTCCTTGTCGCCATGTAGTTGGTATGCTGTGTTTTACCCAGCACATATTAAGAAGATGTAAAAATCTTAATTTAGAAAACATATCAGCGTATTTGATTAATTCAGAGTTTATCCCATGTGGGCCGCTAGCCCTTCTATTATTTGTGTATTTTAGGGATTCTTCTAGTTCTTCTATTTGGAGTTTGTCTACATTTAAATTTTGATGGACTGGTTCTTCTTCTTCTTTTGTATTTTCATTGTACCATTGGTTCCTAAAATGTTCAATCCATTGCTCCTGCGTAATTGATGTTTGTATATATGCTGCTTGTTTCTCAGATTTATTTAAATGTTTCATTATTGTATATGCTGTCCATTGGCGACCATGTAAATCATGTTCTAAATTAGATACGTACCGGTCCCAGCTGTCTTGATGGGCTTTTCTTACTATCTTTTTAACTTCTTTCCTTTTTTCATTATATTATATTTTTAATTCATCTGTTTTCGTTTGCAGATATTTTAAGTAAGCCTTCTTCTTTTCTTCTATAGCCGTTTTAATTTCATCGTTCCATATTCTCAATCCTTTCTTCTTATGAATTTTTCTTCTTCTTCCTAATACTTCATATGCTGCTTTCTTTATTACACATACGATGTTATTCCATTCTTCTTCAATGTCCGTGCTCGTTTCATTTTGTAACCTATATTGAGATAATCTATTTTTGTACAGATTTCGTATACTTTCTTCTTGTAATAGCTGGACTTCATATGTTTATTCATTGTGAACCTTTTTCATGGTTGGTTTTCTCCATCTTTCTAATAGTTTAATATTACATGTCAAGAGGAAGTGGTCTGTTCCAACATCAAAACCTCTATATACTCTTACTTTGGTGACCCACGTTATTAACTTTTTATTCACTAGAAAATAATCTATAATTGATTTTGAACCTCTGGCAGACCAAGTATACTTATGTATTTCTTTATTTCTAAAATAACTATTAGTGATTCTATATTCGTTAAATATTGCAAATTGTCGAAGTTCTTTACCATTTTCATTTTGTAGTGTTTCTCCTTGTGTGCCAATTATATTAGTTACAGGTTGACAACCAATTCTTGCATTAAAATCTCCTCCTATCACTATATAATCATTTTTATTTATTTTATTTATAACTTTTTGTAAATCTTTATAAAATCTCTCTGTGTGTTCCTTACTTGTTCCGGTGCATATACACCTATTACAGTCATATATCCTCGTTGTAATTTAAAACGTACAATAATTATTCTTTCTGATATAAAGGTGTAACTATGTATCTTCCTCCTCCATGTAGTGTCTACCATAATTGCCACTCCAGCTGATGCCCTATGGTGTCTTTCTACTCCTTGATAGATTAGTAGATAATCATCTATATCTTGCGTTCCTTTCAACTTCTTCTTAGTTTCTGTTAAGACCATTATGTTTGCTTTTTTCTTTTTCATCTCATTTAATATTTCTGTTTCTTTATTATTTAACCCTCTAATGTTCCAAGTGGTCAATAGCGCATTTTGATTCATTTTCCTTCTTTTCGTGCCTTGTCCGTCATCAGTATGTCCATCCAGCTTTTGACTTCGCTTGCCAGTAATTTAATTTTCATCTGACCGCCTTACGAGGGCTCTGCAGACATAGTTAGGTTTAATATATTTCAAGGATGCGACATTGACAATTTTTCAAAAATTCTTATTTTTTCAAAAACGAGCAACGATTTTGAATAAAATGTCATATGCTAAAGATGCTTTTATGGCAAATGAAATGTATATTTTGAATTTTCTGGCTCTAACTCATATAGTCCCGTTTACTCTTGATGACGTTTGCATAACTGGTAAACCGTAAGAGATAGACGAAATCTTACTACCAAATAAAAAGTAGATCTCGTTAAAATCCACAAGTGGTACTCAAATTAGGATTTCACGAAGTGAAGTCATTTTCAGAGGATAAGGGTTGCAATGAAATAGGATTAATAATTTATTTATTTTTTGAGAAGATAGGGCAGTAGAGAGAAAATATAAAATCAGAGGAAGGTATTGTATAAAGTTAACGTGTAAACATTGTCCTGTATAGAGAATTGGTTTCATATTACAGTTGTTAGGTCGTTAGGTCATTAGGTAATTAATTAGGAGACCACGTGAGAGTGGGCCATTAGTAACCAGGTACAAATTCGCAGAATTGGTGAGGCTATGCGATTCTAGGTGGTTAGGTAGTTACAAGAATTAGATAGGTGGAGGGGACGATATAGCTTCGAGTAGATGGATTTCTAGGAATTAAGAAAGGAAAGTGGGGTTCGCTGACTAGCCTGGAGGAAAAAATGGATGAGTCGCTTCTGTGAGTAACATCGTAGCTAACTCTCGGCGACAGGCCTAACAAGCAGACATAACTTAGCCGGTAACTGCGTGCTAATAACACGCATGATCTGCGTGCCTCTGCTAAGGTCGCTGGGGTGGTACAGTTGTTTGCCCGCAACCTGGAGAAGTGTACTCTTGTATATACTCACCGGTCGAAAAGTTATTATATTACGTCTCCGTAACAGTGAATTTAAGGATTCATTAAATTTTATATACAACGAGTTTGTGTTGTTCTTCGGCCATAAACACTCACGCATACCCTGAGTTAAGGATCTCTTAGCTTGATATAAGCTAGGAACAACAACGAGCAGAGATATTGCCCTCTGGCTCCCAGAATACTTCGTCGTGGAACATAACACAGCTTCAAAGGTGACATCATCGGCAAGAGGCGGGACGCTGATTCACAAGCTATGTCCAGATGCATCTTTTGTGGAATGAGCCACTTCAGAGATATTTCTTGTTCATGTCAGTTTTGCAATATTTAAACTTTTGTAAAATGGAATGTTGTTATGCACTTTCTCATCTCTTGGCCGTGCAAAGAGAATGTAATTTCAAAGCCTTCATATAGCGACCAGCTTTAAAAGATTTGACTATCGCTCAGTCTAGTGTATTTCCATATTCCCTTTGCACCTACAAGAAGATTAGCAATAAATTAGTTTCTGCAGACTTTTATCTCTGCTTACATGAATAAGAGTGTAACAATAGTTAGTAGAAGAGTAGAGAAAGTCTCGTGAGTGCAGCACATCACATTTTTTTTACCGCCATTCGACAGCAGTAATAACTAACTTTCATCTCCATGTCGCTGATTAAAGCTCTTGTCTGCCTATAGTGGCATCCAGATGACAAGAATGATGCACTCAACCAAAAACGGAAGATGGATAAGCTTTTTCCTCGAAAACGTTACAACAGATCCGCGAATGAGTAATCCGTATCAATACTGCTACTTCGCTCCCAGAGGATTATAATAATGGTAACTTATGTAGTTGAGTAGTTGGGAGCTTATTTCATTTTGAGTTCTAAGCAGATCTAACTGTTTTGTGCGGTAGGATTTTGTCTATCTCATACAGTTTGCTAGTTAAACAATAGACATCTATAATGAGGACGACTTCTGAGAACATTCCCAGAACATTCAAGATATCCATTTCATTTGGTATGAGAATACCTTAAACATATCGCTGGAGGCATTTCCAATAAACTCAAAATTTTCAAAAAGTGTTTTATGTAATCTGAGGTGGTACATTTTCATGGAAGTCTTTATCACATACTTGGAAGATGCTGAATTTAAAAAACAAGTTTGATGCTTAGCCGGCTTTTTGTTTTTGGGTTCCTGTTCACAGAGACACAAATACCTTAATCGATTTATTTTTCAAGATGTTTGTATTATAAGTAACTGTTTGAATGATTATTCTTAATTTCATTAGAATTTTATCAACACACACACACACACACACACACACACACACACACACACACACACATACACACACACACATACACACACACGGACACACACGGACAAACACATAGAAGTACAAGTGTGAGGGCGTGGTTACTTTTCTAAACATGCTTTTTGGATCCCGAATCGTGAATTTTCAGTGAAACCTGGGTATAGAAATTTTGTATGGAGTGCAATACAATAGAACCCCGATTAGTCGACTCTCGATAACTTGACATTGTGTATAACTGAATGAATTTTTAATCTTTTGTCGTTAAACTTGATTGAAAACAATTTCTATAATCTACTGGGCTAAATAAACAGCGTAGGTAAATTTGAATTAGTGTATGTATGTATATAACCTACCGCATTCTCCCTCACAGTAACAAAACCTATTGGACTTGAATATCTAGTCAGACCATAAGCAGTCGGCAGATCATTGACATGAAATCAAAAGCTTGCCGTTAATAATGTGGATACATAGCACAAATACAAGTTTAGAAGGTTTATAGCTTTAGCCAGTACGTACGTGGTAAGATAAACTTTCAGTTGCATATTTCTGATCACAGTATGGTATGTCAGACTTCAGGCTTACTGTTAGTGTTATGTATGTTGAGTTGGTTTGTACCAGTGAAAATGCCAAACAAGAAGAAAAGACGACAAGCTAACACAACAATGGAAATGAAATTGGATACATTAAAGAGACTCGATAAAGAGGAACGTATACATAATAAAAGTTAGGACATCTTATACTTTCTCTATCGTATATCGTGTTAGAACATGCATTTATGTAATCTGCAGTATTATGCTATGAGTTGTGAGTAAGAACCCCCTTATTCTGTAAAATTACACATTTCTGTAACTCGACATTCTCTCAGTCCACATTTGGTTGAGTTATTGGGATCCTACTTTTTTTTTTTTTTTTTTTTTTTTTTTTTTTTTGTAATGTTTAACGCCCACTTTTGCTACATACATACTTTTACTACAGGGAAACCAGAGCACCCGGAGGAAATCCGCCCCAGCACCGCTTCGTCCACTACAAGTCACACATGCGGTTGCCTGGAATCGAACCCAGGCCGCACACGGTTAAAATATATTTTAAACAATCTGATGTGCTGCACCCACATGACTTTCTCTACTCTTGTACAAACCATTCTTACAAACTCTTATCCCTATATTTTCTTCATGTTAGTTAAGATAAACATTCGTACAAATTACCTTATTGCTTATTTCCTTTTAGGTGCAAAGGGAACATTAGAACACAGTAGGCTTTGTGCGATAGTCAAATCTTTTAAGGCTTTGAGATTCCGTTCTCTTTACACACTTAACATATAAGAAAATGAACAAGGATGTTCTATTTCACGAAAGTTTTGTTTTCCGAAACAAACACAAATAACAAGGAATATCTCCGAAATGGCTCACTCTACAACAAAATTTGTTCGGATCTAAATTGTGTATTTTAGCAAGATCTAAATTTTTTGTATAGTATGATTTGGTCTATCTCTAACGGTTTACCACCTATGCAAAAGTCGTCCAGAGTAATACGACTACAGGGGCTATAGTCAAAAAATTCAAGATATACATTTCATTTGTCATCAAAATATCTCAAACATATGACATTTTAGTCAAAATCGTTAGAGCCATTTTCAAGAAAATCAAAATTTTCAAAAAATGTTCCATGTAAAGGGTAGTTTAGGGTGGGACTATTTTCTTCAAAATCTTCGTGTGGCATGCTTGAAAGACATAAAACTGAAATATTAACTTTGGCTTTTAACCGACTTTTCGTGTTTGAGTTATGCTGTCCACAGACACACAGACACAAACACACACAGCCACACAGACACACACACATACAAACACACACACACGGACCTTTTTCTAAAAATGTTTTTTTTTTTTGGGCTCGGGGCTCTCAAAACATATATTTACGGTGAAATCTCGACATCGAATTTTTGGGTGGAATACAATACTTCCTCTACTTTACTAAACCTGGCAAAGAAAGTATAAAAGAACGTTCATAAGAATAGTTTGTAAATAGTCTAAAAGTAAAGCACAGTGAATAGAAAAGTCATGCGTACACAAGATTTTTGAGGCAGTAACAAAAACTTAACTTACAATATGCATCACATCACATTTCCATGGAATACTAGCAACCAAATGCATATTGCTCATAGTTATACATGGACAACCCGCGTATATCAAATGTTGCTACGACACTTCAGGAGGAAGCGATAAAATGAAGGAATTACAAGGAGGCTATAGGCCACAGAGAAGCACGGAAGTCCACATCATTTCTCCAAGACCCACTCCTTTGCTGGAGTTACCTGCAGAGTGCCGTGAAAGACCCGAGGACTAAGCAGACAATGGAGAGCATCCTTTTCTTCTAGCAAGTGCCTGCGCCATCTGTTCGGCACCGCCGTACGTCACGAAGATTAGAAGCACATATCAAAGTTGAGAAGGAAGTGGAATTAAAGGGAAATTATGGTAAGAAAATCATAATAAGATGAGAAACTATCCTAGCATGTGCCCATCAACCAAGGAAAACCACGAAAAGGCCCAGGTGATAGTCGGGGTAGTTGGAAATTGAACTGGGATCTCCCTAATGCGAGTCTAATGTTTGGTATCAATAGTGCTTAGCTTGAGAGTATTTGTTTCTGGAACTTATAGCAACGTAATTAAATAGAAAAATCACTTATATGATAAAGAATTGGTGGAATTTGTAATGGACAGAGAAAAGTGTCTTCAATTACGATAGCTTTATATCTCCTATGTCGTTAGAAAACGTTTAATCTGAAAATAAAACATTAATTTAACCTAAGGCGTCTATCATGTGTTTCACAAAATGAAATTTGGACATGTGTATTTGATTCGTATTGTGACGCCGGCCAACGGCAGCGGCAACCACAAAGGCAACAGGGACTGGGTTGCCTCACAGCACTGAAAGTGCATGCAACAAAGGCGCTCAAGGTTAGTCTGTCTCGCACAGCTGTAGTAACCATGTGGCAACAATCAGAGCAGCAGAACAAAAATAAGTTTTCCAGATTATTCCATAAGTGTCCGTATTTGTAAAAGCTGCAGAAGTCCATGTTACGTTATGATCACTTTACAAGGAGGCCAGGCAACGAGTAGCAGTAGTTAAATACAAACATGAGTCGTCGGGGTTCAGTTAGTTTTTAGTTTCAATATGTGTGTATCAGCTGCCTGAATATGGTCACGTCGAAAGGAAGATGGTGAAGCAGTTAATGAATGTCGAGTGATTGTATCGTCCAAGTCAGCTGTTTGAGAAACAGAAACTGAAGAAAAACAGAAAATAGTGAGTTACGGTTACGAGAGAAAAACAGTTGTGAGTTGTAATATCACGAAAGACTAGATTGTGTTAGGGCAGTACAAGAGAACTGTGTTGTTGTGCAAAAGTTTTAGAAGAAAATAAAGTGAGAAAGAAGTAACTGGACTGGACTCTTGTCGTTTTGTCGCATTGGTGTCAGAGGTGGGATTCGTCAGATTGTGGTCTTAGTTACGGTATTAACAATACGGAGTTTGATACGTCCATAATTCTATCACACATACTAGTATTTAGTTTTTCTTTTAACTCTAGTTATTACTTCAGTTTATCATGGCGATGTTTAGAGCTTGTTAGCCATAATGACTGACCTAAACCTGTAACGTCATGGCTTCATAAGAATTAACTTTCCATTATAGGGAGTTCACGAACCTCATTTTCTGAGTGACAAGCTATTTTAGATAGGATCGATTATGAATATGCACATAGTTAAGCTAGGGCAAGGTCTTGAAGCTTCATGTGCTCCCCTGAACGTCACCCCTCAACAAGCAGGCAGCATGTCACTGACAGCTCAATTCGCTTGTTTCTCTTCCCTGACATCTGACATCTTGCTTCATTAGCAAGAATTTCATGTGGATAGACACAAAGTTTCCTCCCTGTTGCTTTCTGGAGCGTTTGCAAATCAGCATTTGATAAAGGAGTTTGATTATGCGGAATCCGAAACAGCATGATTTCTGAAGAGTCTCTAGGCAATTCCAAATGAGTGGAAGAAGACAGGTAACTCATTGGAGACAGGAATCGGAAATAATCGTAACTGTGGAGGCGCTAAACTCAGTATACAAAATATATCGGGACTATGTACAAAGAGGGTTGAAAAGCTATATACAATTTTAGCCAGAATTATTTTTCAGCATAAAGAAAGTTATAATACATTATAGTATGCTTAATGCAAGGTGTATCGTAGTACTGTATACAACTCTTGTTATCTTCACTTTCTTCCTTCAGGATGTTGTTTCGATACAATTTAGCATTTTTGTTTAGCGGAAATGGTAATTAATGTTAAAGATACCTACAACATCGCATCATCAACCTGATAAACCAACCACACCCTCACGCCTCGCGCAACTATGGTATCTGTACTCTGCTGGGCATCACACTTTCATATTCATATAAACTTCATTAACAACGCTTATATCCTTTGTATTTCATTTAACTGGACGTTTCACCCAAGCTGAGATACAGTGCGTTCATAGGTCGGCCCGACCGTTTCACGGCGGCACCGAATCGGGCGAGGACCGGCGCGCCCTCCGTCAGATTTACACGTGAACGACCGGCAAGCTCGGAACACTAACTACTGCACTAACTTAAGTTAATCTTACCTGCATCACAACAGATGTTGAAATTGATGACCTTCAACGCGAACACATTCCTTATATCTCCGAAAACAATTCTAGTTTACTGAAAATGTCCATATTATTCATATTATTCCATACGACGCTGCAAAAGTTGGACTTTGGTGCGCGTAGAATTATCGGTCCCATATTTACGACAAAACACTTGATCACATGTTTCTGTAAATTTTATTTTAAATAACTGCTTTTCCGCAACTAGCACAAAATGAAAGATTGTGTGGCTGATTTCAGTTGGATTCTGCGAATTCTATGCCTGAATTGGAAAGCGTGTATGGTGACGATAATAATTAGACGAGAATTATGGCTATTTCGTTCCCCTTATATACAGGCGATTTTTATCTATGGGGACATTAAAAGATAAAGTGTGTGCAACAAACCCACACAGGGCAATCAGGCAATCAGTCAACATGAACTTTTGAGAGCACCGTAGTCGCGTGGGGCCTAGTAGGTTGTATTATAATTTGCACATTCTGATAAGCATAAGCTACCCATAAAATACATGTTATTATTATATAGGTAGCTTTCATTCTCTTCTTTATGATCACTTTCTGAGTCCAAAGATCTCTTTTTCAGTTTATTTTCGGAAGTGAAAGCATCCGATTCACACAAGTTATCACACATGGATAAGGTATCATCTTAAGGTAAAAATGATGCACTTTTTACAAATGCTTGGGAAAGTCTCTAACGATGAACTTTCTCACTTTAGTGAACATATGAGCGCCTGACGGAACTAAGCCAATGTAATATCGTGGATGTGGCAGAAATCTATTCCCACTAGTCTACGCCTGCGCAACATCTTCAGTGGCAGTAGCGTGGTCGAAGTGTTCTCACGCAAATCCCAACTAAGCTTGAAGCTTGCTGGGCGGAGTATTTATACCAGCGGCAATCTCTATCTTATTGCAAATACTGATTACATGAAAGATGGCTCGTTTTGAATATCTACATCACTGCTTCATAAATGTAGCTGCAATGTATGTATAATTATCCTCATTTACTAATTATGACTGCATGGCAAGGCTCGACCTAACATCTTTTGGGCCTATGCCCCTGAGGGGGAGGCACCTTGGAGGTGAGGTGAGAGGATACTAAGGCTGATCGGACCTGAGGAGAGACGACAATAGGGGTAGAATTCCTAACAGCTATAGATTAAACTCCCCGGTGGCGGCTCTTACAACCGGCTCCCTTACTCCCTGCTGGCTTACACATCCCCTGGGATTCCCGGGAATTGAAGACTCGCCCCAGGTCAGAGAGAGAACATTTCCTGCCATGCACAGTGAAACTCTCGTCACACTTGGAACTTTGAAACAGTCAACCAGGATGAAGGGTAAAATGAAATAAGAAGTGAGGTGAAATCGGGGATGAAATTATCCTTCCCAGCATTTACATAGCATCCTGGGGGAACACCGGAAAAACACATGGGCCAGGAAGGTTGGGCACGAAATTCTAATCGACGACCTCCCAAATTTGGATCACAAACGCTACCACTGAGCCACCCCGCTCCTATTTATTAATGAAGCCAACGAAAATTCTTGGTGAAGTTAGTCCATTTTGAATTTTTTATGTATTTCCTTTTAAGCATTCTCGGGCTTAAACTCACTTTTAAGTGTTATTTGTGCAACATATTTGAAATAGCGGACTTATGTAACATAAAGGGTTGTCTGTTTAGCGCGGTGGTAGCGCTGGTGCTGCTTACCAAGTGGGGCAAACGTGATGGAGTCCCGGTAGCGGCGTGGACACTTTCTCTCGCTGGGAGCTCTAGTCTGGGGTGCACTCAGCCTTGTTAGGTCCCTAACAGGCCAGCTGAGCAACTACCTGACTGAAAAGCAGCGCCTCTGTTCGATCAGACCACATAACCGGCTGGGAAGGACCTGGACGCTCACCACGTCTCACCTCTGGTACTGCACCCCATTCATGACGCCTGTGGTGGGCAGAAGTGGGAGAACCATCGGCCGCGCGGTAGGTCTTGGCCCGGATGAGCTGTTATGCCACGAAGTAACTTGGGTTGGGGGTTATGTACTGTCAGTAGCTCAAGAGAATGTCTTTGTCCTTGAACGTGCAATCGTGGTGTCGCATGGGAAGCTTCTGCGTACGATGTAAACAGAGGAACACTACCAGTTCAAAATTATTGTCTACAATGCAATTGAACTGTAAGCAGTGCCAGTGTTGCTACAATATTATATCGTGTGATTTCCTGAGTGTCCAATAAACGTAATTCATTAGTAATATTATTGAAAGTATGACCATAATTGCTTTGTTTTATGCGATAATATAATGTATTAGTGATGCTCTTTCGCATACTATTTTATTTTTTTCCGTTTGAGCTCACTACTAAGAGGAAACTGACTTAAATTAAGACAGCTGTGTGTTGTTTCTACAACTTAAATATATCTAAATTGTATCTAAATTCCTCTTGCCCACTTTGAAACAATTTTAAACAAATACTTATAGGGATTAACGAAAATTGAATGGAGAATTTCTTTATCAAGAGTAACTATTTGTATCTTTGAGCTAGTATTGCACACCACAATTTTATTAATAGAATAAGCAAACTGATTCTGCCCCCCCCCCTCCCTCTCTGTCTCTCTATAGATTACAATTTCTGCACAATTCAACCTGTATTGTGTTCTTTTACTCAGTCGCTTGTTTTTTATCCGCTGCTTTCCCCTGAATTTCCGCTCCAAAAATCTAATAGATAGGGATGAAATTGTGATTTGCAATAATTTTTCCGCTTGGAGAGAGTTCCCCACTAACAGAATTTAGTCTAGTTTATGCCCGCACCAACTATATGTGTACAATCATCATCACCGTCGCTTTGAATGTGATTGGTGGAACGTGGTGTACCAGATTAATTTCCTGCGGCAGAATTTGCAAACAAATGACCAGTAGGGCGCATGAGAGAAACAAATCTGGATCCATATTGTGCACGTGGCTGGTGCAGTTTGATTACCGCCTGGTGTCATCCCACAAGCTGTTACTGCATTGTCTTTCTAAGTGGCATAGGTTTAGCTCTTACAGTAGACATTAACAACAATGATAAACTTGCATTAATTTTCTCCTTAATCATTTTTAAAGTGTATTATTTACTACTCATTTACTATGCTGTATTTTGTTTTTTTTCTCAATAATGTGCTTTTTACTGTACTACTAATTTATCTAGAGGAACGAGACGTTTGCAATTATTCACTCCGGTATCCCTTCAAATCGTATACATCTTTCGCCTTTTACTAAAGATTCCCATGGACGGGTACAATTGATGAGTATGTAACCATTTTTTTTGTTAGTACAAATCGCCACTGTTTTCCTCTCGTTGACTTGACTCAGTCCTTTCAGTGTCTTTCTTCACTTTGTCTCTCATACACTAACTCTGACGATACATAACTAGGAGTTATTTCCGGGCTGTTATGCCGTGGTCTGCTGGAGTTGAAGAACCCAGACGTTTCGTCCACATCTGCGGCGGACATCTTCAGTGGCGCGGTCGTAATCTCCTCGGAGAAGTTAGCGTAGCGTCTGAGGTGTGGACTGTCGGAGCTGCGGTATTTATCCTTCTAGTGGCCTCCGCTGATTGGCTCGGGCGGCGCACGGCCGGTGGGAGGGGGCGGGCTTCGCTCAAGGTGTTGCCTCCTGATTGGATCGCTTCAGTTTCTGCTGTTTTATGTCGTTTCTTGCCTTCAATGACAGGATACCAGTTGCTGTTTAGTTTCAAAACTTCTTCTTTCTTGTTGAAATTGTTGGGATGTTTATATATTTCAATGGCTTCGCGCTGTAACCGGGCATGGTAGTGTGTTGTGGATGAAAGGATGTTTGTGTCCTGGAACTTAATTATGTGTTCTCCCTCCGCTTCAATGGCGTGTTGGGCAACTGCGGACTTATCTGTTTGGCCCAGGCGGCAGCTTCTTTTATGTTCGGTGAGTCTTGTGTTGATGCTGCGTTGAGTAGTTCCGATGTAAACCGATCCGCAGGAACAGGGAATACGGTAAACACCGGCTGATGACAAGGGGTCCCGGGGGTCTTTAGCAGAGCGTAATAGGCTGTTCAGTTGCCTGGTGGGCTTGAAGACAGTCTTGATACTGTGCCGTTGTAGTATGTGTTGAATACGGTCGGTGACATTCTGGAAATATGGCAGGAAAACTATACCGTTATGTTTGGGCTTGTTTGTTTTTTGTGAGGCAGGTTTCGGCTTGGCAGGGCGGCAGGCTCTTTTGACCTGCCTGCCGCCCTGCCAAGCCGAAACCTGCCTCACAAAAAACAAACAAGCCCAAACATAACGGTATAGTTTTCCTGCCATATTTCCAGAATGTCACCGACCGTATTCAACACATACTACAACGGCACAGTATCAAGACTGTCTTCAAGCCCACCAGGCAACTGAACAGCCTATTACGCTCTGCTAAAGACCCCCGGGACCCCTTGTCATCAGCCGGTGTTTACCGTATTCCCTGTTCCTGCGGATCGGTTTACATCGGAACTACTCAACGCAGTATCAACACAAGACTCACCGAACATAAAAGAAGCTGCCGCCTGGGCCAAACAGATAAGTCCGCAGTTGCCCAACACGCCATTGAAGCGGAGGGAGAACACATAATTAAGTTCCAGGACACAAACATCCTTTCATCCACAACACACTACCATGCCCGGTTACAGCGCGAAGCCATTGAAATATATAAACATCCCAACAATTTCAACAAGAAAGAAGAAGTTTTGAAACTAAACAGCAACTGGTATCCTGTCATTGAAGGCAAGAAACGACATAAAAACAGCAGAAACTGAAGCGATCCAATCAGGAGGCAACACCTTGAGCGAAGCCCGCCCCCTCCCACCGGCCGTGCGCCGCCCGAGCCAATCAGCGGAGGCCACTAGAAGGATAAATACCGCAGCTCCGACAGTCCACACCTCAGACGCTACGCTAACTTCTCCGAGGAGATTACGACCGCGCCACTGAAGATGTCCGCCGCAGATGTGGACGAAACGTCTGGGTTCTTCAACTCCAGCAGACCACGGCATAACAGCCCGGAAATAACTCCTAGTTATACTGACTCCGGCCGTGAAAGCCTTCGCTCTCTCTGACGATACAATCACTCAACACTCGTTAAAAGCTCTTCACTTCGACGCGACGTGCCTTTCACGATCACAGTATCACAAACAGCTGTCTCGCACTCACTGACACACTGACCGACTCATGCCTGTAACCCTCTCTCACTCTTCTGCTGCTGCCTCGCGTCCTTATCGGGCCCAATGACCTCGTTGTCGACGGTCTCTTGAAGTCTACTCACTCACTGATTCGTCTCCTTATATAGCGGGGATGATGTGACACGGACTTCTTCAGACAAGTTGGCCGCCGCACACTTCTCGAATCATCTGGAGAAAACCTCTTTTAGTTCTGCCGTCCTGACTGTTGTCGGGTTGTTGCTCACGTGACCGATGTGGGGAAACATGAACGTCAGCATCTTTGATTCGCTCCGTGCCATTGTTAGTCACGTACACAGAAACAGTCGCACGAGGCAGCTTGACCTTGAGTGTCTTTGCTTGCTCGCCGGTCTGGAATGTGGTGTGAAGTAGCTTAGCCCCAAACGTCCATTGTTGTGCGCCGCATCCAGCGTCACAATACTTATACAAACTTTGATTAGTTATTAACTAAAAATTGGGCTCAAACGTGTAATACACTCCTTTTCTTTCGTATGACTGAGTTTTTTAAAGAGTGAGTATTGAATCTTTTAAAATCGGTAGCTGAGCAGCAATAATAATTTTCCATTAATGTAAAGCTATTGACGATATGAATGCAATTATGGAAATTTTATTTGCTCCATTCATAAGCAAAATGTCAATCACACGGATGTCAAACCTGGATAGTTTTTTTATGGAAGTTACTGAATTATGCTTTAATAACACCATTGGTACTGAAAATAAGTGGCTGTTAGTCGATTTCGCTAATGTTTCCTTGAGAAATATTGGATGAAAACCCCAGACAAGCTGCTTAGCCAGCGGAATTCCAATTACTTTTTCAACTTTACTGCAGACGAGAAACGAAACGATATGATAATCAAGTGTGGAGTATAAGCTATGACTGTTCTCTAAAAGGTTCACTTCGGGTGAAGAGGTAGAACCTTGGTAATAATCACATTACCCCCATAAGCGCAGAGTGCCGGTAAGTGAGTCGCATTTATCCTGTTTTACATCTCCAATCTTTAGCCGAAAAAATCTGCACTAGTGGAAATATACCGGGTGTAAGGGAAGTCATTACATTAATTTAAACCAGTGATAGATCTCGGTATTTGGAACACATTTTGTATCTTACGTTTTTGTCTCTGATCATTTCCTACAGAGATATTTTAGTTTTGTCAAAAAAATCTGGCAACACTGCATATTGTGTAGGTGGTCACTTTCCCTAGCTCATTAGATAAACAAACAGTGTAACGCTGCGTCTTGAAAACTCATACCCTATCTTGTCCTTCTGTGGTTACTTTGCGAGTATAAGCCAATCACAAGCGTTAGTTCCCAAAACATTAGGGCGAAAGTGAAAGTGCCCGGCATGTTTACATCTGCAAACCTGGTCAATTCCCTGACCAACCTCAACGCAACGTTGTCGACATGCTACACGACTTTAGCAATTGCTTGGAGCATTCCTTCACATCTTGTAAGTGATTGATTATTTTGAAACCCTATGTGATGTCCTATAATCACTATTGAAGTTATGTCAGAAATAAGTTACTCTACGCATCTTACAAGTAACAAACTGTTATCTTCGTACATTCTTGTGGAATTACGCATCCAATCTGAATAAAAAACGATTTATTTTTTTCGAAATACCTTGAGTCGCATCCTTGAAAGACGTTAAACTTAAAAATACAAATTATGGTCTTTAACCTACTTTTCGTTTTTGAGTTACAGACTAACAGATAGACACACAGACACACACGGACCATTTTCTAAATTTGTTTGGGCTTAGGGAGCTCAAAATACGTATTTCAGGTGAAATCTCAACATCGTACTTTTGGGTGGAATAGAATTCTTCCTCTGCTTTACGTGGTAGAGAGAGTAAAAATGTATGTGATGTAACTTGCGTATTTTAATATCTACACAGTTAATTTAGATTGAAAATGCCCTAACATATGACATACGAGTATGAATCAAAATCGCTAGAGTCGTTTTTTATATTATAAACTTTTTCTAAACTTTTACATGTAAAGGGTGGAGGGACTGATTAATATTCTTCGTTTCATAACTTTAAAATTACCGAACATTAAAACTTATATTTCCAGTAAAATCTCGGTATTGGAATTTTTGGTTGGAGTGCAATAGTTTCTCTACTTACTATGTAGTACATGGTAATAGGCCTTCATAGAGGAGTAGGTTGAGAGAATAATATGAATTCAACAGATTAACACTAGTATTACAATCATATATTACACATAACACACTCTTTTAGTTACATTGATTGTCCGCCATGGCAGAACTTTTTGTTGCGAAACAATGAAATTGCTTGTGGTAATAAAAATACAACTTTTTGACGAACCACATCTTGCTGTCCAGAAATAGCTCCATGTGTAATAAGTTGTCGCGGGAAAGAATCTTAATAATTGTTTACAAAGGTCTTATAACATCTTTCCATTTGGTTCCTTAAGTATAGTTTAGATTTATTTCATATTAATTTGTTGAAAGTAAAACAGTGTCTATGGTACATACTAAGACAACAGTAAACGAATAAATAATGGATTCTTAAAACGGAAATCCCCCAAAATAAAGATGACCATCGGTTTATTCGCCCCGAAATCGAGGTGGACCACTTAACTTCCCCATCCTAGGCACCCAAGGCCGGGCCTATGAACCCCAAGCCAAAGCCGATGTGTTCGCCGAATACCTGGAGAGGACTATCAGGCCGCCAGCTGACCCGCAAGACCTAGACTTCTTCCACCGTGTCCGTCGGAAGGTACGCCAATACCTTCGACGACCACCCTAGGAGACGGATCGATTTACCGTTATGCAACGCAGTGAACAAACTCTTATTCCTTTATCTTCTTCATATTAGTTGAGATAAACATTTGCAGAAATTATCTTACTGCTGATTTTCTTATAGATGCAAGGGGAGTATCGGAATATGGGCTTTGAGAGATAGTCAAATCTTTTAAAACTTTGAAATCCCGCTCTCTTTGCACGGTCCAACAGATAAAAGGAAAATGATCTTCCATTTGAAAACAAAGAATACCTCCGATATGGTTCACTCCGTAGAAAATGCATATGGACATCACTTCGGTGTTTCAGTGGTATCGAGCTATCATACATTCAAATTATCGTACACCACCATTATCGTAGGAGTTGACAACCATGTGTACAAACATTCAAATTATCGTACACCACCATTATCGTAGGAGTTGACAACCATGTGTACAAACATTCAAATTATCGTACACCACCATTATCGTAGGAGTTGACAACCATGTGTACAAACATTCAAATTATCGTAAACCACCATAATTATCGCACGAGTTGGCAACCATGTGTACAAACATTCAAATTATCGTATGCTCCCATAATTATCGTACAAGTTGGCAACCCTGGTGCCATTTTTGAGGAAATCAAAATATTCGAAAAATTTTCCATTTAAAGAGTAGTTTAGGGTGGAGGAATTTTCTTCAAAATCTTCGTGCCGCATCCTTGAAAGATATGAAGCTTAAATACCAATTTTGGGTTTTAGTAGACTTTTTGCTTTTAAGTTACGATGTTCACAGGTAGATACACTCGCGCGCGGAGCTTTTTCTAAAACTACTTTTTTGGATACAGAGGGCCTCAAAACATACATATTTCCGGTGAAATCTCGACATTGAAATTTTGGGTCGAATACAGTACTTCCCCTTACTTGCTATAGGTAGTAGAGAAAGTAACAATGGGTAATAACATTCTTATCTATAACTTAATTGCTAGAACTTGGTGTGTTTGTATTATCCACTGGTCTAAAAGTATAGGGAACTATACTGGCTCTTGAGAGCGTGCGTTATCCAAATCCTGTACAAAGCCATCGATAACAATACTACATGAACCCTTGGCACTAAGCTCCGTTAAAGGTTCCTCGATGAGAATGCTCTTCGTGAAATACACTCGATTGCCGTTGTAATATTATAGAACATCTGTGCATTCCGCATAAATTGACCAATTACTGATCTAGTTCAGTTTTGATGTATGGGAAAATAATTTGGTGAGAGGTTTTGTTTTGAAATGACAAGCTCAATGTGCCACTTCAGATCTCCTTTAGCAAAATAATGAAAGCCAATGTCGATATTTATCAACGCAATTTAATTTTAAGATTGATGACATATTAATTAGTGTTATTCACAATCTCAGCAACGAAATTATTGCTTCAGAATTGAAAGTACCACCAGTTCTAATGCTGTTTAGTCATGACCACTAAATGGTTGCACCATAAATAATTAATAATTTCATTAAAATTTTATACAGATACTTATTTTCAATATTTGTTTTTCAAGCCAGCTAACATCGATTTTATTTTGGGCCAACTTCATCTTCTAGAAAGACAAATTATTCTATTGTTATTCAAGTAGCTAGTTTAAAGGGATTACTATTATATAATAGTAATAGTAATAATAATAATAATAATAATAATAATAATAATAATAATAATAATAATAATAATAATAATAATAATAATAATAATAATAATAATAATAATAATAATAATAATAATAATAATAATAATAATAATAATAATAATAATAATAATAATAATAATAATAATAATAATAATAAT
>CM060963.1:143426718-143431718 GCA_030765045.1 Tenodera sinensis
AAGTAAGTAAGTAAGTAAGTAAGTAAGTAAGTAAGTAAGTAAGTAAGTAAGTAAGTAAGTAAGTAAGTAAGTAAGTAAGTAAGTAAGTAAGTAAGTAAGTAAGTAAGTAAGTAAGTAAGTAAGTAAGTAAGTAAGTAAGTAAGTAAGTAAGTAAGTAAGTAAGTAAGTAAGTAAGTAAGTAAGTAAGTAAGTAAGTAAGTAAGTAAGTAAGTAAGTAAGTAAGTAAGTAAGTAAGTAAGTAAGTAAGTAAGTAAGTAAGTAAGTAAGTAAGTAAGTAAGTAAGTAAGTAAGTAAGTAAGTAAGTAAGTAAGTAAGTAAGTAAGTAAGTAAGTAAGTAAGTAAGTAAGTAAGTAAGTAAGTAAGTAAGTAAGTAAGTAAGTAAGTAAGTAAGTAAGTAAGTAAGTAAGTAAGTAAGTAAGTAAGTAAGTAAGTAAGTAAGTAAGTAAGTAAGTAAGTAAGTAAGTAAGTAAGTAAGTAAGTAAGTAAGTAAGTAAGTAAGTAAGTAAGTAAGTAAGTAAGTAAGTAAGTAAGTAAGTAAGTAAGTAAGTAAGTAAGTAAGTAAGTAAGTAAGTAAGTAAGTAAGTAAGTAAGTAAGTAAGTAAGTAAGTAAGTAAGTAAGTAAGTAAGTAAGTAAGTAAGTAAGTAAGTAAGTAAGTAAGTAAGTAAGTAAGTAAGTAAGCAAGCAAGCAAGCAAGCAAGCAAGCAAGCAAGCAAGCAAGCAAGCAAGCAAGCAAGCAAGCAAGCAAGCAAGCAAGCAAGCAAGCAAGCAAGCAAGCAAGCAAGCAAGCAAGCAAGCAAGCAAGCAAGCAAGCAAGCAAGCAAGCAAGCAAGCAAGCAAGCAAGCAAGCAAGCAAGCAAGCAAGCAAGCAAGCAAGCAAGCAAGCAAGCAAGCAAGCAAGCAAGCAAGCAAGCAAGCAAGCAAGCAAGCAAGCAAGCAAGCAAGCAAGCAAGCAAGCAAGCAAGCAAGCAAGCAAGCAAGCAAGCAAGCAAGCAAGCAAGCAAGCAAGCAAGCAAGCAAGCAAGCAAGCAAGCAAGCAAGCAAGCAAGCAAGCAAGCAAGCAAGCAAGCAAGCAAGCAAGCAAGCAAGCAAGCAAGCAAGCAAGCAAGCAAGCAAGCAAGCAAGCAAGCAAGCAAGCAAGCAAGCAAGCAAGCAAGCAAGCAAGCAAGCAAGCAAGCAAGCAAGCAAGCAAGCAAGCAAGCAAGCAAGCAAGCAAGCAAGCAAGCAAGCAAGCAAGCAAGCAAGCAAGCAAGCAAGCAAGCAAGCAAGCAAGCAAGCAAGCAAGCAAGCAAGCAAGCAAGCAAGCAAGCAAGCAAGCAAGCAAGCAAGCAAGCAAGCAAGCAAGCAAGCAAGCAAGCAAGCAAGCAAGCAAGCAAGCAAGCAAGCAAGCAAGCAAGCAAGCAAGCAAGCAAGCAAGCAAGCAAGCAAGCAAGCAAGCAAGCAAGCAAGCAAGCAAGCAAGCAAGCAAGCAAGCAAGCAAGCAAGCAAGCAAGCAAGCAAGCAAGCAAGCAAGCAAGCAAGCAAGCAAGCAAGCAAGCAAGCAAGCAAGCAAGCAAGCAAGCAAGCAAGCAAGCAAGCAAGCAAGCAAGCAAGCAAGCAAGCAAGCAAGCAAGCAAGCAAGCAAGCAAGCAAGCAAGCAAGCAAGCAAGCAAGCAAGCAAGCAAGCAAGCAAGCAAGCAAGCAAGCAAGCAAGCAAGCAAGCAAGCAAGCAAGCAAGCAAGCAAGCAAGCAAGCAAGCAAGCAAGCAAGCAAGCAAGCAAGCAAGCAAGCAAGCAAGCAAGCAAGCAAGCAAGCAAGCAAGCAAGCAAGCAAGCAAGCAAGCAAGCAAGCAAGCAAGCAAGCAAGCAAGCAAGCAAGCAAGCAAGCAAGCAAGCAAGCAAGCAAGCAAGCAAGCAAGCAAGCAAGCAAGCAAGCAAGCAAGCAAGCAAGCAAGCAAGCAAGCAAGCAAGCAAGCAAGCAAGCAAGCAAGCAAGCAAGCAAGCAAGCAAGCAAGCAAGCAAGCAAGCAAGCAAGCAAGCAAGCAAGCAAGCAAGCAAGCAAGCAAGCAAGCAAGCAAGCAAGCAAGCAAGCAAGCAAGCAAGCAAGCAAGCAAGCAAGCAAGCAAGCAAGCAAGCAAGCAAGCAAGCAAGCAAGCAAGCAAGCAAGCAAGCAAGCAAGCAAGCAAGCAAGCAAGCAAGCAAGCAAGCAAGCAAGCAAGCAAGCAAGCAAGCAAGCAAGCAAGCAAGCAAGCAAGCAAGCAAGCAAGCAAGCAAGCAAGCAAGCAAGCAAGCAAGCAAGCAAGCAAGCAAGCAAGCAAGCAAGCAAGCAAGCAAGCAAGCAAGCAAGCAAGCAAGCAAGCAAGCAAGCAAGCAAGCAAGCAAGCAAGCAAGCAAGCAAGCAAGCAAGCAAGCAAGCAAGCAAGCAAGCAAGCAAGCAAGCAAGCAAGCAAGCAAGCAAGCAAGCAAGCAAGCAAGCAAGCAAGCAAGCAAGCAAGCAAGCAAGCAAGCAAGCAAGCAAGCAAGCAAGCAAGCAAGCAAGCAAGCAAGCAAGCAAGCAAGCAAGCAAGCAAGCAAGCAAGCAAGCAAGCAAGCAAGCAAGCAAGCAAGCAAGCAAGCAAGCAAGCAAGCAAGCAAGCAAGCAAGCAAGCAAGCAAGCAAGCAAGCAAGCAAGCAAGCAAGCAAGCAAGCAAGCAAGCAAGCAAGCAAGCAAGCAAGCAAGCAAGCAAGCAAGCAAGCAAGCAAGCAAGCAAGCAAGCAAGCAAGCAAGCAAGCAAGCAAGCAAGCAAGCAAGCAAGCAAGCAAGCAAGCAAGCAAGCAAGCAAGCAAGCAAGCAAGCAAGCAAGCAAGCAAGCAAGCAAGCAAGCAAGCAAGCAAGCAAGCAAGCAAGCAAGCAAGCAAGCAAGCAAGCAAGCAAGCAAGCAAGCAAGCAAGCAAGCAAGCAAGCAAGCAAGCAAGCAAGCAAGCAAGCAAGCAAGCAAGCAAGCAAGCAAGCAAGCAAGCAAGCAAGCAAGCAAGCAAGCAAGCAAGCAAGCAAGCAAGCAAGCAAGCAAGCAAGCAAGCAAGCAAGCAAGCAAGCAAGCAAGCAAGCAAGCAAGCAAGCAAGCAAGCAAGCAAGCAAGCAAGCAAGCAAGCAAGCAAGCAAGCAAGCAAGCAAGCAAGCAAGCAAGCAAGCAAGCAAGCAAGCAAGCAAGCAAGCAAGCAAGCAAGCAAGCAAGCAAGCAAGCAAGCAAGCAAGCAAGCAAGCAAGCAAGCAAGCAAGCAAGCAAGCAAGCAAGCAAGCAAGCAAGCAAGCAAGCAAGCAAGCAAGCAAGCAAGCAAGCAAGCAAGCAAGCAAGCAAGCAAGCAAGCAAGCAAGCAAGCAAGCAAGCAAGCAAGCAAGCAAGCAAGCAAGCAAGCAAGCAAGCAAGCAAGCAAGCAAGCAAGCAAGCAAGCAAGCAAGCAAGCAAGCAAGCAAGCAAGCAAGCAAGCAAGCAAGCAAGCAAGCAAGCAAGCAAGCAAGCAAGCAAGCAAGCAAGCAAGCAAGCAAGCAAGCAAGCAAGCAAGCAAGCAAGCAAGCAAGCAAGCAAGCAAGCAAGCAAGCAAGCAAGCAAGCAAGCAAGCAAGCAAGCAAGCAAGCAAGCAAGCAAGCAAGCAAGCAAGCAAGCAAGCAAGCAAGCAAGCAAGCAAGCAAGCAAGCAAGCAAGCAAGCAAGCAAGCAAGCAAGCAAGCAAGCAAGCAAGCAAGCAAGCAAGCAAGCAAGCAAGCAAGCAAGCAAGCAAGCAAGCAAGCAAGCAAGCAAGCAAGCAAGCAAGCAAGCAAGCAAGCAAGCAAGCAAGCAAGCAAGCAAGCAAGCAAGCAAGCAAGCAAGCAAGCAAGCAAGCAAGCAAGCAAGCAAGCAAGCAAGCAAGCAAGCAAGCAAGCAAGCAAGCAAGCAAGCAAGCAAGCAAGCAAGCAAGCAAGCAAGCAAGCAAGCAAGCAAGCAAGCAAGCAAGCAAGCAAGCAAGCAAGCAAGCAAGCAAGCAAGCAAGCAAGCAAGCAAGCAAGCAAGCAAGCAAGCAAGCAAGCAAGCAAGCAAGCAAGCAAGCAAGCAAGCAAGCAAGCAAGCAAGCAAGCAAGCAAGCAAGCAAGCAAGCAAGCAAGCAAGCAAGCAAGCAAGCAAGCAAGCAAGCAAGCAAGCAAGCAAGCAAGCAAGCAAGCAAGCAAGCAAGCAAGCAAGCAAGCAAGCAAGCAAGCAAGCAAGCAAGCAAGCAAGCAAGCAAGCAAGCAAGCAAGCAAGCAAGCAAGCAAGCAAGCAAGCAAGCAAGCAAGCAAGCAAGCAAGCAAGCAAGCAAGCAAGCAAGCAAGCAAGCAAGCAAGCAAGCAAGCAAGCAAGCAAGCAAGCAAGCAAGCAAGCAAGCAAGCAAGCAAGCAAGCAAGCAAGCAAGCAAGCAAGCAAGCAAGCAAGCAAGCAAGCAAGCAAGCAAGCAAGCAAGCAAGCAAGCAAGCAAGCAAGCAAGCAAGCAAGCAAGCAAGCAAGCAAGCAAGCAAGCAAGCAAGCAAGCAAGCAAGCAAGCAAGCAAGCAAGCAAGCAAGCAAGCAAGCAAGCAAGCAAGCAAGCAAGCAAGCAAGCAAGCAAGCAAGCAAGCAAGCAAGCAAGCAAGCAAGCAAGCAAGCAAGCAAGCAAGCAAGCAAGCAAGCAAGCAAGCAAGCAAGCAAGCAAGCAAGCAAGCAAGCAAGCAAGCAAGCAAGCAAGCAAGCAAGCAAGCAAGCAAGCAAGCAAGCAAGCAAGCAAGCAAGCAAGCAAGCAAGCAAGCAAGCAAGCAAGCAAGCAAGCAAGCAAGCAAGCAAGCAAGCAAGCAAGCAAGCAAGCAAGCAAGCAAGCAAGCAAGCAAGCAAGCAAGCAAGCAAGCAAGCAAGCAAGCAAGCAAGCAAGCAAGCAAGCAAGCAAGCAAGCAAGCAAGCAAGCAAGCAAGCAAGCAAGCAAGCAAGCAAGCAAGCAAGCAAGCAAGCAAGCAAGCAAGCAAGCAAGCAAGCAAGCAAGCAAGCAAGCAAGCAAGCAAGCAAGC